>PVIU01000882.1:213867-257066 GCA_004026605.1 Ondatra zibethicus
GCCACACACACACACACACACACACACACACACACACACACACACACACACACACACACACACACACACACACACACACACACACACACACACACACTCACACACACTCACACACACACACACACACTCACACACACACTCACACACACTCATACACAAAACCGATACTGGGATTTAAAGGCATGCACCACCACACCTAGCTTGTTTTGTTTTTGAGACAGGGTCTTATGTAGCTCAGACTGGCCTCTGGCTCTGTATAAACCAGGATGACCTAGAGTTCCTAATCCTCTTGCCCCTTCCTCCTTAGATATTGGGATTATAGGGATGTACTATCATCCCTAATTTATGAATACACATGTAGGTTGACTCCAGGCTTTTATGTATGCTAAGCAAACTCTACCAACTGAGAACTGCGTCATCAGCCCTTCAACTTTTTTTAATTATTTTTTTCCGTCTTCCTGTTTGCATAGTTCATAATCACTTGCTTTTTGTTTGTTTGTTTGGGTTTTGTGTGTGTAGCTAGCTAATGCTTGTTTGAATTCACTGTATTCGTCCTGCTAGCCTTGAAATCACAGGCATGTGCCATCATATCTGGATTGCTTTCCTTTTTTATTTTATTTTTGGGAGACAAGGTCTTGCTAGGTAGTACACGCTCATCTTGAATTCACTGTGTGGCTCAGGCTGGTCTCAAACTTGCCACAGTCCTCTTACTTTAGCAAACTTCATTCCTAGCTAATAATCACTTCTGTAAGGTCACAGTAGTTTCTGAAAACTTTGAAAGCTTTGTGGCAAATTGCTGTGTCTGCTCTCTTACAGCATGTATCCTGTGGAAGAACTTAACGCACAACTTTACTTTTTTTTTTTTTTTTTTTTTTGATTTTTCGAGACAGGGTTTCTCTGTGGGTTTGGAGGCAGTCCTGGAACTAGCTCTGTAGAGCAGGCTGGTCTCGAACTCAGAGAGATCTGCCTCCCAAGTGCTGGGATTAAAGGTGTGCGCCACCACCGCCTGGCCTTAACGCACAACTTTTAAGAGATTTGAGGGAACTTATAAAACATCAAACTGTTTCTAGATGCTAAATCAACATGTTTTGGGCAAAAGTTCCCAGTTTTATCAGTGTGCTTTCCTGGGGCTGGAGAATGACTCAGCAACTAAGAACGCTTGCTATACTTACAGAGGTCCAATTCACAGCACCCACGTCAGCTCACAGCAGTCTGTAATTCCATCCCTGGGGGTTTGACACCCTTTTCTGACATTGGGTACCCATGTGAATGGGGCATATACACAAAAGTGAATATTTAAAACAGAAATTCTTCCCTTATTTTCTGTCATCTTCATTTTGAACTTACTAAAGTGATAAAACTAGGGGAGTTGTTGGATTTATAAATTTTTTTTTTTTTTAAATAAAGTTTTTGGTTTGGTTTGGTTTTTTGAGAGGCTTTCTCTGTATAGTTCTGGAGCCTGTCCTGGAACTCGCTCTGTAGACCAAGCTGGCCTCAAACGCACAGAGATCCATGTGCCTCTGCCTCCCGAGTGCTGGGATTAAAGCTGAGTGCCATCACCGCACAGTAGGATTTATAAAGTTTTTAAAACAAGAAGCACAGTTCCAGAAATTGTGAACATTTTGAGGAAAGACGGGAACCAGAGAGACCTTAGGAAAGGGCAATTGGAACCCAGCAGGTCCGTGCAGGTCATGGTTCAGCTTCTAGTGTGCCCTAGAGTTGGCAGCCATCTGACCTTGTTTATACCACAAAGGTTTAAACTCAGCCTTTCAGTAGACTCTCCCTACCCCTCTCTTTCAAATTTTATTCTGTATGTGTACCAAACATGTGCCTGGTGCCAGCGGAGTGTGTTAGATCCCCTGAAACTGCAGTTTGAGAAAGTTGTGAGCCACCATGTGAATGCTGGGAAACAAAAGCCAGTTCCTCTGCAGAGCTGCCAGTGCTGTTCACCCTGAGCCTCCTCTCTGGCCCCCTCTCTTGCTTTTTTAGAGAAATTTCTTTTCAAGTTTCATGTCTTTACCCATAGTTAAAATGCAAAAAGCAAGCTAAATGTGAGTGATTGCTTCAGTATTTGACTTCCTACAGCTGGTCTGTTCAATTGTCCTTGTTGCTAATTCACATAAAGCATAATCCTTGCAGAATTTAGGTCCTGTGAAGACTTTGACCAGCATTGCCCTGTATATGTAAACTGTAGCAATGTCTTTGCCCTTATTCTTCTCTTCTCTTTTCTATTTCAGGCTGAAAGAATATTCTCAGAAGTTAGAAGGATTGAGAATTACAGAGTTGAAGGTATGGAGATCTACTCTACAACACTTTGGCATCTTCAGAAAGATGTTGCTCTTTCAGTTCTTTCAAAAGATTTAACAGACATGGATAAGAATTCACCAGAGGTATGGTTACAATTCGTTTAATAATAGTCACTTTTCCTTTACTTGTTTAATGAAGTGTTTATTTAATTATTCTTTATCAGTAAAATGTCAGGAGTCAGATATCAGGGTAAGAACCTGAATGATCAGAGAAGCTGCAGAAAAGCTTCCTCCATTTGTCCTTGCTTGTAGAAGCTAGGCATAGTGTAAATTGCTGTAATCCCAGCACCTCTTCAGGGAGGAGACGGAAGTAGGCAAACCCCTAAATGCTTGCAGGCAGCTAGCCTGCTGCACACAACAGAACAACATAGACCCTATCTCAAACAAGGTGGAAAGGGAGGAACAACACCCACATACTTAAATGTGTGCGCACACATGTTTCCTAAGGTCAAAATTAAATTTAGATACAAAGAGAAATGAGAAACTAATTTTCTAAATAAACTAAACTAAGTTTCTACTTTTGATAACTTTTTTTTTTTAAGAAGAAAACATAAAATACTGTAACTGTGTTTTAATTGTTGTTGTTGTTGTTTGTTTGTTTCCATTTTACCAGGCCTGGTGTGCTGCTGGAAATTGTTTCAGTCTGCAACGGGAACATGATATTGCAATTAAATTCTTCCAAAGAGCTATCCAGGTTGATCCAAATTATGCTTACGCCTATACTCTGTTAGGACATGAGTTTGTGTTAACTGAGGAACTAGACAAAGCCTTAGCATGTTTTCGAAATGCTATAAGAGTAAACCCCAGACATTATAATGCGTGGTAAGTGTAAAGACAAAGTCTCAGTGAATCATTTTTATTTCATTCGTTTGCATGTGTGCATATATGTATGCAGTGTGTGTGCTGCAGCAGACATGTGAAGGTTAGAACATAATATCCAAGAGTTGTTTTCTTCTTTCACTGTGTGGATCAGGCTCAGCAGCAAGCACATTGCCAGCCCTTAGTGCCTTTTCTTCTCTTTTATATGTATGCCTGTTATGCTTGTATGTGGTTTTTGTATTATGATGAACCAGCTTAGACGGGGCACTGTGACCGAAGGGACAGGGTCTCAGGAATAGGTGGGTAAGGAGTTGGCGAATGACAAACTGACACAAGACTCAAAGGAATTGCATCTGAATGCGTCTTTACTAGGCATGAGGCTCATCCTTTATACAGAAAAGATTGCTTAATAGCATGTGTTGTTTTCTCATGCGATACAGATTATTATTAGAATCATTATATCAGATACGTGAGGATAGATTTTCATCAGACAGATGTCCCTGGTGTGAGTCTGTAGTTGGTCATGCTAGACATGGGTTGGCATTAGTTTCCATATAAATCTTTATCTAGGCTATGAGTTCATGGCATTTTGAGCTAAGCGGTTGTGGTTAACAGTCACACAGTCTACAGTCTTTTTACATTTCTGTAATCTATGCAGAAGGACTTCTTTCCTTCTCCATATTTCTAACTCCTTTTCAATCCTTCCCCAAAACCAATCTCAAGACATTGCAGGCATTTATCTCTCTCTTCTGTCCTTATCTCATTTTGCTAAATCTGTCTTAATTGCTTAATTAAAGTTTGCCTTTTGTTCTTCATTTACTAAGCACCAGATTAAACCTGGAAACCTTTTTCCCTTGAATGTTAACCCATCTTCCTCCATTAGTATCATATACCTGTAAATGGCAATGTCTCATCAGTAGACTCTGGAAACTTAAACATACTGTCTTCCCTTCCAGAAGAAACCAGACCGCATTCCTTAGAACATAAGCAGGTAATGCCAAAAGTGCAAGGGTTCCAGTGCAGGAAGCACAGCACATACACCTTCTCTGCAGGCATTCTTCCTTGAAGCTTGTGCCACAGCCTATGTGAGAAATCACACAGACTCCGCAGGAGGTGGCGTGACACAAGTTGCTTTTGGAGATAGGCTCTTTCATGGACCCTGGAGCTGAAGAGATACTTCGTTGGTTAAGAGCACTTGCTGCTTTTACAGAGGACCTGAGTTCTGTTCCCAGAATCTACATGATCGTTCATAACCTTCTGTAGCTGTAGTTCCAGGGGATCTGATGATCTTTTCTGATTTTTTTTTTTGTACACTAGGAATACACTTGGTGTACATATGAACATTCAGGCAAACACTCAAACACATAAAATACAAATAAATAAATCACTGGGAGGAGGCATTTAACATAGCCAAGAGTGATGGTGCATAGTCTTATCCCCAGTACTCAGAGGGAGGAGCAGACAGATCTCCGAATTTGATGCCAGCCTGGCTTGTCTAGTAAATTCTAGGCCAGTCAGGGCTGCTTGGTGAAACCTTGTTTCAAAAGAGAGGGAAAAAAAAATTTAACAGAGTACCAACAAGATCACTCAGTGGCTCAAGGTGCTTACCACACAAGCATAGTAACCTAAATTCCATTTCTTGGGACCCACATGATGGAAGGTCCTCTAACCTTCACATGTGTCCCTTGGCACATGCACATAGACACAATATTGAAACATTTTGTTTTACTCTGCTTCACTTTTTAAAAAGTTAATTAAAACTTGGTTATGGTAGCATGTACCTGGCTACAACTTAGCTTTTTCTGCATAGAAAATTCCAGACTATCCAGAGCTGCATAGCAAGACTCTGTCTCAAATAAAGTCAGGGAGGGGAGATAAAATGTAACCCACTTAATAAAATGCTTGTCTTACATGCACAAAGTCCTGGGTTCTGTCCCTAGAACTATATATACTGGGCCTTGTGGCTCATGCTTTAATCCCAGTACTGATGAGGTTGAAATGAAGTTCAGGATTATCCTTGGCAACATGAATTGGAGGCCACCCTGCAATACATGAGGCACTCTCAGAAATAAATAAATATAAAATAGTATACAAATGAAGCATTTATGAATAATAAAGCATAAAGAAATAATATCTTAGCCTATACTATATTATATATGTAAACATGTAAGTGTGAATAAAGTCTAAAAATTAAGAAAGGAGATCAAGAAGTGATGAAAAATAGAAAAAATATAGGCAGAAGGAATACATGAGTCATGGAAGCAGATGTAACACTTAAATGTTTTTCTATTTTCAACTTCATTTAAGCTTTTTTTTTTTTTTGAGGGGGATTGTGTCTTGCATGAGTTCTAATTGGTCTTAATAATAAAAACCTGGAGCCAGATATCAGAACAAATGCTGAGAGATAAGAGAGAGAAAAGAGCAAGCCACAGCAAACTCTTACCTTGCTAACTCCTCAGACGAAAGAGGGACCAAGCTCCTGTCTCTTCCTACCTTATATTCTTCTCTCTGCCCAGCCATATTACTTCCTGTGTGTCAGTACAGACCTCCAGACTTCTCTGATTAAGTAGTGGCTAGCTCTACCCTTTGGTCTTTAGGCAAGCTTTATTTGTTAGAGTAAAAACACCACATTTCCCCCTTTTTGTCTAAAATTTTAAAAAGGTTATAACTAATATAAGAAAAATTATATACAATAAGTACAATAAATATATTCAATATTCAGGCGATAAATACATCAGCAATGTCTAGTCCTTCAGCAATTGACAAATTCATACAAAATACTTCATATCCTATCTTGGTAGCCCAAAATGTTGTACCTAATTCATTCTATCCTAACTTAGATTACCAACCTAACAGTAACCTTTTATGTCTCGAAGCCTTATACATATTACACTCCTTCCTTTAGCGAATTTCTTTTCAGAATCTCATAACAAGGATAACTATAACTGTAACGTATTCAGCTTTATTAGAGACCCACGAAAGTAATAATATTACCTGAGTAAACAGGAAGTGCAAGCAAGTGACTTCCAAAAAATGTGAGAAATGGCAGAAACAGCTGGCTGCCTGGACAATCACCCAGTGTTCCTCTACAACATTGAGACATCTGTCTTTGGCCTACAGGTTTAGCATATCTGACAGACTTTTCTGTGAAGCAGGACATTCTGCAGGGCTGTCCCTCCTTGTCTTGTCAGAGGTCGGCAGTCCTTTCCTTTGTGTCCTCCTTGTTCAGTTTGGACAGTGTTCTGTCAGCAGTCGAGGCAAGGGCACTTTCTAGCCCAGTGGCTTACTTTTGCCACACAGAAAGTAAACTCCAGGGGCTGGAGAGATGGCTCAGCAGTTAAGAGCACTGGCTGTTCTTCCAGAAGCCCTGAGTTCAGTTCCCAGAAACCACGTGGTGGTTCACACCCATCTCTAATGAGATCTGGTGCCCTCTTCTGGCCTGCAGGCATACATGCAGACAGAACACTGTATACATAATAAATAGATTAAAATAAAGTAAACTTCATATGGAGTTTCTTCGATAACCCATCATCTTCTCTGAAATAGTTTGGAGCTGCCAGGAACAGATATGTCTCATTGTCATAAATTTTAAAAAAATCTATGTTATTAAACATCTTAAATGCCACATTCTATAGATCTTTGAAATATTTGAAGATGACCTGTCTATATATCTGTTTGATCTTGAAATGTACTGGTATGACTATAAGTTTGATTGTAATAGGTGACTAATTATTAATCTGCATTTCCTTTTTATCCTAAATAGTTGGTAATAATAACTTTCAAGGACTAGAAATTTGTATTACCTTGTTAATTGAGCTATATAGGTTCAATACCTTGAACAAGATTAGAAATGTATATATAGTATGTTCTAACAAAAATAACCTTAATTTGTATCAATATGTAATAATCCATATCAATGTAAAGTATTTAAAATTAGTGATAGTTTTTGTGATGTAAAAATAGATTCAATAATCTACCTTTTTATTCTGTTTCTATATCCCTCCTTTTTCTTTTCAGAGTAGACTCAATAATCTACCCTTATATCCTATCATATCTATATACCCATTTTTTTTCTTTTTAAAACAAGAACCCTAAATCTAAACTCCTTTGTTCATCTTTTTTCCTGACAACTTGTAACCACCCCCCCAAACAATGACTAATATCCATAACCCAATAAAAGACTAAAAACCACCCACCTCTTGGGAATGTGGGTGCCATGTTCTTAAAATTAAAATTCTTAAAATTACTTCCTGCTCTCTGGGGGCAGTGGCATCTTTAGAGGATCCTGAAAAGAAAAATTTGGGTTAATTCAAGTCCTGGGAGAGGTAGCTCTTTCATTTGTTGTCCAGTCTCTGCATAATGGGAAACTGTAGGACTTGTCTCAAGTCCTGACAAGAGTAGTCTGTGAGAGTGGATCATCTCAGCTAGCCACTTCAATATTGTCCTGAGCAATTTGTAATTTAAAGCCAATCTTTAGATGATGTTTGTCAGCTTAGTGGTGTTATAGTCCTTGTGGAGTCATTGTTGAGTATAGCATATAATTCTGATTTTTAGACAGAATCATAAGGGCTTTGACCACCTCACTCAAATTTTTGATTTGTAATCTGCCTTTTCTGATTTCTTTGCATCAGTTTAGAATGTAGGGGCTCCTAATATTGGTATTCCCCATACAGTGAGAGGAAGGATCTAGCTAGTTCTCTTTATAAGTTGAGTTCTCTTGCTTTTTTGATATTTGTTGTTAATCTCTCTGAAAAAATTACTGTAAACTCTTTGCTAAGGTTCACTTTCTGCCCATAGTTTGTCAATTTCATCATTATTCAAAGGTACTATAATTTCTGCTGGGTCTATTCCTGCTAATGGACAAAGTTTCAATTTTCCTTTTAGAATCAACTCAGAGATGTATCCCACATAAGTTTTTAATTTTTTACTCTGTTTATGTGGTAAAAAGATTCATTCTAAGATATCTTCCCTCTGCATTAATGTTTCTGTAAGAGAATGCTTAGAGGGTAAAATAAGCAAAATGCAATCAAGCTTTGGATCCAGACGATCTATGTGTGCATTCTGTAATTTCTTTTCCACCAAAGCCAATTCTCTCTCAGCTTCAGCTGATAATTAATTCTCTTGGACTCTTTAAGTCCTTGTCACTGTCTAAGGTTTTGAACAAATTACTCAGTTCACCAGGATTTACCCCAATAGTAGGCTCTAGATAAGAAATATCTCCTAGCAATCTTTGAAAGTCATTAAGAGTCTGCAATTGATCTGAATTTGGATCTTTTAGGGTCTAAGTTTTTGTAGATCTATTTTATATCCTAAATAATTAATAGAATCTTCTCTTTGTAAGCTCCAGCAAGGCAAAATTTTCTTTACTTCTTCAAACATTCTTTCTAAAATACCTACATTTCAACCAGCTAATAAAATGTCATCCATGTAATGGTAATCTACAGGTTGAGGAAATTGCTTACGTATCATTTCTGGTTACTGACTTACAAAATATTGGCATGGGGTGGTACTATTTAATATTCCCTGTGGGAGAATCTTCCGTTGATATCTCCTAGCAGACTGAGAATTACTATAAGTAGGTACCATCAAGACAAATTTTCTTTTTCTTATAAACATATAGTAAAGAAACAATCTTTTAAATCAATAACTATAAGAGGCCATTCTTTAAGCAATAAAGAAGGCAAAGGAATGCCAGACTGTGGAGAACCCATTGGCTGAATCACCTGATTTACAACTCTTAGGTCTCTTACCATTCTTCATTTTCCAGATTACTTTTTAACAACAAATACAAGAGAATTCCAAGGGCTGGTTGATTCTTCAATATGCTGAGCTTCTAGTTGCTCCGGTACCAGCTGTTCTAAAGCCTGCAGTTTCTCTGTTGTTAAAGGCCATTGTGCAATCCATACAGATTTGTCTGTCAGCCATTTTAAAGACAGAGCTGTGTTGGTGTCTTTAAAAGATCAGCAGCTGTTTTGCCCACTTGTACAGCCTATGGTCGGTGACTGTTGTTTATAATACCTTCTAATATTTTTCCCAGAAATATTTGTTAATTTATGGTTTGCTTCTGAGATTAGAGGAATGTTAATCTGAGCATTCCATTAATGTAACAAATCACATCCCCATAAATTCATTGCTATGTTAGCCACATATGGCTTAATTTTCCTCTCTGTCCTTCTGGCCCTATATCTTGTGCCTTTTACCTGAGGTAAAGTTCCAATTCCTAAAAGCTGAACATTTACTTCCTGAAGAGGCCAATTTTGATGCCAAAATTCTGATGAAATTATTGTTACATCCACACCTATGTCTACAAGACCTTCAATGACAATTTCTTTTATTCATATTTTTGATTTTGTTCACTTATAGAAGTTTGCCAGGGTATTTGCTTTATGGTTTCTCTTGAATTTTTTGTTCTCTCTTCTACAGTTGTTCTATCATCCAAAGCAGTATGGTTTCTTATATTAGGCAGTAGGTACTTTCATTGTTCTGGGAAAGAGTTTCCTTCACAGTTACAGAAAATGACTCAACTGAATTTGGTTGATTCAATATTGATTATATCCCGGGTTCATTACTCTAAGGGTGCTGATCTTGGCTTTAATGGCCTAATTACCCTTTTGCATTGTGCATTAGCATTTTCAAAATCCAGAGATTCAATTATTATTTGTCTGCCTTCTGAATTTTGTATCATTCTATTTAATACTGAAGTCAGTCATTGTAAGAAATCTGTGAAGGTTTCCTTTGGGTCCTTTATAACCTTAGTAAATGACTCAATTTTCTATTTTTTTTTTTCAGTTCTGTCCCAAACATTCAAAGCTGCTGTATAGCATAAATCCAGGGCATGGCCATCATATAGAGATTGTCTTTGTACATCCGCATAATATCCCTCTCCAAGAAGTTGGTCTTGGAATATTTCCATACCTTTAGCCTTACTTCTTTGTTCAATAGTCTTAGCCTCATCTTTCCACCAGGTCCCCCATTGTAACTGAGGACCAGACTCCAAAACTGCAGTAACCATGTCTCTCCAGTCTTGAGAGATGATTCTATTACATGTTGACCATGAGTTTAACATTTGCTTCACAAAAGGTGAATGCATGTCACTTGAGACTATTGCTTCCTTGAGTCTCCTTAAATATAGCATTTTCACAGGAGTCCATTCAACTCTAACATAGTCTTGGGGATATCTGTCATTTGACAGTTGTTCCTGTAAGGTGACTGGATAAATTAAAGATGTTTAAGAACAACCTAAAGTTGTTCTTATCTTATGACACAGCACTGAAATTGGTTCTTCATTAAATTCCTCTGTCTGAGTCTGAATATCACTATGATCTGTTTTAATAAGTTTTTCTAAGGCCTGTATCTTGGCACTCATCAACCAACATTTTTAGAGAATTATCAGACCAACAATAAAGATTATCAAAATGATAATTAACATGTCAATCTCACTTAAACTGATTATCCTTTCATTTAGTTGTTCTAATTTTAAACCATCCATTGTGTAATCAATCATACAGAGGCCTAACTCTACATGCTAATAGTGTTTTCCATTTTTTAACGTGGGAAAAAAACTTTAAAAAAAAAAAACAAAACAAACTAATTTCCCCCTTTAAGGAATCCCAGTTGACATCAGGAGGTGGTGGTGCATGCCTTTAATTCCAGCAGAGGCAGGCAGATCTCTGAGTTCAAGGCCAGCCTGGTCTGCAAAGAGAGTTCCAGGACAGCCAGCGCTACACAGGAAAACCCTGTCTTGAAAAACCAAAAAAAGGAGAGAGAAAGGGGAAAAAAAAGAAAGAAAAAAGAAATCCCATTTGTCTCACCAAATCTGATGACGATGTCAGTGACATGTGAGGCTTCGCGTGTCTGATCAGAGAATACAGTGGGTGAACAGTTTGGCTGAGGACAGCTACAGCTGCTAGCATGTAGCATGAGCTGAGTGTGTACAGTTGCAACAACGGTGGAAGCCTGAGTGGGTGTCAAGACAGCTACCTAGTGTCGCAACAGCTTGAGGAAGGAGTTCAGGGAAAGCCCACAACCCATGCAGGTGAGGGAGCTAACTGTCTGGAAAAGCGCACATGGAATTGTGCTGAAGAAGCATGTGTGGCAAGAGCTTCTGAAGCAGAGGCAGCCAAGAAATATCCCAAGATACAGTGCTGGGATTAAAGGTGTGCGCCACCTCCTCGTGGTGTCAATTGAGATTATTTAAAGGGGGAAATTAGTTTTTAAAAAAAAAGCTTTTTCCCACGTTAAAAAATGGAAAACACTTATTATGATGTAGAATTAGGTCTCTGTATGATTACACAATGGATAAGTCTTGTGGCATTTGGAGCCCAGCTCTTCTGGAGTTTGGGTGGCAGCTGGAGACTGTTGTAGAGAGGCTACAACAGGAAAATCCCAAACTTGGTCAGAGGTTTGGGGAAAAAGAAAAGAAAACCTAGCCAGCAGGGTGGTGACTGGCGGAAGCTCCTGCCTGTACCAGTGACTACAGAGACACAGGCAAGTGGCTTTTTCACGAATTTGTGCTATAAAGTTGGGCACCAATTGTTGCACAAATTCTAATTGGTCTTAATAATAAAAACCTGGAGCCAGATATTGAGGCAGATGCTAGAAGATTAGAGAGAGGAGCAAGCCACACCCAACTCTTGTTAACTCCTGTCTCCTCCTGCCTCATATTCCTCTCTCTGCCCAGCCATATCACTTCCTGTCGGTACAGACATCCAGACCTCTGGTTAACTAGTGGCTAGCTCCACCCTCTGATCTTTAGGCAAGCTATATTTGTTAGAGTACATCACCACAGATGTGTGAATTCAACTTTTTTTTGCACCGATATACTAAGAACCATTTTTACATTCCAAAAGAATCCAACACGTGTTATTCCTTCATGACAGTGATTATGCAAACCTGGTCTTTCTTTTTGAACTCCTAGCCATTAGTACAATATGTACTCAATTAACTAGTCAGTGAATAGGTTTCTTGTGTCCATCCACACAACAAATAGATCTTTGTTTAGATATTTCTAAACAAAAAAAAAAATATTCTGGAAGAAAGGTTTTTCTAGTGTGCAGTTTCCCCTCCACTCTTTTCTTCTGTTTAAATCATTCTATTAAAGTATTGCTTAATATGTAAATTGTATTGCTATATAAACAGTTGTTATACATATAAAATGTGGTTTAGAGAAAAAGAAAGGAGGTTGAATTTACTAGAACCAGACATGGTGACACATGTGGTTATTTCCCAGCTGCTTGGGAGGCTAAGACAGGAAGATTACTTGAGCCAGGAATTCAAAGGCTAGTTTAGGTACCTAAAAAGAATAATTTAGGTGGTGGTACACACCTTTAATCCCAGCACTAGTGAAGCTAAGGATCTCTGAGTTCAAGACCAGCCTGGTCTACATAGTGAGTTCTAGGAGAGCCAGGGCTACACAGAGAAGCCCTCTCTTAGGGATGGGGGCAGTTTAGCAAAATGTTCGCCACACACATCACACTGTAGGAATTAACGGTTAAGTCAAGATTAGAGTAGTGAGTATAAGGATATAACTTACTTTTCCTCCATGATCATAGTTCTATCTGTTGGGTTAATTTATTATTAAAATGTATCTTCTAAAAGGCTTCAGTGACTTTTATTATGACTAATACTTTTTGTCTCTCCATAAAATTTAACATTATTTTTCCATGGTGTATTAAAATGTCAGGTACCATACGTGTTCTATTAGTAGTTGAATTAATAAACTAGCCAAAAATTATGTTTTTTAAATCGTACTTTTTTACAATTTCAGGTATGGTTTAGGAATGATTTATTACAAGCAAGAGAAGTTCAGCCTTGCAGAAATGCACTTCCAGAAAGCACTTGATATCAACCCTCAGAGTTCAGTCTTACTTTGCCACATTGGAGTAGTAAGTAACACAGCTCTGTTACCTCCCTTTTAAAATACTTTCAGTGACTTAATAATGGTTATTATGAAAACTGGGCTTTTTTTGGTCAATGAATCAGTATCTCAGTCTTTTATAGCTATAACTCACCTTTTGCTTTTCATGAAGAAATGCTTTGTAGGCCTGAGGGTGTAGCTCGGGTGCTATAGATTTGGTCTCTGGCACTGAAAAAAGCCTGAGCATGGCTCACATTTAGAATCTTAACACTTCCTGGAGGTAGAAACGGGGATCTCAAGTTCAAAGTCATTCTCAGCTATGAATGAGGTTGAAGGCCAGCTTGGACTATCTCCAGAAAGGAAGGGTTATGGGTGGGGGAATCCCTATGTTTTTATACTTTTTCTGTTTTGTTTCTTTTTTATATATTTGTGACTCAAGTGATATTTTGTTGTTTAAGACTTACTTTATTTTTAGCCAGGCAGTGGTGGCATGTGCCTTTAATCTCAGCACATGGGAGGCAGAGGCAGGTGGATCTCTGAGTTCAAGGCCACACTGGTCTACAGAGCTAGCTCCAGGACAGCTAGGGCTGAACCCCATCTCAGAAAAAAAGAGTTGCTTTTTTTTTTTTTTTTTAATGTGTATTATCAGATATGTCTGCTTGTCTGCAGATGCCCATAGAGACCAAAGAAAGTCATCAGGTCTCCTGATGCTGAAGTTATAGGCGGTTGTAGACCACCTGACATGGGTACTGGGAAGCGAACAAACTCTGCACCTAGACAAGAGCACTCTTAACTATTAAGCCATATCTTCAGACATCTATTTTGTTTCTTCTGAGACAGTTTTATGTAGCCCAGACTGTAAGGTATAATTGAGTGACACGGGATTCATGAACAAGTTCTTTGAACATAGCTTAATAGTTAGAGTATCATAATAAACCTTTAGAAATGTTGCCTGCATAAATGATAAATGCTTTTCTTGTAAAGGGTAAAACCAAGTTATACTTCCTTTTAGACCTCGTGGTAATTATCTGCTGTTAAGCTCAAATCATAGGTCTGGAGAAGTGGGTCAGTGGTTATTCAGAGGACCCGAGTTTGGTACCTAGCATCTGCTTTGGGCAGCCTACAACCACCTATAATTCCAGCTCCAGAGAATCTGCGGGCCCCTGACTTCCACAGGCACCAGCACTCATGTGCAAGTGCACACATACATACACACATGTATGCATAATTCAAAATAAGTCTTTTTTAAGATAATGAGTTATGGTTATTACCATAGGCACACTGTGGTAGATTTAGGGGTCTGAGGACCTAGGTTTTTATCCTATAGAAAATTATTTAATATCCCTGGAGTTCAGGGTACTTTTTTTATATATATGGTTTTTTTAATTAATATTTATTGAGCTCTACATTTTTCTCTGCTCCCCTCCCTACCACTCCCCTCCCCTCTTCAATCCTACCCCAAGGTCCCCATGCTCCCAATTTACTCAGGAGATCTTGTCTTTTTCTACTTTCTACTTCCCATGTAGATTAGATCTATGTAAGTCTCTTCTTAGTGTCCACATTGTTCTCTAAGTTCTCTGGGATTGTGGTTTGTAGGCTGGCTTTCTTTGCTTTATGTTTAAAAACCAACTATGAGTGAGTACATGTGATAATTGTCTTTCTGTGTCTGGGTTACCTCACTCAAAATAATGTTTTCTAGCTCCATCCATTTTCCTGCAAAATTCAAGCTGTCATTATTTTTTTCTGCTATGTAGTACTCCATTGTGTAAATGTGCCACATTTTCCTTATCCATTCTTGGGTCGAGGGGCATTTAGGGTGTTTCCAGGTTCTAGCTATGACAAACAAAGCTGCTATGAACATAGTTGAGCACATGTCCTTGTGGCACGATTGAGCATCCTTTGGATATATACCCAAAAGTGGTATTACTGGGTCTTGAGGAAGGTTGTTTCCTAATTTTCTGAGAATTCGCCACACTGACATCCAAAGGGTTTGTACCAGCTTGCATTCCCACCAACAATGCAGAAGTGTTCCCTTTTCCCCACAACCTCTCCAGCTGTTGGGATCATTTGGAGTCCTTGGCCTCCAGCTGCTCTTCCCTGCTAGAGATCTTTCCTTTCCTTCTGATTTGAGTTACTGAAAGCTGTGTCAAAGTTGTTTACCAGCTCTGCTTCACGAGCACGTGTTGCCTTGCCTTGAGGATCAGAGGATAAGGTTTTCACCTGTTGGCCCACCTGACTGTTGGGTATATAAGCCTCCTTGGTGCTATTGAATAGAGGGCTTCTTACCAGTGACTAGAGGTCCGTGTCTCTGTCTCTCTGTAGCTGTCTGTCTATCTGTCTGTCTGTCTTTGTGTGTTTCAACCTCCAGCCCCTTGCCCAAAGTTCGTGAACTGTATGGTAGCGCATAGAGCGCAGACAGGCATTGTGCGCTGCATCCAGCATAAGTTGTCATCAGTGTTTTTGATTTTGGCCATTCTTACAGGTGTAAGATGGAATCTCAGAGTTATTTTGATTTGCATTTCTCTGATGACTAAGGATGTTGAACATTTCCTTAAGTGTCTTTCAGCCATTTTAGATTCCTCTGTTGAGAGTTCTCTGTTTAGGTCTATACTTCCTATTTTTATTGGATTATGTGATCTTTTGGTGTCCAATTTCTTGAGTTCTTTGTATATTTTGGAGGTTAAACCTCTGTCTGATGTGGGGTTAGTGAAGATCTTTTCCCATTCTGTAGGCTGTCGTTTTGTCTTGTTGACCATGTCCTTTGCTTTACAGAAGCTTTTCAGCTTCAGAAGGTCCCATTTATTAATTGTTTTGCTCAGTGTCTGTGCTGCTAGGGTTCTGTTTAGGAAGTAGTTCCCTGTGCCAGTGCGTTCCAAGTGTACTTCCCACTTTCTCTTCTATAAGGTTCAGTGTGGCTGGCTTTATGTTGAGGTCTTTGATCCATTTGGACTTGAGTTTTGTGCATGGTGATAGATATGGGTCTATTTTCATTCTTCTACATGTTGATATCCAATTATGCCAGCACCACTTGTTAAATATGCTTTCTTTTTTCCATTTGATATTTTTTGCTTTTTATCAAAGATCAGGTGTTCGAAGATGTGTGGATTGATATCCGGGTCTTCTATTCAGTTCCATTTGTCCTCCTGTCTGTTCTTATGCCAGTACCAGGCTGTTTTCAGTACTGTAGCTCTGTAGTAGAGTTTAAAGTCAGGGATTGTGATGCCTCCAGAAGTTCTTTTATTGTACAGGATTGTTTTGGCTATCCTGGGTTTTTTGCTTTTCCATATGAAGTTGAGTACTGTTCTTTCGAGGTCTTTGAAGAATTTTGCTGGGTATTGCGTTGAATCTGTAGATTGCTTTTTTGTAAGATCAGGGTGCTTTTTAAAAAATTGTTGTTGTTGTTACTGGTAGGGAGTCATAGTACAGTAGAATTGGTTCATTCTTCTACCTTACATGAGTACGTGGGTTCTGGGGATTGAACTAAGATCAAGGTCTTTACCAACTAGTCAGTTTTGCTGGCCCTCAGTGTGCTATCTTTATAATTGAGCAATCGCTGGACTTAGAATAAGAGATACCTGTTAATCATTCAGTGTCTTAGTTATTTTTCTGTCGCTCTGGTACAACATCATGACCACGGCAACTTTGAAAGCATTTAATCTGGCTTACAGTTTCAGAGGGCTAAAGTTCATGATGGTGGAGCGAAGAAACAAGGGAACACTGGGAATGATGTGGGCTTTTAAGACCTCAGAACCTGCCCTTAGTGGGGACGCACCTCCTTCAGCAAAACCATGCCTCCTAATCCTATCCAAACAGCCTGCCAACTAGGGACCAACTATTCAAACATATGAGCCTCCGAGGTCATCCTCATTCCAACTACCACAGTTAGTAATGAGTTACTTAGTCTACTTAAACCCAGCAGACAGTCTTAATTAGACTATAGCCTCATCTCTAATAATTAATGCTTTGAATTATGTTATTTGCTTCTTACCTTTCTTTTTTACTGATCTTTATTCCTTATAGGTTCAGCATGCACTCAAAAAATCTGAAAAGGCTTTGGATACCCTAAACAAAGCCATTGTTATTGATCCCAAGAACCCTCTATGCAAATTTCACAGAGCCTCAGTTTTATTTGCAAATGAAAAATACAAGGTAAAATCTGTTTCTTCCACATTGTATTGTATCTCTTTAAAAAACAAAACAAACAAAAATAAAACAAACAACAAAACAAAAACAAACTACGAAGCCAACCTGGCCTGCATATCAAATTCCAGGATAGGCCAGGGGTGCATAGAGAGAAGTTGCCTCAATCAATCAATCAATCAGTAATAAACAAACAAACGTTTTTAATAGCCTAGATGTTATTGATGATTTGATTTTTTTTTAAACTGTTTTATCTGTTTTTAAAAGCTGTTGAGGGGGTTCTTAGTTTCATATTATTATTGCATGAACTACTCCTAGTACTTAGGAGAATTGCCACTAGCTCCACTCTAGCTACAGAGTAGCGTAGTACATTTTAAGCTACAGATTGAAATTCTGTCTCCAAAAAAAAAAAAAGAAGTAGAAATACCCCTAGATTCAGAAATGTATTAGAATTTTAGAATTCCATGTCTAGAAAGGCTCTTTGTACATCAAGGGATTATCTTAAAAGAGAGACCTGGAGCATCATCCTTTTAGGACTGAGGGGGAGGGAAGAGTGGCTGGTGAATGACTGCAACACTCATGATTACTCTGGGGCTGTGGACAGAACGCATGAGGCCAGGGTGGGATCTGCCTCTTCAAAAAGGGGGAGGAAAAAGATATGTATTGAGTACCTGCTGTCTTTCTAGGAAAACAGTGGTAAATAATGCAATCACATTTTTGCCTCAGGGACTTCCAACTTAGTACCCTTAAAAGTATGGGAAGATAAATATCAGGAAAACTAAGAGAGAAAAGAGACATGAAGTGATATGAAATTTTTTTCTGAAAAATTCTTCAGTCATAATGATGACAGCTATACATATTGCATATTGTTCTGCAACTTATGTTTTTCATTTAATCCTCTGTTAATATATATATTAACAGAACCAGTTATGGTGGGATACTGAATCCTAGTACTCTCAAGAGTGAAAGGCAGGAGGAGGGTCAGGAGTTCAGCTGTATACAGAGAGATTGAGTCCAGCCTGAACTGCATAAGGCCTTGTCTCAAAAAAAGTAAACTATTTCCCCTGGAATTTTTTTTTAACCTAAGTTATATTTTGTTTTGGCACAAAGAGGGCTTTTAAAAAGAAAAAAAAGCAGGAATCCTCTTGAACGTTGATACAACATGTATAATTTTTTAAATTTTGTGCAGGGTTCTGTATCTGTATGTGGGTATATGCTCTTGAATATAGGTGCCCTCAGAGACCAAAGATGTCCAGTTTCTCCCAGCTTTTAATTTTAAACAAGGTCTTGCTAACAACCCAGGCTGGCCTCAAACTCAGGATCCTCATGCCTCTGCCTTCTGAGTACTGGGATTGTAGGAGTACACCATTTTTTTTTTTTAAAGCAAAAGCACATTGTTCATAGAGAATAGGTGATACTTTTATTTAACTAGGTTTTACTTAGATGCCCTGATTGCTTCTACTCTTTACAATAGTCTGTCTTAACACACCCCACCCCCACAAAACACACACACAGCCCACCTCTGCAGTGTTGGGAATTAAACCTTGGGTCGCCCCAAGATGGACACAAGCTTTACCACTGAGTTGTGTCCCCGGCAGAGCTGCCTGTTATAAAGATGACTTAGTGAGTACTTTTTTAAAAATTTAGAACCTAGTGGTGGCACACACCTTTAATCCCAGCACTTGGGAGGCAGAGGCAGGCAGATCTCTGTGATTTCAAGGCTAGCCTGGTTTACATAGCCAGTTCCTGGACAGCCAAAGTTACACACAGAAGCCATCTTTGGGGGGGGGGGAATTCACATTTACTTGTTATTTATTTATATGAGGAAGGGGTGTGTACATGTGGAGGTCTGGGAACAACTTTCTGAAGCCTTGTGTTCACAGTACTTTCCCATGTTACAGACATATGTGATTATTTCTTCTTTCAGAAGCCAGGGTTATTAGCACTCACATCTCTAAGCAGTATGTAGGTTTCCGATGTTGTCTGATGAATGCCTGCCATCTGTTAGTCTTATAATTTTTATGCATTTTATTTTTACCACAGTGAGAAATTAATGCAACACATAGTGTGTTGATGATGTGCTTATACACTCTTAGGATTGGGAATCTGACTGCACTTGCTCAGTCAGCTCTGTAGAATTTTGTTCCTCTTAAGTTTTCTCTTTGTTTTTTCAGTCTGCTTTACAAGAACTTGAAGAACTGAAACAGATTGTCCCCAAAGAATCCCTCGTTTACTTCTTAATAGGAAAGGTAAAAATTGGGACTTTGGTCTTAGGCTGCAACTTTGTAACAAACACTAACTTCCTTTTCTTTCCTTTTTTAAAGATATGATTTTTTTTTTGCTGGGTGGTAGTGGCAGCACATGCCTTTCATCCCAGCACTGGAGAGACAGAGACAGATCTCTGAGTTTGAGGTCAGCCTGGTATACAGCGCGAGTTTCAAGACAGCCAGAGCCTGTTACACAGAGAAACCCTATTTCAAAAAAACAATAAAAATAGATGATATTCTAGCTGGGCATGGTGCTATAATCCCAGCAGTTGGGTGCTACAGCAGAAGACTGCTCCAGTTCAAAGCCAGCCAGGACTGTCTGTGGACAGACATCGTGTCTCGGAACACCAGACACGGAACTCTTGTAGCCTTCCTTCCAGTTGTTAATGTTCCACTCCTCCCTACCTGAGAAATAGAGGCAAAGAGTTCTGAACATAATATCTGATGATATAAGGAAAAGCACTTAGATGCTAATGTGAAGTCGTCGGTGGTATAAAAGCGCCCTCCCTACCTGAATGGACTTGGAGTTCAGATATCAGGAGCTTAATTTATGTTTTCATATTGTGCAGTTGAGACATGAAGTGCCGCTGTCTCTTTGTAGGTTTACAAGAAGTTGGGTCAAACTCACCTTGCCTTGATGAATTTCTCTTGGGCTATGGATTTAGATCCTAAAGGAGCTAATAACCAGATTAAAGAGGCAATTGACAAACGCTACCTTCCAGATGATGAGGAACCAATAACCCAAGAGGAACAGATCAGTGAGTATCATATGTAAGCTCCATAGTGTTCAGAAAGTTACCCTGTGCTGAACCTTTGGGCTGCTTTTTTATTTTCCTAATGGCAGTATTTTCTTTATAAAAAAGGAAATTTGGGGAAAATTAATTATGATGGTGTAATACGAGAGTATGTTTGCTATCAAGTAATTAGTTCTTAGATTAGTGACTTTGAACATCAGCTCTACAGTGGCAGTCCTAGGCAAATCAAAAAACATCTAGATGTGTAATTAGTGCATATTTACAAATATTTATGTGTTTTAATAGTAAGAGAATCCGAAATTTCTTGAGATAAAACTTAGTGAACATCTTTAAGTAAAATTTTATTGTCCCAGTTCCGCTCTTTTAAACTGAAGGTTCTATCCCGTGTTTCTGTGCACTATCGGGGATCGTCCATAAAGTTAGGAGTTAGCAGGGATGTTAGCTTGTTTTGATGTTGCTGCTATGTTGGGGGAAGCTGCTCATTCATTGAGCCACCCAAACTCCCAAAATAATCACACAGAAACTATATTGCAGTAGTGTTTGGCCAATAACTTAAGCATATTTCTAGCTAGCTCTTATATCTTTGGTTAACCCATTTCTATTATTTTATATTTTACCATGAGGTTTGTGGTCTACTGGCAAGATTCCAGCTAGCAGCTTGCGCCTTTCTCCTCTGGCAGCTCCTTGGCTTCTCCCTGACTTGGCCTTTTTCCTCCCAGCATTCAGTTCAGTCTTCCCCGCCTTGCTCTATTATATCCTATCACAGGCCAAAGCAGCTTCTTTATTCATTAACCAATAAAAGCAACAGAAATACAGAAGGACTTCCCACATCACTGCTATAGCTGTTTTTAAATTGCAGAGCTATATCTAACTCCTAGGGTAGGAATACAGGGTTAATAGGAAAGAGGGGGAGGAGGCTGGAAAGTTGTTCTGTTAGTCACGTTCTTGTCTATAGTATGGACAAGGCCCTGGGTTTGATCCCAGAACTTTATAAAGCCA
This sequence comes from Ondatra zibethicus, assembly GCA_004026605.1. Lineage (NCBI taxonomy): Eukaryota > Metazoa > Chordata > Mammalia > Rodentia > Cricetidae > Ondatra > Ondatra zibethicus. The sequence goes on from PVIU01000882.1 coordinate 235,010, forward strand.
ATATCACGCTGCTCATGTAGATAATCCTAGCACAGCAGCTGAATGCAGGAGGAGCATCGGAAGTGGAAGGTCACCCCTGGCTACATAATAAGTTCAAGTTGAGCCCAGATAACAATCATTATTTACAAAGGTTAAATACAGTAAGTTTAACTTCCAGGTATGCCATACAATATAGAACTTGAAGCTAGGCCTAGTGGTGCACTGGGGAGGCAGAGGCAGATGGATCTCTTGAGTTCAAGGCCAGCTTGATCTACAGAGCAAGTTCCAGGACAGCCAGGACTATACAGAGGAACCCTGTCTTGAAACCAGGTGTGTGTGTGTGTGCGTGCGTGTGTGCAGTGTGTGTTTTATTAGGTAGCATTAGTAGTTTTGTGGTCTGTGGGGTCTGAATGTAATGAAATTTTCCTTAATTTCATGAACCACTAAGAAGTACTTGTCCCACACCTTGCTTTTGTTCTGTTTTTATAGTGGGAACAGATGAATCCCAGGAGAGCAGCATGACAGACGCAGATGACACCCAGCTTCATGCAGCTGAAAGTGATGAATTTTAAGTTCTGGAAATGAGACTTTAGTGTTGGATGTATGGCAACTGCTGACACGTCTCTTGTCCCTCCATATACTGAGTCTTAACTCTCGAGCCGGCATTGTCATCGTTCATCATCAGACCATGAGTGTGCCACTTTCATTGGACCCTGACTACACAGAATGAAAGGCAGTGCAATATTTAGCTGCTAACAAGACTGGCTCTTTTACCAGTATGAATGACAATTTGGGGGGAAGGGTGGGAACTTTTTCTTTTTTTTTTCTTTAGTCTCCCTTAATTGAAAAGCTATCATGGAAGGAAGAGTTATGTTTTATCTTGAAGGAACCATTAGATATGGAATGGTGATGAACCAGAATTTCTGGTCATTTTTCCAAAATTCTGTTTTTTATTTGGTTCTATTCCTGATAAACAGAGTGACTGACCTTCATTTTTAGGTTCTTCAAGAATGGTGTTAGCAAGTGCCAGATGGAACAATAAAAGACATTGCCTATAACAGAGTAAGTTCATTGCCAAGGAACATAACTTACCTTAAGCTTGGAGTGTCTTCTATAAGCAAATGTAATGGGCCTATTGGGACTCGTATGTCAGAGTCAAATATCCCTCCATACAGTGTACACTTATTCTTGGCAAGAATGTTTTAATGTCTAACCAAGAATTTTAATTTATTCATCTTCAAAGTGTTGATCATTGTTGTCTTGGTATTGCAAACTTTTAAAGTTGGTCTTAAGATACTGCCTCTTCTCTTTGAGCTCTGTGGGATCACCTTTAACATTCACAGATGATGGAGTGGTTCCCTGCTGAAAAGCCAAAACCAGGCCCTTAACCACTTAGATTTATTAGAAGAATCAGTATGAGAACAGCAGAGAGACTGGAGATGGTGGTAGAGAAGCCTTAATTGGAGTTGTACCTAACGTGAGTCTGTGTCTTCTCTCGGGATGAAAACAGAGTGCAGGAATGTGCGGTGGCCTTTGTGAGGTCAGTTGCATTCTCTTCAGCTCTGGCTTCATTCGTTGTCAATAGTGTGAGTCACCAGAAGCTGTAGCCTAGGGAAAGTCTTGTAAGAACAAGACAGATTCTTTCCTGAGTTCATCGTAATATGTTGTGTTTGGGGAATGACCACAGTTTTAAAGATCTAATTATGCATATAAAATGGGAATTATTGGAATTTCACAGTAACAGATTTAAGAAGTCTTAAATTGTGTATCTCCTTTATTGTAATGTACTGAAAATTTTAGAGAAACTTTAGTTAACATTTTATTAAGTGCCAATGTCAAAATATCAAATTATAGTTTCTTATGAGTTACAGGCTTATAGTTATTATTTTGGATAATTTGATGAAGGAACCTTAACCCACTGGTTACTTGTAGTTGGTAGTCGAGCTGTGAAATAAGGTGGATTACAAAAGATGTGAAAAAAATGTTTTAGCCTGTAGACTCGGTCATTTCCTACCAGTTACATAATCTTCTCATCCACATGTGAATTAGATACCATTGATAATTCAAGTCAAAGTCTTGAATTAGGTATTAGGTGCCAGAGGAGCCTTTAAGATAATTTCCTGCCTGAATCTATGTGTATGTACTGTCTACAAAGAAATAATTTATGAGGAAAAGGAAAAGTTGGGAATGAGTGAATACCATTAAACATTCCCAAAGGCTAGCACTTCCATTCTAACATATTATTCATTAGTTATGTAAAGTTTAATTTTCATTTATTTTTTTAATTAGCAAATCATAAGCCAGCTATATACATAAATATATTACATTATCAGATCTAGCATTTCATAGAAAATTTTCCCCTGAGTTGTGTTGCAGACCTAGAGGAAAGCTAAGTACAGAACTTAATTTGCTGAAGTGTAATTACCTTGTTTTTAGTGGGAACTTCTGTCCTGTGCCAGAGAACTTTCTGGTACTGATTTTGAGACAAAGGATAGAGGGCCAGTTGTGACAGTGGCTGGCTCAAGAGACAGTCGCAGACACTTTGGCCAGCTTCCGTGGTTCCTCACACCTGCTTTTAACATTTCAGTGTCAAAGCCTTATTTCCGCTTCTTTTCTTAGGGTTCTTTTTCTTTCTGTCTTTTTCTGGGTTGTTTTATTTTGTTTTTCTTCTTTTCTTTTCAAAGAATGGGGATCAAACAATCAGAAACACACTTTGGTAAGCCAGATGTTTGTTTCAAATTTCAGACAGTGCGTTGAAGGGAATTAAGAATACTAAGTGCTTCGCTGTCGTTTCTTCACACCTACACATATGTACACATATAAATGCACACTTCGCCCAAAGTATATTAGAGCATTGGATTTCATTTTCCTGTGGAGATGGTTATCACACCAGGATTTTATCACACCAGATTTTAGAAGGTTAGAATATATTTTCAGGAGAACAGATGGTACTCAAAACGATGAAAGGTGGTCTCTTAACTCTTTCTGTATTTCGTTACTTAAAATTTTTAATTTTATCCGAGAACTGCAAGTAACATTTGAACCATGCTGCTGTTGTACCTTAAACAAAAACTCAGTGGTGACCAGTGTTTGGTCTATTAAAACACTCTCTTTGAAAAAAAAAACAAAAAACAAAACAGTTTGAAAGTCTCTGATTAGCCAGAGTACAGTATAGGTCTTCGCTGAAACAGATAACGGACCGCCCATTTTCTTTGGGAAATGCAAGTGTGGGTGTGATGTGTGTGTTCTATTTGCATTGAAACAATGTACTTTTGTGTCTCCTTTTTGCTTTTCCTGACTTATTTCAGAAATTGTATAGTCTTTGGGGGGAAAGTCTTTTCTGTTAATATATTTACAGTTCATTAAAGGATATGGAAAGTCCAAATAAATTACTTTTGAAAGCAATTTATAATCAAAGTGTTAAAGCTGTGTAAAAGCTGTGCCATCCACACTTGATACTGAGTCACAGCGGCAGTGACAGAAGTCGGTGTCATGTTCTGCCAGAGCTGGGACGATGTTTCTCTAGTTTTTACTTACACTCTTTTTAATATATCTATATATATAGATATATTAAAGTTCATACCCTTTTTAGTATTATTTAGAATTTCAAAATAAATATTATGACAAAAACAGTGGTAATTTTTAGAATATATTATTTTCAAACTGCAGAACCTCTCTATTAGCAGTTGCAACCTTGCAGGTCATTCTTCAGAGATGTCATTTCTGAAGTCCCCTTGGGACACAGATCATTTGTGTTAAAATTTAAAGTCTGAAGCTGGGCATGATGGCTCACATGTAATCTCAGTGCTTGGAGATTGAGGCAGGAGCTGTGCTCAAAGCCTGAGCTACAGAGTAACACTGTCTCAAATTTAAGGTGTTGGGGGGTTGGTTCAGTTGGTAAAGTTGAAGCTAAGTTTAGATCTGCAGCTAGTGCCTTGTAAAAAGCTGGGCAAGATGTCACATGACTGTAATTCCAGCACTGCGGAAGCGGATGGGAGGATCCTGGCCAGCCCGTCAGTCTAGCCCATTCAATGAACTCCAGTTTCAAAGAAATACTCTCATAAAACCAAGCTAAGTAATTGAAGAAAGCATATCCTGATAGTGACCTCCGGCCTCCACCAGCATGCACTCACACAGACAAATCAAGATTTAGGCTGAAGATACAGCTCAGTGGTAGAGCTCTTGCCTAACTTCCCTTCATAAAGCCCCAAGTTCTCAGTACTGCCAAAAATAAATAGTCTAGGGTCTCTTGCCTATATCCAAAGGCCTGGATTGAGTCCCCAGCACTGAGTAAACTAGTCATGATGTATGTACCTGTAAAGTGCTCACTGGTCATGGTGGCATGTACCTGTAAGGTGCTCACTGCCCATGATGTATGTACCTGTAAGGTGCTCAGTAGCTAGAGACATGAAGATCAGAAATTCAAGATAATTTTAGCTACATAGTAAGTACCCTATCTGTAAATGTACATGAAAATTAAGATCTGGGAAAAGTAAAATACACAAAATTAAGTTTTACACTAGTTTGCAAACTTACTTATTCAGCTTATCTCGGAGAAAGGGAAAATGGAAAGGTCTTTTCAGATTTGGAGGAAGAACAACAACACAAAGTGTGGAGACTGACTTCCCTGGGAAGCCCCACTTACTGTCACCTAAACATAGTGAAAAACAGACGAAAGTGCTGTCTCTTGCCTAGAAAACAAGTACTTTCTTAGAGACAGGTCTCACCGTGTTGTCCCAACAGCCAGGAACTAATTTCTAGATTCAAGCTGAGTGTACAGATATGTGTCTCCTTTGAGGCTGAGTTGGAAAGAGGATCGTGTGTGTGTGTGTGCATGTTCCATGGGTACATGCCCACATCATACACTGAGTTTATGGAGTCCATTCTTCACCTTCCACCTTTAGTCTGGATCTCTTTTGTTTGTTTGTTTTATATAGGTTTTATTTTATTTGTGTACCTTTTATTCCAGCACTTAAACTAGTCAGGAGACAGAGACAGGTGATCTCTGTGAACTCAAAGCTAGCCTGTTTTATTTGTGTATGTGTGTGTGGCTGGGTGAACTAATGTACCGTCCAGAGCTAGAGGGTGTTGGGTCCCCTGGAACTGGAGTTGACAGACAGTTGTGAGCTACTGGTGCGGGTTTACTGGGAACCAAATCCAGGTCCTCTGGAAGAGCAGTAAGTGCCGTTACTACTTTATGACTGAGCCTTCTCTTCAGGCCACAAGATCTCTTCAAAGGTGTTTTTTTTTTTTTTTTTTGGTTGGCACAGGTGCTGAGACAGAAGTTTCTTGTCTACAGGAATGCTGGGATTATACATGCTCACACTGTGTATCTGACCTTAAAGTAGATACTAGGAATTCAAACTTACGTTCTCATGCTTGCCCAAGAAGCACTTTTGCCTTCTGAGCCTCCTCCCAAGCCCTGGTTGGTTGGTTGGGTGTGTGTGTATGTGTTTCTGATTGTGTACTGGGGATTGAATCCAGGGCTTTATATATGTTAAGCAAGTGCTCTACCATTAGGCTGTATCTAGAACCCTCTGTTTTGGGGGAGGGTTCTTTGTTTTTTTGTCAGTGATGGTGGTTGGTTGGTTTGGAGTGTTTCATCTTTTATCTGTTTTGTTTTGACCAAGGTCTCAATTTTGTAGCCCAGGCTAGCCATTGAGTTTACAGAGATCTGCCTGCCACTGCTTACTAAGTAGAACCCTGTTTTTTCAGTGAATTGGTGTTTTGCCTGCATGAGTGTCTGTGTGAGGAGTTGAATTCCCTGAAACTGGAGTTAAAGACAGTTGTGGGCTGCCATGTGGGTGCTGGGAATTGAACCCTGGTCCTCTGCAAGAGTTATCAGTGCTCTTGACTGCAGAGCCATCTCTCTGGCCCCACAACTGTTTTTTTGGTTTTTTGTTTTTTTAAATTTCAGTTTGATACAGACTGGCTGAGTTGCCCAGGCTGACCTCGGACTATGTAACCCATGGGCCTTGAACCTTGTGGTCCTCCTCCCACCGCATCCCAAGTAGCTTGACTTACAGACTGCATAACCCTGAGTTTTGTTTGGTTGACGGTTGTTTTTCTGTTTTATTTTGTTTTGTTTTGCTTTTGGGGGGTTTAATTTTGTTTTTTCTGTTTGGGTTTTTTGAGACAGCATATGCTATATAGCCCATGCTGGCCTCAAACTCACTGTCCCTCCTACTTCAGCCTCTCAAATGCTGGAATTACAGACATTGGTACCTAATCTAAAGCAGTTTCTTATTTTGTGTGTGTACGTGCATAGGTACATGCCACAGCATGTGTGTGGAGGCCAGAGAACAGCTTACTAGAGTTCGTTCTCTTTCTGCCATGATCTCCCCATGGCTGGAATTTAAATCATCAGGCTTGGGACCACTTTTCTCACTGCTGAGGCGTCCCCAAACACTGTTCCTCTAAGTCTGTAGAGAGCAGTGAACGTGTGACCTGGAGCAGCTGTCAGTTGCTACCAATTTTCTTTTTTTGTTTGTTTGTTTGAGTTTAAAGATTTATTTATTATGTATACAACATTCTGCCTCCATGTATGTCCCCACGCCAGAGGAGGGTGCCAGATCTCATTACAGATGGTTATGAGCCTCCATGTGGTTGCTGGGAATTGAACTCAGGACATCTGGAAGAGCAGCCAGTGCTCTTAACCTCTGAGCCATCTCTCCAGCCCCACTACCAATTTTCTTATCTTGTTTACATATATGTAAAAAGCTGTGCCCATCTGTTTACATGCCATCCATGACTGTTTTCCTCTGGTGAAGTTGGTCACTGCACAGTTGCTGTGTCCCTTCGCAGTTTTCATAGTCGCTGCGAGGGTTGTGGGGTTTGGTGTTCGGGTCAGGTTTTTGTTTTTTGGTTTTTCAAGACAGGATTTCTCTGTAGCTTTGGAGCCTGTCCTGAAACTAGCTCTTGTAGACCAGGCTGGTCTCGAACTCACAGAGATCCGCCTGCCTCTGCCTCCCGAGGGCTGGGATTAAAGGCGTGTGCCACCATTGCCCAGCTGTTTTTCTTTTTCTTTATGACTTCAAAACTTTATTACTGTATGTGTATGGATGTTTTGCTTACATATATGTCTGTGTATCAGGTACATGTCTGATTCCCCCTGAGTTCAGAAAAAGGTGTTAGATCCCCTGGAACTGGAATTACAGTTATGAGCTGCCATGTGAGTGCTGGAAGCCCAGCCCTGGTTCTCTTTGAGTGCAGCCAGTACTTCTATCCTCAGTGCTTTCCAACCTGTTAGCTTGTCTGTCTGTTTTGGGGGTGCTTTTCGTTAGTGTCTTAAGACAAGGTCTAATGGAGCCCAGGGTGCCTTGAACTCTTGATTCCTCTGCTTTTACCTCCCAAATGCTGGATTATAGGTTTGCACCTCCATGCCTGATACTTATGATAATCCTTTTATAGAGAAAGTTTTGTGACCCCTTATCTAGAACTTATAGCTGGATTGGTGTGACCTCTTCAAGACACCCAAAGAACACGTATAAGGTGCTAGATTTTCTTCTTCAGTACTTTCCCAGTTGAGATATCTCTAAGCAAGGAGACATATGAAGCAACTTGACAGTATAGACAGTAGTTCTGTTCTTAATTTTTATTTTTTTTTATGTGTATTGGTATTTTGCCTTGTGTGTCGGGTCCCCTGGAACTGGAATTACAGACAGTCATGAGCCGCCATGTGGATGCTGGTAATTGAACTTGGGTCCTCTGGAAGAGAAGTCAGTGCTCTTAACCACTGAGCCATCTCTCCAGCCCCCAACAGTAGTTCTTAGCTTCTTTTTCTTTTGTGTTATGTGTTTGAATGTGTCTGTGTGTGTATATAGGCCATATGAGTGCGGTATGCACAGAGGCCACAAGAAGGTATTAGATCTGGAGCTGTGAATCTTCTGACATGGGTGCTGGAAAATGGACTCTGCAGGGCAGCAGGAGCTCTTACTGCTGAGCCACATCTTCAGACCCCAATCATTTTTCTCTTCCAATGGAATGTCCTATAAATTCACTAACATTTCAGTGTGTTTCCTTTGATGATCCTGATTCATAACATTCAATTACACTTCAGCTGCCTTTCATAACCACTGACCATATCCTTACTCTTGGAAATTTTCAGTAGTTTCCATTATGACTCAGTTCTGAAATGCATCTGTATTAAGAAAACGAGAAACATTGGGTGCCAGCAAAATGGCTCCCCAGGTACAAGAACCTACCGCCAAACCTGACATCCTGACTTCAGGCCTGGGTCCAGAAGAAAGGCAGTTCCTGCAAGGCATCCTGACAGCTGTGTGCGCGCCCGTGTGCATACACAGAAATAATAAACTAAGAAATGTAGTTGCATTCTCTTTAAATTTTTTAAAAATATTTTGATTTTGTGTGCAATGATGTTTTGCAGGCAAGTATGTCTGTATGAGGGCATCGGATCCCCCATACAGATCGCTGTGAGCTGTCATGTGGGTGGTGGGAATTGTACCTGGGTCCCCTGGAAGAGAGAACAGCTAGTGCTCTTAACTGCTGAGCCATCTCTCCAGCCCCCTCTCTAAAACTTATTTTTATTCTGTGTGTGTGTATTTTGCCTGTATGTACATATGTGCTCCATTTTTGATGCCAGAAGAGGCCATCAGATCTGCATCTGGAGAACAGTTGTGAGCTGTCATGTGAGTGCTGAGAATCGAATCTGGGTCCTCCAGAAGAGCAGCCATTACCACTAAGCCATCTCTATAGCCAATTATATTCTTAAGAAAGAGGGAGTTGGAGAGATGGCCGAGTTCAGTTCCCAGTACCCACATGGCATCTCACAACTTTCTGTAGTTCCACTTCCTGGGGCTCTGACACCCTCACACAGACATACATGCAGGCAAACACCAATGCACATAAAAATGTTTTTTTTAAATAAAAGGAAGTATAATTTATAAAAGAAAAGCATGTTGAGACCTCTGGGGGTATCAATAACAGCAGTAGCCTGGTTGTGAATCTCATCCTCCAGTAATCCAAGACTAGAACAGAACAGACACACTGACCTGCAGTGGGAGGGGGGTCAAAGAGTAATGTGGGACAACATGGCTGGAATACATGGTATACATATAAGAAGTCATCAGAGAACAATAAAGTTAAAATCAGGATCAAATACTATGAAAACTAACGTAACAGTAGTCGCGACTTCAGTCACCTGTCAGTGGTGCCCCCCATAAGCCTGTGTGTGTGGTGGGCAGTGGAGCAGAGCTGCCTGGTGGAACACAGCAGAATGGAGCAGAGAAATTCAAGGAAGCAGAGTCTCCAGGAAAAGTGGAAAACCCAAAGGTGCAAGCCAGAACACAGACTGGACTTCACTGCCCTTATGCCTCTGCTCCAGGGAAAGGGCCTAAAAATATGTGGGATTAGAAATGGTAGCTCAAACTGGGTGGTGGTGGCGCACACTTTTAATCCCAGCACTCAGGAGGCAGAGAAAGGCGGCTCTGAGTTTGAGGCCAGCCTAGTATACAGAGTGAGTTCTAGGACAAGCTCCAAAGCTACAGAGAAACCCTTTGGGGGGGGCGGTAACATCAGCCAGGCCATGTTGGCCTGCGCCTTTAATCCCAGCACTCAGGCAAAGGCAAGCAGACCTCTCTGAGTTCGAGGCTAGCCTGGTCTACAGAGTTCCAGGACAGCCAGGTTAACACAAAAAAAACCCTATGGGGGCGGGGGGGGGGAGATTCAGCGTGAGAGCCCACATCCAGGTGAGGGACAGGCAAATACCCCATGCAGACAGAGTTTAGGCGAGGAGTTTATTGAGAAAGAGGGCATGGAGAGTGACCTCTGGGAACAGGAGCTACAGAAGAGAAGAGACGGGAAGAAGAGAGAAGTAGGTGGAGTTTCTTGCCTTTTAAAGAGACAGAACACTGCCTGCCCTGGTGGCATACTGTCAAGTCCTCCTACCCCACTGATAAAATTCTTAAATTGGTTAGGAGGGCAGTGTATTGGGGTTCTCCAACAACTCATATAATAAAGCCATGTTTAGAGAAAGGAGATTCATTAGAATGTTTTCCAACTGTGGTTCAGCTGTAAATCAGTGGTTGCCTGTGAACGGAAGGTCCAAGAATCTGATAGTTACTCGCGCTGCGAGGCTGGATGTCTCAGCTGGTCTTCAGTATATGAATCCCAGAGAAGTAGGCTCTGTTCCACTAGCTAGGGAGAGCAAGCAGGCTAAAGAACAAAAGCTTCCTTCTTCCTGGTTCTTATATAGGCTTCCAGTAGAAGGCTTAGTCTAAATTAGAGGTGGCTTTTCCCAACTCAAAAGATCTGAATTAAAAGTGTGTTTTCTTACCTGAGAGATCAGGATTAGAAGTAGATCCTCCTACTTCAAATTAAGCAGAAATAGCTCACAGGTGTGTACCTCCATGGGGGTTTTAGTTAATTCCAGATGTAGTCAAGTTGACAACCAAGAATAGACATCACAGGCAGGGGGATGGGGGACCATGAGTTGGCTCAGCCAGTAAAGACAATTGCTGCTGACTCCCAAAAACTGTCCATACATGCCCATTATACACACAGACATGCACACATTCATGCCCATGCACACAGACATGTACCCACATGAGTAAGTGAATGAATGAATAATGTGAAAAATAAAAAGACCCACTAGATGCGGGTAGTAAAGTCAGAATTCTACCATGGAATAATTTGGAATAAAGCCTTCATTTACAGAGAACTACCATCAAGAACCCCTTCTAGAACATTGCTGAGCCACACACACACACTAGGTGGCGAAAGAAGGATCAAGAGTTCAAGGTCATCTTCACTGACAGTTTCAAGGCCATCAGAAGCTATACATGACCTTGTCTCAAAAACAAAAAAAAAAAAAACAAAAAACAAAAAAAACCTGATAGCCGAGCTGGGGAATGGCTCAGTAAGTGTCTGCCTGCCAAATGTGAGAACAAGAACAAGGTACATAGTGGCATTTCATTTGTAAATAAAACTTGCCATGCTGGCCAGCCTTACAGGCCAGGCAGCAATTACACACACCTTTAATCCCAGTAGCCACACTAGTTTGCCATAGAAACCAGGCAGTAGAGGTACATGCCTTTAATCCCACAACTAGAGAGGATTATAAAATGGGAGAAGACAGCTCTCAGTCTCATTTTGAGATTCCTGGAGGCAGGGTCACCATTTTTCAGACTGAGGTCAAGATAAGAGCCAGTGGCCGGCTGCTTTGCTTTTCTAGTCTTCAGGTTGAACCCCAATTTCTGTCTCTGAGCTTTTATTAATCATGCTTCAAAGGTATGGTGGCGCACTCCTTTATTTAATTCCGTCCCTCTGGGAGACAGATACCTATGATTGTGAGGCCAGCCTGGACTACATTAAAGAGACCTTGTCTCAGAACAAAGACAGGCTCGGTGGTGCACATAATCCTGCCAATGGGGAGGCTATTCTAGCCTACACAAGCATCCAGCCAGTTAGAAAAATCTGTCTCTATATGAAAGAAAAGAAACCAGGGCTGAAGTGATGGCTCAGCAGTTATGAGCACTGGTTGATCTTCCAGAGGACCCAGGTTGGATTCCCAATATTTACTCACAACTGTTGTAACACCAGTACTTGGGGATCCAATGCCCTCTCTGGTCTATGGGCACTGCATACCCTTAATATACAGACTATGTTGGAGGAGACCGCTTGTTGGTTCCCGGTTGCTCAAACCCCAAAATAATCACACAGAAACTATATTATTTAAATCATTGCTTGGCCCATTAGCTCTAGCTTCTTATTGGCTAGCTTTTACATCTTAATTTAACCCATCTCCATTAATCTGTGCATCACCATGAGGTCGTGGCCTACCAGTAAAGTTTAAGCACGTCTGTCTCCAGCAGCGGCTCCATGGCTTCCCCTGACTCCTCCTCCTTTCTCCCAGGATTCAGCTTAGTTTTTCCTACCTAGCTCTGTTCCCCTATAGCTCTGCTATAGGCCCAAAGCAGTTCCTTTATTAATGGTAATCACAGCATACAGAAGAAAATCCTGGGCTAGAGAGATGGCTCAGTGGTTAAGAGCACTGCCTGCCCTTCCAAAGGTCCTGAGTTCAGTTCCCAGCAACCACATGGTGGCTCACAACCATCTGTAATGAGATCTGGTGCCCTCTTCTGGCCTGCAGGCATACATGCAGACAGAATACTGAGAATACTGTATACATAATAAATAGATTTAAAAAAAGAAAAAAGAAAATCCCACATGAAGTTAAAATGTTTTTTATTTTTAAAAATCCAGGTGGTAGTGGTGTGCACTTTTAATCCCAGCACTAAAGAGGCAGAGGCAGGAAGATCTCTGTGAATTCAAGGCCAGCCTGGTCTATGGAGCTAGTTCAAGGACAGCCAGAGTTACACAGAGAAACTCTGTCTTGAAAAAAAAAATATTTTAAATAAAAAGAAGATGGATGGCAGCTGAGGAAGGGTATTCTCCAGCCTCTACACACAGAAGGTCCTCATACACATGAGCATGTATGAGCAATCACACAACACAAACTTCCTGTGGAAAGTAAAAAAAGAAAAAACTGAATTAAAATCTTTTGCTGATGAGAACCTCACAAAGCTGAAGAAATATTCTTTTATATATTTTGTTTGTTTTGTTTTTCGAGACAGTGTTTCTCTGTGTAACCCTGGCTGTCCGGGAACTTGCTCTGTAGGCCAGACTGGCCTCAAACTCAGTGAAATCTGCCTGCCTCTGTCCCTAGTACTGGGATTAAAAGTGTGTGGTGCCATCACCCAGCAAAGATCCATATTTTTAAATTATTTTTATTTTATTATTTTATGTGTATGGGGTATTTTGCCTGCATGACTGTCTGGACTCCCTGGAAATGAAGTTAATAGACAGTTGTGAGCTGTCATGTGGGTGCTGGGAATCAAACCTGGGTCCTCCAGAAGAACAACCAGTGCTCTTAACTACTGATTCAGCTCTCCAGCCCCCGTTATGGTTTTGTTGGTTTTGGTTTTTTGAGACCCTGTCTATAAAAAAAACAAAATGAGATTAACAGTTGCTTTTTAGTTTAAAAGTAGATTCAATACCCTTTTACCCTATCATTCCTATACCTTCCCCCTTTTTTCTTTTTTTCATCCCTCACCCCCTACATTTTTCCCAACTCTTGATAAAGAAAGAAAGGGGGGGAAGGAGGGAGGGAGGGAGGGAGGGAGGAAGGGAGAAAGGGAAGGAAAGAAAAATGAAGAAAGAAATCCCTTAATCTAACTTACTTTGTTTAATTTCCTCCTTCACCTTGACCGATGACAACTTGCAACCAACCCACCTAAACAATACAATTACCTATAACCTACCAAACGACCAACCCCCCCACCCCTCCTCTCAGGAATGTGAGCATCGAGTTCTTTAAAATTGCTTCCTGTTGTCTGGGGGGTCATGGCTTCTTTAGGGCATCTGAGAAAATTGAGGTAATTAATGGTCAAGTCCTGGGAGAGCTAGCTGTATCATTTGTTGTCCTGTCTCTGTGTGATGGGAAAGTGCGGGGCTTATCTCAAGTCCTGGCTGGAGCAGTCTGAGAGTCTGGACCATCTTTGCTAGCCACTCTGAAGTTGTCCTGAGCAGTTTGTAGTTTGAAGCTGAAGTTGGGTGCTGTTTGTCAGTTTAGTGGAGTTACCACAATCCAGGTAGATTTGTCATTGCAGGGCCCTGTGACCTCCTTGGACCTCAGAGGTCACTGTTCCAAATGGCCATGGTTCATCACAGGAAACTTAAATAGTTTAAATGGCATGTTCAGCAAATCTCTGAAAGGTTAGAGGATCACAATCTATTAAGTACATCCGGGGAACACAAATTTAGTTCCTAGTTACCTGCTTCAGACTCAAACCCCAAAACACATACAGGAAGCTTGATGAGGTTTATTTCTAGAATTAGCTAGTACTCTATATGACTAATATCAGGACAGAAAGTTTATATGAATATAATAATCTTATAGATTTTGAGATGATATTTATACTTTAAGAAAAATTTTAAAGAGTCAAAACAAAACCAAAGGGTTATTAGATTAGTGGCAATAGAATAGTCCCTTAATTTTGGTTTTCTTCTGTTCCATACCTGGTGGCTCTTCTGACAGGAGACAGAGGTTTTGAATTTTCCTTTAACAAACATGCTTGGGTTTAGAGAAGGAGAGAGCCATGCTCCAACTCCAAAGTCAGCTTTAATTTTTACTTGAACTGGGACCACAAAAAGACCAAGTGCCACTTATGTCTGTAGAGAGCAGCAGAAACAAGCATTTGTGAAGATTTATGAAATTCTACCCTATTGGAAGTATGCTATACCATTAGGCTAATTACTCTTTTTCCTGGGACATTTTCTCTTGAGGATCGGTCCTTCTTCAAATGTCTCACTTGTCTAGTGGTCTCCGGGTTCCTTAGTTGGATGCTTTTATTCTCCTGGAAAGACAAAAACAAAGCCCTGCCCCACCCCTAACTTTGGGGAGTTCCTTTCTTTGGCAGGTCATATCTTTGCTAAGACAAAATGTTTTGGGGGAACATAAAAAGTATGATCTTTTAATTAATTTTTTTTGAAATTTTGAAATAAGCATGCCTTGGTATGTGTGGATAAATATACCTATATCCCCCTTTCTATTTCTATATATAAATTCAAGATTGAAGTGTATTTATTTTTAGGTCATAAAGGAAATTCATTTCAAATTATAGTCTGCCTTTCTAGTAATCCTGTACAGGGTTTCTATAATAATCTGTAAGTATGGTATGTGGTTTTTCTAGTATGCAAACATTCCAAACAGTAGCTGTACATGAATTTTGTCTCTGGGTTGGGGGATTAAAGGCCTTCACCACCACCATCTTGTTCACACTGTAACTCAAGAATTTAGAAAACAGCCGGGTGGTGGTGGCACACGCCTTTAATCCCAGCACTCGGGAGGCAGAGGCAGGCGGATCTCTGTGAGTTCAAGGCCAGCATGGTCTACAAGAGCTAGTTCCAGGACAGGCTCCAAAGCTACAGAGAAACCCTGTCTCGAAAAACCAAAAAAAAAAATTTATAAAACAACTAACTCATAGAATCTGTCCATCTCTACTGGGATTAAAGGCATGGGCTGTCACTGCCTTGATCAAATGTTTTATTTTAGCTCTAAGTCATTCCAACTCTTAGAGATTTAGAAAACAAGCTTGAACTGTAGTAACCCTTTGAATTTGCTTAAAACATCTTAAATGTCTTAACTGGATTTAAAAATTGATATCCAAGATGGTGTGGGTTACATAGTAATCTACAGTCTAACATTCTAACATGGAATTAAGGCACGTAGTTTAAGAGAACCCATTTTTCCTTTCATGCCAGTAAGTACCTTTAGTAAATTATCATTAAAAAATAATATTTTTGTTTTTATTTTTTCATATGTGACCAAATAAAAGGCATTTATTAGTCTTTATAAGTTCAGGAGGACTCTCCTGTTCAATTCTAATCCTTCTGTATCTTGCTGGTATCCACAGCTTTTCTTTTCCTGTGGAAATCAAAGCAAAATCTCTCTAAAATACAACACATATCCTGGTTTCCATTCTGAGGTCAGCACATCTTTAAAATATAAAATATACAGCAGTTTTTTTATATATTTATTTATTTTATATACAATATTCTGTCTACATGTATGCCTGCAGGCCAGAAGAGGGCACCAGACCTCATTACAGATGGTTGTGCACCACCATGTGGTTGCTGGGAATTGAACTCAGGACCTTTAGAAGAGCAGGCAATGCTCTTAACCACTGAGCCATCTCTCCAGCCCTACAGCAGTTTTTTTAATTTAAGTTTATTTAATCCAGCAGGTTTTTTTATACTATCCAATCTCTCTCTGGAGCTGTTGTTCCTTTTAAAGTTAATAAGGCACTGTGTAAATCTCTTTTTTTATTTTGTTCTGTTTCTCCAGACAGGGTTTCTCTGTGTAGCCCTAGCTGTCCTGAAACTTGCTTTGTAAACCAGGCTGGCCTTAAACTCACAGAGCTCCATCAGCCTCTGCCTTCTGAATGATGAGATTAAAGGTGTGTACCACAATGCCAGGCTTGTGTGATCTATCTCTATGGTCTTTATTACCACTTTCTGTTTATTAAGTATATCTTTTAAAGTGCAGTTTCTATAACTGCTTGTCCTGTAGGATTGTGTAGTATGCCTGTAATATGCTTTATGTTATAATATGCAAAAACAATTTCATTTCACTAGAGACCTATGCTAGAGCATTGTCAGCCCTAATTTATACAGATATACCCATAATGGCCATAACTTCAAATAAATGTGTAATTACAAAATCAACATTTTCTTTTTTCTTTTGTTTTTTGTTTTTGTTTTTGTTTTTCGAGACAGGGTTTCTCTGTGGCTTTGGAGCCTGTCCTGGAACTAGCTCTGTAGACCAGGCTGGTCTCGAACTCACAGAGATCTGCCTGCCTCTGCCTCCCGAGTGCTGGGATTAAAGGTGTGTGCCACCACTGCCCGGCTAAAATCAACATTTTAAGAACTTAAAGCAGTTGCCCATTTTGTGCACATACTTTAATTTTCCAAACTCTGCAAAATGAAACACATCCATTTGCCAAATTTCATTTCTTTGAGTACCTTTTGGGTTACTTTCTGCAAGTAATGGAGTTGGGTTATAACAAAGAACAAGGAGGACATTTCCTTATAATATTCTTGGCTTGTTGACAAGTGATGGAAAAAATCTTTCCTTTGCTGTTACCATGGTGTTTCTTATAGAACATTCTCTATTGATAGCTGATCAATTTCATCATTACCTTGTGCTAGAGAGCCTAGAAGACCCATATGGGATCTGATATGTGTTATATACAATGGATGATTTCTATTTCTGATTCTATATAGTAATTGAATAAATAACAAAGTCAATTTAAAATCATCTGGAATAAGTTTAGCAGTTTTGATATGTAAGACAGCTCCTTCTACATACCGAGAGTCAGTAACTATATTAAGAGATTCAGAAAAATGTAAAAATACTGTAAGAATGACATACAACTCTGATTTTTTTTAATTGAATCATAAGGCCCTTGAGCTACTTTACTTATTTTCCCAGACTTATAACCTGCCTTTCCTGATTTATTTGCATCAGTATAGAATGTAGGGGTTCCATAGACTGGTGTTCCCTTCACTATATGAGGGAGAAAACAATTAGTTCTTTTTATAAACTGAAGTCTCTTGCTTTGGGGATATGTGTAGCTACTATCTCCCAAAAAATTACTTCAAGCTCTTTGACAGTGTTTGTTTTCTATCCATAATGAGGAAATTTCAGAATTAGTGAAAGGTACTACAGTTTCTGCTGGATCTATTTTCTTAGACACAGATGATAATTTTCTTGGACTATTTGAGTTCTTATAACCTTGTAAGGTTTGAAATCAATTATTTAGTTCTTGAGTAGTTAATCCAATTGTGGGCCATACCCAGTTAACATCTCACAGCAACTATTAAGAGTTTGTAATTTATCTCTCCTGATTTGTACTTTCTGTGGTTGAATTTTCTGTAAAACTATCTTTTATCCTAGGTAGTTAATAGAATCTCCTCTTTGTAGTTTTTTCAAGAGCAATTTGTAATCACCAACAAGGCAAAATTTTCTTGACTTCATCAAACATCTTTTATAAGATATCTGCATTAGAATCAGCCAGTAAGATATCATCCATATAATGGTAAATTACAGATTGAGGAAACTATTTGTGAATTGTTTCTAATGACTGTTATACAAAATATTGACAAAAAGTAGGGATGTTTAGCATTACTTGTGGCAAAATCTTTCAATAGTACCTTCTAACAAGTTGAGAATTATTATGAGTAGGTACTCGGAAGGCAAATTTTTCTTTTTCCTTGTAAAAGTATAATTTAAAAAAGCAGTCTTGGAGCTGGAGACATGGCTCAGTGGTTAAGAGCACTGCCTGCCCTTCCAAAGGTCCTGAGTTCAATTCCCGGCAACCACATGGTGGCTCACAACCATCTGTAATGAGGTCTGGTGCCCTCTTCTGGCCTGCAGACATACACACAGACAGAATATTGTATACATAATAAATAAATAAATAAATAAAAAGCAGTCTTTTAAATAAAACGCTATAATAGACCATCCCTTAGGTAATCAAGGGAATTCCAGGTTGTAAAGAGCCCATTGACTGAATCACCTTTTTTATAGCTCTCAGATCTGTTGCCACTATCCAGTTTCCAGATTCTTTTCTATGACAAATATAGGAGTATTCCAAGGACTGGTTGGTTCTTCAATATTCTGAGCATCTAACTGCTCCTGTACCAGCTGTTCTAATACTTGTAACTTTTCTGATCTCAAAAGCCATTGTTCTACCCATACAGGTTTGTCAGTTAACCACTTAAAGGCAAGGCTGTTGGTAACTTTGAAAGAGCAGCGGCTGTGGTGTCCTCCTTATGTACAGCCTGAATGGTTGGTGACTGTTCTTGATAATAGTTTTTAGTAATTTTCTCAGAAACATTCTTAATTTTATGGTTTGTTTCTGATATTGGAAGAATGGTAATCTGTTTTCCATTGCTGCAGTAAATCAAATTCCCATAAATTCATTGCTATGTCAGGCATGTATGGCTTTAATTTTTCTTTTCTTTTTTTTAATATTTATTTGTTATGTATATAATATTCTGTCTGTGTGTATGTCTGCAGACCAGAAGAGGGCACCAGACCTCATTACAGATGGTTGTGAGCCATCATGTGGTTGCTGGGAATTGAACTCAGGACCTTTGGAAGAGCAGGCAGTGCTCTTAACCACTGAGCCATCTCTCCAGCCCCATGGCTTTAATTTTTCTACCTGTCTTTCTGGCCCTATGTACTCCACCCATCTTGCACTTTGTTTTACCTGAGATAAAGTTCTAATCCCTACAATATGAATATTTACCTCCTGACACATCTGTTCCTGTATCTAATAATCCTTTTGTATCAAAGCTATTTCTTTGTATGTTTAGCTTTGGTTTCTGATCATTTATAGCAGTTTGTCAAAATACTTGTTTTCTGGCCTCTCCTGAATTTTTCATTTTATCTATTAAAGCTGTTCTGTCCTTGATTACATCCAGGGCACTGTTGTTTTTAACAACAGACATTAAGTGTTTTATTTGTACTGTGGATGAGTTTCTCTGATGCTGACAGAGAATAATTGAAATAACTTTGATACTGGGTCCTGTGGGAGTCTCCCTAAGGCATTTTCTGATGGCAAAGAGTTACCTTGCCTGTCCCTTGGTGATCTGTATTTGTTAGTCCAATGATAGCCTTTGCCACACTTTCTACATTAATCCAAAAGACTGGTGCCCTCTGTTTGGATTATCTTTGGAAAAAAAAAAAACATTGTTTCTAGGAATGCCTTGCCTATTATCCCTTTCCAAATGAGCTTGCTTACCACAATTAAAACATCTGACATTTTGATTTTTCTTAAAATTTTAAGAAATTAGTTCTCAGCAAACCTGGTCCCAGGACACGAGCAGATCAGGATTGACCCAGCAACCAGATCCAGAGCCAGCAATTCCCACTGGAACAGGTACAAAGGAGTAAATGCTGAGCAAGTGAGCCAGAGCCAGAGACTGCTTAGGGTCCAGACATGAATCTGGGACCTTCAAGGGAGTGGATGTGGGCCAACACCCCTGCGGGTCTGGGTGAGAGTCTAGGACCCCCCAGGAACTAGGCTGGAGCCAGGACCTCCATCAGCCTGGGTGTGAGTGAGGCTGCATCCTCCGATGGAATAAGCAGGAACCAGAGATCTCGATGGGGCCAGGCACGAATCTGGGACCTCAGAGAGAGTAGGCCTGAGCCAGGTCCCCTGTGGGTTCGGGCATTGGTTTGGGACATCAAAGGGAATAGGCAGGAACCTGGAACCCCTGTGGGTCCCAGCGCCAGTCTGAGACCTCTGAGGAAGCAAGCAGGTCCCCTGGTGGTTCGGGCACACCTGAGCCTAGAACCTCCCAGGCAGTAGACCAGAACCAGAAACCTTTCCAGGCCGAACTCCAACCCAGGGACTTCTGCAGGAGGGATCCCAAACTAGGATTTACAGATACAGGTCAAAGCCAGTAACCTAAGCCAAAGTTGCCCTGAGGCAAGGAACTCCACCTTAGGCAACAAATTCCACAGGAGTGGAATTGAGACTCCTAGGACAGAGGGAGCCAGAGGAAACAAGCTCCACCAGGAACAGAAGCCAGGAGCAAACCCAGTCCCGGGACATGAG
The DNA here is from genome assembly GCA_004026605.1 of Ondatra zibethicus. Classification (NCBI taxonomy): domain Eukaryota; kingdom Metazoa; phylum Chordata; class Mammalia; order Rodentia; family Cricetidae; genus Ondatra; species Ondatra zibethicus. Next base: position 255,136 of record PVIU01000882.1, read on the forward strand.
CGGATCAGGATTCAACCAGTGACCAGATCCAGAATCAGCAATCACCACCAGAACAGGTCTAACTCCAAGCCAGGGACTTCTGCAAGAGGAGATCCAGACCAAGATTTACAAAAGTAGATCAAAGCCAGCAGCTTAGACCAAAGTAGGCTTGAGACAGCAAACTCCAAAGGAGCAGACCAAAACACAGGAGCACTGAACTACCTCCAGGAACAGGAATAACCAACAGGGTAACTAGAACTGTAACACTGACTGTGCCACAAGGAAAACCATCATAGCTTTCGATCTAGTGGCACCTAGAAGATTATTCAACAGAATCTCAGACAGCACCAACCAAACCTATTAGAGGAAAAGATGAGTAGAAAAGGTAAGATCACCAAAAAGAGCAGCACAACACCAGTGAAACCCAAAGACCCTACAAAAGTAAGACCTGAACAACCAAGTATGGATGACCCAGAAGAAAATGATCTAAAAAGTAACCACAAGAGAATATCTGAAATTATTAAAGATGAATTGAGAAATTACCTTAAAGAAATGGAAGAAAAAACAAACAAAAAATTGGAAGATATCAGCAAATCACTTAAAGAAAACCAAGAAAAAGTACTCAAACGTCTTACAGAAACTATTCAGGACTTGAAAACTGAGATAGAAAAAATAAAGAAAACACAAGCCAAAGGAATTATAGAAACAGAAATCATGAGGAAAAGAACAGGAACCACAAATGCAAGTACGAACAACAGAATACAAGAAATGGAAGAGAAAATCACAAATGAGGAGGATAAAATAGAGGAAATAGACTTATCAGTTAAAGAAAACATTAAATCTAATAAAAGCTTAACCCAAAATATCAGTGAAATATGGGACAACATAAAAAGGCCAAATCTTAGAATAATAGGTATAGAAGAAGGAGAAGAAAGTCAACTCAAAGGCACAGAAAATTTATTTAACAAAATCATAGAAGAAAACTTTCCCTACCTAAAGAAAGATATGCCGATGAAGATACAAGAAGCTTACAGAACACCAAATAGACTGGATCCAAAAAAAAAGTCCTCTCGCTACATAATAATCAAAACACAAAACATACAGAGTAAAGAAAGAATATTAAGAGCTGCAAAGGAAAAAGGACAAGTAACATATAAAGGTAGACCTATCAGAATTACACGTGACTTCTCAGTGGAGACAATGAAAGCCAGAAGGTCATGGTCAAGCATTATGCAGACATTGAGAGATCACGGATGCCAGCCCAGACTACTATACCCAGCAAAACTGTCGATCACCATAGAAGGACAAAACAAGATATTCCATGACAAATCTAGATTTCACCAATACCTAGCCACAAAGCCAGCCCTATGCAAAATACTAGAAGGAAAACTCCAATCCAAGGAAGATGGCTACACCAACAAAAACACAGACAATCGATGATCTCATTACAGCAATTCCCGAATAAGAAAAAAAATGCACAAAATAACATCACCAATGAAAACTAAATTAACAGGAGATAGCAACCACTGGTCATTAATATCCCTTAATGTAAATGGACTCAACTCACCCATAAAAAGGCACAGGCTAACAGATTGGATATGAAAACAGAACCCATCCCTCTTCTGCATACAAGAAACACATCTCAACCTCAAAGACAGACATCATCTCAAAGTAAAAGGTTGGGAAAAAATATACCAATCAAATGGACCTAAGAAAGAAGCAGGTGTAGCTATCCTAATATCTAACAAAATAGACTTCAAGCTAAAATCAGTCAAAAGAAACAAAGAAGAACATTTCATATTAGTCACAGGAAAAATCCATCAAGAGGAAATTTCAATACTGAACATCTATGCTCCAAGTACAAGGGCACCTACATATGTCAAAGAAACACTCCTAAAGCTTAAATCATATATTAAACCCTACACACTGATAGTGGGAGACTTCAACACTCC
>PVIU01000883.1:0-95858 GCA_004026605.1 Ondatra zibethicus
CAAAGGCCTACAGGAGGCCCTTTCCTTTCTCTTTCCCCATCAACATAGCTGGAGGCTGGCTGATAGCAGCAGGAAAAAGGAGGCTGGAGTGAGGACCAGTCAGCTCCTCTGTCTCTAGATAACACCACTCTTTCTTGCTCCATCTTCATCTTCCCCTTCTCTTTCAATTATTAGAATCTTTGCCAAGTATGCCCCTCTGGCCCTCTGCCAAAAGGGCTCTTGGTGACGATAATTTCAGAACTGTGGAGTCTTAATGCATTGATTTAAAAGCCAATGGATCATTAAAATTCATTGTAATTCGATTTTGTTTCAAGACAGGGTCTCACTATATAACCCAGGCTGGCCTACAACTCACTACGTAGACCAGGCTGGCCTTGAACTCACAGAGAACCTCCTGTCCCACCTCTGCTGAAATTAAAGCTATGCCAGCTTTGATTGGATTTTGGAATATGTCATTTGATTTTTTTTTTTTGGATAGGATTTCTGTTTCAGGCTGGCCATGAACTCATGATCCTTCTGTCCCCCATCTCCAAAGTGCTGGGATTACAGGTGTGTATATCCCACTGTGCCCAGCCTTGGTTTTTAATTTTTTAACCTTCTGTTGTAGTTGGGGGCAAATTTTCAATTCTTGTTCATATAGTTCAGGATTGTAACAGGCCTTGTATTCTGAGGATTCTGATCACATATCCATTGCTAGAAGGATAAAGTGGTTTTGGAGTTATCTCATATAATCCAAAAACATTAGTGGCTTAGAAGTTCTACCGTGATGAAATGATCCATGACTGTTCTGTGTAGTATCACAACCGCCATGGCTACTAAGTCCCAGTGAAATGTGGCTAGTCTGAGACACTGAAATTTTAATGTTTTTAAAACTTAATGAAAATCTGAGTATGACTAGTGACCCTCAGACATGATGGTACAGATGTGGGATGCCATAGTAACTGTCTTCCTGATGGTGCAGATGTGGGATGCCATAGTAACTGTCTTCCTGATGGTACAGATGTGGGATGCCATAGTAACTGTCTTCCTGATGGTGCAGATGTGGGATGCCATAGTAACTGTCTTCCTGATGGTACAGATGTGGGATGCCGTAGTAACTGTCTTCCTGACAGTACAGATGTGGGATGCTGTAGTAACTGTCTTCCTGATAGTACAGATGTGGAATGCTGTAGCAAGTTTTCTTGTTGAACTATCTTTGGATCACTAGCCCCAAATATTGACTTATTAATTATGAAAGCTCGGCCTATAGCTTAGGCTTGTTCCTAACTAATTCTTATAACTTAAATTAACATGCATTCATGTCCTGCCACATGGCTTATGGCCATTACCTCTCCTCCTGCATGTCTTGCTTCCTCTGTGTCTGGCTGGCCACCCATTTCCTCCCAGCATTCCTCTCTGCCTGGAAGTCCCGCCTATACCTATGCCTAGCTATTGGCCATTCAACTTTTTATTATACCAATCACAGCAACACATCTTCACACAGTGTACAAATATCTTACAACAGGATGCTGTAGTGACCATCAGCTCAGATGGTACAGATGTGGGGTGCTGCTTCTTTTAGTTATGATTGTCACACCAGCCACTAACTGAGAAGCTGCTATGATCTTATTTAATCCTCCCAGCAGGCCTGGTATTGCTCTGTGTTACAGAATGAAAAACTGAAACCCAGAGATGCAAAGTGGGTTAGTCACTTTGAAGTCACATGAGTGTTGTTTGGCCCACAGGGGCCCTCCTAGATACAGACATGCTGGCTGGTTCCAGGAGTGACCCTTGTTCTAGCTCTTACTGGAGCGTCCTCACACCAGTGATTCAGAAAGATGCCCTCGGCAAGCTGTCAAGGAACATAGGAAGTACCAGCCCCCCCCTTTTGCAGAAAGAGGCAGTCAGAACTTCCTACCACCCACCTGCATGCCACCATGCCCTGTCACTCCCAGTCTCTTCAGTGAAGTCTCACAGACTGGCTGGTGAGGGGCAATGCCAGCCTCACCGTCCTCCCACCTGCCTTGGCATCTGGTCCTCGTGCACCATCATGTAGGAGGCTCCTCGCTCTAGGAGCAGCTGTCTAGGCTCCTGCCTGCTAGTTCTAGGAGATTTATGACTGTGTAATCTTCCCTTAGACAGAGTATCAGCTTTGTGACCAGTCAGAGCCTGCCGGCCAAGGGAAGGAGCAAGAAACAGGTGGGATGTTGGGCAATCCTGCCACCTTCGGAGAGCAACCTGGGTCCCTGTCCCATACCCCCACCAAACATTTGTTTACCTCTGTGCAGGAGGCGAGGATTGGGCACAGGCCTAAAAACTCAGGCTGTGGGCAGTTAGGGCTGTTCTAATTTACCTCTGCACCCAGGCATCATCACCCCAACCCACATCATGTGTCCTCTCCAGACCTGTAGCTGACAAAAGGGTTTGTGGTTTTTGTTGCTGTGTTCTCGGAGCCTTGTGATACCAGAACCGTGCGGCTTCTCATCCTGGGGAATGAGGAATGCAGAGAGGTTGACAGTAGGGCCTAGGCAATCCCAAGGAGACTGCTGGCTTGCCCCTCACTGTGGCCAGAACAATAAACCTTATCCTCCTGACTCTGCCCTAGGCCTGACTTGCCTCAGTCCAGGGTAGGACCAGACAGCAGGGAGCTTCATTTTCTTTGTTCTGCACCCCACTCACAGCCATCGCAGCCTGTATTTCCTCTGCTGTCTGGTCTGGTGGAAGTTGGAGCCATCTATGGAACCAGGCATCACTCGCTACTGCTGTTTTATTGTAAAAATGAGGAGACAGGCATTGAACAGCTTGACAGTTTCAAATTGCTGGATGGGGAACAAGAAGACATAGGATGCTTCTGAGGTTTTTGGTCTGGCTGGTTACTGTCCAAACACTCACTGTAAAATTCTCCCCATGGGGCAGGCTGGGTGGGGCTGCTGATCCCTGTGGGACACCAGAACCAGATCTGCTGAGTTAGGAATGAAGAGCTATGGTTTGGGTGACCTTCAGTTGACACGGAAGCAGACGCACTGCCCTCAGCCTCTGAAGGCCAAGAGTTTGGGATTCAACCCAGAGGGAAGGGAAGAAGCCTAATTAATTATTGCTCTGTCCCTTCACCCCTGGGAATCTTGCTGACTGTTGGGAAAAGGCACCCTGGAGGCCAAGGAGAAGAATGGGGAGGTAGGGAGAGAGGGAAGGGAAGGGAGGAAGCTGGGATGAGGGTGGGTGGGGACTGAACCTTCCTTCCCCTGCTAGTATCTGGCTTGGCTCCTCAGGAAGGCCAGGGGGAAGAAAGTGGGGACTTGGGTTGCAGGTAGCTTCCTTCCCTCTCCATTTTTCTCCTTGTCTCAGCAGGAACCACAACATAGTGTGGGGACAGGGAGAGCGGGCTCACTCTGCTTCTCTAGCCTGGGCTGGGTTAAGGGACATGTCCTGTTCTATGCAGAGGGCTCCTGGGTCTCAGGACTGACTGTAGTTCTTACCCTCTAGACAGGTCATCAATGTGTGAGCACTTAGAGTCAGATGCCTCCATACCTGGAGCAGTGCACAACATCATTGGCCATAGAGGATGCTGGCCTGGTGCTGTGGCAGGACCTGGGGCCAGGAGAGGTTGCCAGGTCCCAGGCACTGGCCAAGAAGCTAGCTTGACCCTAGAGAGGTGTGACAAACAGCTCTTCCCCTGCTAACAGGGAGGAGTTACATTGAACATCTGCCCAGGTCACTGCCATCTTTCAAAAGACAGCTAGAATCCCACAAAATAAAATAACTAATTTAAAGACAATATAACTTGAGGTGTATAGGGTAGGAGAGTTGCATGAGTTTGCCTGTATAATTTCTTTCTGCCCTAACTGAAGAGTATATTCTGTTTTGTGCCCTGGGCTGTCCCCTTTCCTATGGTAAGAATAAGCTGACCATGCCACAAGACAGGAAGGAGGGCAGTGGCATGGGCTGGGAGGGAGCACACCCAGGGCCCTGACTTGTGCTTCCCCAGTGTGTGCCCTCCTCTTAACTGAGTCAACTCCCTTTCCTAAGGTAGGAACTGAGCTCAGTGAAGCTCTCTGGCATCCCCTCCCTACTCTGGCCACCATACCTGGGGAAGGTGCTACTGACCACTCAGGGTAGAGTGGCGCTGTAGGACTAGACAGAATGGGCAGGAGCAGGTACTGGGTCCTGTCCTCTGGACACTCAGTTCAGGGTCGTAGCACGTTAGGGTGTTCCACACTTGATTGGGAGGGTGTACTATTCATACCATATTGGAAATAACAATAGCATCAAAAGCAGGGATGGAGCAGGGGATGAGAAGAAAGGAGGAGCCAGCGAGAGGAGACAGCTGGAAGCTGTTCCTAGCTCCTTGGAACTAATATTTTGCTCCACAGGTGGAGAGGGGAGAGACGGTGTTGTGGAAAGGGGCTTTTTCCACCTGGAAACCCCCAGAGGTGCTTCCTGGGCCCTGATCCCTCTCTTGGTTTCTTCTTGATGTAGCAGCTATAGGTAGGGCAGGGGCTGCTGTGGGGAGCGGTTGGCTAGGACAGCGTTTTCTCCCAGGACAGCCAGGGAGCTTCAGGAATCCAGCAATCTAGAGCTGGAAATGTAAATTGAGCTGGTTTTTAATTGGGACAGAATGCTGGGGCAGATAAGGCTCTTTGACAATAATGATGAGACCCAGACAGTGAAACAGGGCAAGAGCCAAGCTTCCTTTTGTTGGCTGCTGAGCCCTCCCTGCCATCAATCCCTGCTGGAATTTGCTGGCTGGGAAAAGAAGGAATTGGGAGGGCTGGTCTCCTGCCCCTCCCACCTTTGAACTTCAGTGCTAGTGATGGGCATTCTGAGCATGGGGAAGCACAGCTGAAGCTGATTCTGTCGGCAGATTCTTAGGGTCTATGGAAATGAAGCTCCTTGGTACAGCCGGGTAGATGGAGTGGAGTGGATTCCTTAGGTTTTCAGTATTTGTCACAGTAGGAGTCAGTAGCGACATCTACCAGGGAGGTGTGTGTGTGTGTGTGTGTGTGTGTGTGTGTGTGTGTGTATGCTCGTGTGCATGCATGCTTGCTCAGGGCAATGAAGGCTCCGATTTTAACTGTATGCTGCCAGGTGTACACTACAGAGAAACTGAGGATGTCATGAGTCACAGAATTGCCCTAATGAGGTGGAGAGAGTATGTCTTTTTTTTTTGTTGTTGTTGTTGTTTGAGACAGGGTTTCTCTGTAGCTTTGGAGCCTGTCCTGGAACTAGCTCTTGTATACCAGGCTGGTCTCGAACTCACAAAGATCCACCTGCCTCTGCCTCCCGAGTGCTGGGATTAAAGGCGTGCGCCACCACCGCCAGGCCGAGAGTATGTTTTGGTACTTGTGGAATGCCTGCCCCCCCCATCCTGAGTACTGTTCTCTCATCTGTCTTTGGTTTCCCCATTCTCACTCTCGCACCCAGCTATTTCTGGACCGTGTTCAAGCGAATGTTTGTAGCCGTCCTGTGCTGTGCATGAAACATTTTACATTGCAAGTGTGTCGGGGTTAAGTCGTAGAATTAGAACAGGCCTTGTTTCCTCACAAGCAAACTAAGGGCTGAACAGGTAAGGCTGTGCTGCAGACTCAGTGTGTCCTGCAGTGAAGACTGGCTTGCCCAGGTCCCTTTCCACGGATGGCACTCCCAAGTGAGCCACCTCCTAGGTCCAGTAGAGAAGTGACCACCTCTTGGGCAACTCTGGAAATCAAGGATGCTCTTTCTTCTGCCACAAAGTCTTTTCTTCCTGAGTTTCTCACTTTGGGGGAGTGGAATTTGAAAGGTCACCTTAGCCATCTGCCCTTGAGAAGGGGAAGCTTTTCTGACATCCCTAAAGGAAGTAAAGACGAGGAAGAAAATGGTTTCCTTTTAAACCATCCTATACCTGGTAACTTTTCCCTGCTTCCTTACTTAAAACGAGAAGCTGTCATCCTGTGCAGGATATGAAACATCAGCCAAGCCCTCTGAGTTCTGACCTAACCCTGAGGATTTGGGGGCTCTCGGTGCACTGGAGTCTGTGCCCTCCATTCCTATTCCCTTGGGATGTCTTCACATGGTACCAGAGAAGTAATTTAACTTGAGCAAAGGCTGTGGGAGGCCCCTGAGCTCAGCTTGAAGGGAAGGGGGATATTTTTGCCTCCTAGAGGAAGAAAACTCATTTTCCCAATGCACCCCACACCCTCTTCCTCCTGTTCAGATGAGCTTAATTTTCTTCTCCTCTTAATGAAGATGGATGAAAGCCAAGCTATATATTCAGGGGGAGCCAGTCAGGGAAGCTGAGTGAGGGGGCGAAGGGACAGAAACAGAGCTTCCCTCCCAGAGAGGAAGTAATTAATTGTGAGAGAGAGCTAAGATAGGGAAGCCCTTGGTAATAGAATATCAATCTTTAAATGCAGGTGGCTAAAAATGACACCAGAGCACGGAGTCTCTTTTATCTGTTCATTTTTACATTAAAAAAAAAACTTTATTGAGTACCCATGGTGAGCAGACAGGGAACTCAAGAAGCAGCTGGAGACAGGTTCAAGCCCAGACCTAAGGCCTCCTGTCACCAAGATAAATCATTAACCAAAGCCCCACTAAATGACTGAATATATTGACCTTTTGGATTTCGGATTAGCCATTTAGATATCAACAGCCGTGACCCCAGTTACACCTGGCCAACTCATCTCTTCACGGGTTAAATAATAATGCTGTCCATTTAATTTTCTGTTTACTCATCCCATTGTTCCCCCGACCTCAGTCAAAACAATTAGATCAGTCCTGCTCTTTGAGTGTCTACTGTGATATCACAGAGTTGCCATAACAACAGACTATGATGTCAACAGAATGCCCGGTGCTGCAAAAAGAAGCACCTTGGTCAGAAAGGAATCTGTCTTGTGAAGTAGAAGCATACAGAAGGAGAGGAGCATCTTGCTATTTAAGATGACATTGAGCCTGGGTCCTCTTTTGCTGGAATCCTTTACAGACCTCCACAGCACTGACAAGGACTGTTAAGAGAATAAGCTTGTCTGGAAGCAGGGGGATAAGGAGGTGACCTTGCAGCCCAAGAATCCTAAAGCAAGAGGACAGTGTGAAAGAGATTTGACTAGCCTTGACCTATTCGGGGGAATTAACATCCATGCAAACCTCCTCACGCGAGCAGATCTGACAGTTACCAGCTGGAACTTATCATCTGGCATCTGGGAAGATTGCAGCAATAGATACACAATGACCCCCCCTCGAGCCCCGATCCCTGCCCTCTTCCTCACCAGCCTTGGGAGAAAGGTTTCCTTCCACTTCTGAGTAAAGAAGCTGATCTTGGCCAGCAGCTGGGGCTCCACAGACATCCTGCCCATCCCACCCAGGCTGCATCTGTCCAGCTTCTTACCAGCCGGGCCGGCACCCTCAGAGGGCAAGCAGCTGAAGAGGGGAGTGTGTCAGGCTGTCGTGTATTATGCTCCTGTCCGTACAGATGAAAGCTGGGCAGGCTGAGAGGAGGGAACAGAGCCTTCTTCAATTCTCCTCAGCCTCTCAGCAACAGCAACAATAACAGCCAATGAACCTGAAGCTTCCTTTTAACCCTCAGAAGGACTTAGAAGGTCTCTGAGACGCAAGTTGGTTTGCAGCCCCAGAGCCAGTGTCTGGGCTCGGAAGTGGAGAGGCTGGAGCACTGTCTCCTTGCAGGTTGGGCTGGCATGAGTTTCCGTGCAGATGGGAGTGCAGCCCATGCTCCTCCGCCCGCCCAGCTGCTCGGTGTCCTTAGCTCAGTGAGGTCGGACTACCTGGAAGCTGTACACCTGCTCCGTGCATGCCTCTCTCCATTTCTGCATTTCCTTCTTGGGAACCTGAATTGGGAGGAGGTCCCCTCTTCTTCAATTATTCTGCCTCTGACCCTCTAATTGTAGCATCGTAGGTGAATGCTAGGAAGTCACAGGCCCCCTAGGGCACCTGGGCTACCCCTCCCATTACCCACAGGACGCCCTGTCCCTATTCTCCAGTGTTAGAGCCAGGAGAAAGGGCAACCCATGGAGCCGGCCCCAGCTCACCCCGCGTCTCGGCCACAGCGTTAAGAGTTGGAACCAAGGACTTCCTTCTCAGAGGGATGGTAGCAGCAGGGTGGCTGGTGGCTCCTCTGAGGCTGAACTGGGGACTGAGCTTCCAAAAAGATGTTGAAGTTTCGGGCTGATCGACGGGTCAGGTAGGGATTTCCTCTGTGGACCACGAACCTAGTGAAATCAGAGCAGGCAGAGTTGGTTGCTCATCCTGTTTGAATTTAGGGCTCGGCGGTAAGGGGTCTGCTGGAGATAACCATGACTTGAGAGGCTAGTAGTTAGGTCAGTGACTACTGCATTGCAGTGCCTGTAGAGGGAAAGCTATTTTGAAATTGTTAGCAGCGGGTGGAAAGAGGGCATTGTTTGTAGGATTGCTGGGTAGGAGGCTCAGGGCAGGGAGAGGTGTGCCATGCCCTGGAAAACTGAGCTGGGCAACAGCGGACTCCTTCTGTGTGTGGCTGTCTGAACTACTGCCTGCAGGGTGCTCCCAGGGACACAGAACAGAAGGGACTAGGAGGGCCAGGGTGGGTGGGAAGCACGTAGGCATTCCATACATAGAGCAAAGCAGAGAGTTTGACATTTTAAGGACCTCCATTGTCCCGGGTTGCTGCCCTCAGCCTTGTTGGGAACCAAAACCAGAGGACAAGGGTAACAGGCAGGTGCTCTTACTTGCAAAGATTCCCTGTGACCAAATCGAGGGAGCATCCTTAGAAGATTCAGGAAGGAGGAGGACCCATAGTTTAGGAACTAGAGGGAAACTGGTTACCGATGTGCTGAGCTTAAACTCAGACCTGGTGGACGCTGGCCAGGTGTTAGGTCCAGCTCAAGCTACAAACTCCAGGTATCCTAAGAGGCTGGAGCCACCGCCTGCATACCTGGCTTTAATTTGAACAGCATTGGTTGGGCATAGAAGAAAACACCCTTTGATATTATCTTTAGCTCCGGCTGACATCCTGAAGGCTGGGATATGGCCTGGAGCAGCGGGAGAGGGTGGAAGGGACCAAACTAGGCACACTTTGCTCAGGCGTTGGCTGGGCTGAGGTTGGTTGAGCCGAGTGCCAGCTCTTTGCTGTGGATGTGCTTAAGTGCCCTTAGCAGTCTCTGTTTCCATGCCTGTTCTCATGGTTAACTGGGGCCTGGGCTGGGCTCTCCAGGTATTTCTGAAGAGGTGTCAGGGAGAAGGGCCTTTAAACTCATCTCGCTCCTGTGGGCTAGACACTGCCACATTCTCACCAAGTGGTCCCCACTCACCAAAGCCATTGCTCCCTGCTGCTTTCCTTCCGCATGTTCCCTGAGAGCTCACCCAGGAGCTGGCTTGACATCCTGTCAGCCAGAGGCACCTTCTCCTGCCGCTCCTGTCTGCCTCGTTCCCAGCCCCTGGGATTTGCTCCCCCAGCTTCCTGGCAGGCTCTCTGCACAACACCCAACCCCACTCTTGGCTATAGCAGCCCTTAATTAGGTACAAGTGTTAGGCCAGCACTGACCTTGCTGTTTGACAGATCCGGGGGGTTCTATGATGCCCAGCAGCCTCTCAACAGGAGACTAACGGTCTCTGAGTGTGGTTGAGTCCCAGCCAAAGCTCCATCATGGAGTTTCTCAATTTCAGGATACATTTGAAGAAAGAGATGGAGCTTAGAGCAGGAGGGGAGTCCAAGGTCACAAGGGAGTTCCTCCAGCAAATTATGAGCAAGCATTTTCTGTGTGGAGCTCTGGCAGGCGCTGTCCCTGGGAAGGAAGCTGCTGCATGAGATCTCGACTGTGTCAAGCTCAGGCTTGGAAAGCCCCAACTCACCCTCTCTCCCGTCCCCAAGGGGGCCACTGAATGCATGGAGTCTAGCTTTCTGACAGCAGGTGGTTAACAGTAAACCAGGGAGAGGTGACTAGGCTTCAGTCTCTCCCTGACTCCCACCCACCTGCATCTTCCTGACCCCATGGGGGGAACAGAGCCACAGCTCCTTCCATGGCCTGCCATCCTTTGGGTTGTGACTCTGTCCTCCCGAGCTGATGGCAGCTCTCTCCCCTCTTTTTCCTCTGCAGCCACAATGAAAGACGCAACACATTTCGACACCCAGTGACTGGCCAGGTCCCAGAGGAGAACAAAAAGTTTGACTTGAAAACGTAAGTTCCCCACTTTTTGCTTTCTGTCCTTTGTCACTACTGTCCTGCTGCACTAAGTGTAGGCTCGGCAGAGAATGAAGGAAGAGGTGTTTGGGTTCCTCACCTCAGCTTCAAGGACCAGAAACCTCTGGGCCACATCTTTTGATCACGCCCACACTGTTCCCAAGTTCTGGTAGAGAGCAAGTTGGTGTTTCCTATAGGTGGAGCTGAAGGAATTGAGAAGCCTGCTTTTAGCTTGGGATAGTCCCTGGGAGCCCCTGAAGGTAGCACAGGGGAATCTGATGTAACCCAGAGGTCTAAATGCACACGCTTCACTTGGAATCCTGCCTCACTGAAGGGGGAGGATAATTCAGAGACCACTGAGCTACTGTGCCTTTAATCAATGAATTTTCCCTCCTCTGGGATCAAATACATAGCTTTACGTATGTTGAACTCTTAAAATAGAAGGCTGCAGGCCTAGTGGTACATGCCTGTAATCCCAGCTTCTTGGGATCTGAGGCTAGAGGGTCTTGATTTCAAGGCCAAGCTGGGCTGTGTAGTAAGACCCTGTTTCAAAATAAGATAAAAGTGACTGGTAGTCTATTATCTTAGAGTCTAGAGTTTTAAACATACACAGACAGGAGAAAGCCACGTGGGGTGGCTCCAGCCTATAATCCTAGAATTTGGTTTGCAGAGGCAGGAGGATCAAGAGTTCAAGATCATCCTCAGCTACATAGTGAGCTTGAGGCCAGTCTGGTCTATGTGAGACCCTGTCTTTATAAAAAACAACAAGCCAGCTAGGCGGTGGTGTTGCATGCCTTTGATCCCAGCTCTTGGGAGGCAGAGATAGGCAGATCTCTGTGAGTTCAAGGCCATCCTGATCTATAGACAGGCCAGAGCTATACAGAGAGACCCTGTCTTGAAAAACCGAAACAAAAACAAACAAAATAAAACAACCCAAAAACCCAAGCCGAATCCATAAATGAACAGAGAAGAAAAGGGAGATTATCCCGGAAGAACCAAAGGAGCCCCTGGGAGGACTTCTGAGCTGCACCTCAGGCTGGGGCTTTGTGCTGATGTTGGGACAGTGGGAGGCAGGACGGGGCTGGGGCTTTGTGCTGATGTTGGGACAGTGGGAGGCAGGACAGGGCGGGTGCTTTCCATTGCTTCTTCGCTCTGACTAGTTTCCTTCTATCGTTGACTTGAATTCAGATCGGCCTTGGACATGTCCAACAAAACAGGTGGGAAACATTCTGCTACCATCAACAGTGACATCTCCAACCACAACATGGTGTCAGAGGTTCCTCCAGAGCGGCCCAACATCCGGGTGAGTCCAGTCCTCTAGGCAAGCTTCAGGCAGGACATGCTGTCAGGAGGATCTCAGGATCTCCAGGAAAATCCTTGCCTGCCCAGCACATCTATAGGCTCCAGTGGGCAGGCCAGGAGGTACAAAAACCCAGTGCAGAGCAGAAGGGAAGAAAGCCCAGACAAGCACCTCACAGAAGATGGGACTCCACACATGGGGTTCTCTACCTCAACCCTCCTAGTGTTTGAGATTGAGTGACACTTTGTGGACAGCGTTTCCAGCAGTGTAGGGCTGTCAAGCAGCTCTGAGCTCTGCCTGTTAGATGCCCACAGGGTCTCCTCTCCTCTTGTCATGGCCAAACATGTCTGCAGCGGTTGTCAGTGTCCTCTGGGCACAAAATCTCCCTCTCCTAAGGGCCACTGATCTCAGGGGACAGCAAAAGAACCTCCTGTGAAAGATGACCTTGTCTGGGGGGGGCAGCATGGGAGGAGGAAAAAAGGGGACCCTGGGAAGAAGTCATGCACTGAGAAGGGGGTGGAATGTGTCCTTTGGGCTCAGTGACTGTGGAACTCAGAGACACCGACAAGCAGTTTGAGAGGCGTGATGAGCACAGAAGGCTGAGAGGGGACGGGAGAGGAGATGTAGAAACGCAAGGAAACCATGAACAGAGCAACCCCGAGGGAAACCGAGAAGAGAGCAGCCCCAGACTGTGATCACGCAGAGCACGCTCCCTACGCCAAGTATGTGTGTCTCTGTGTGCACTAGCTAGCAAGGGTGCCTTGGAAACACAATTGCACAAGTCACAGAATCTGAAAAGTATATTAACTTACATAAAATGTACACAGATGAAGAGCAAGGCTGCATATTTGTAGACATTGCAGCAGCACAAGTGTATAGCCATGAGCAGAAGACCGATTTTGGGTCAGTGGCTGCCTTTGGGGAAGAGAAGGTAACAAGACAGAAAGCCTCAAAGGGAGGCCTAGCTCTACTTGCCTTTTCTTATTGCGGAGTGGGAGGAACCGACAGAAAGGAATGGTTATAGTGATATTCCCTGCTTTTCTGAAACACTTGAAATAGTTCAGACAGGGGTTTTTAATTTTCATGTGTGAGAAGAAATGTGGTATGGGCTACATGCAACAGTGGGCGTGTAAGGAACATATGTATGGGGTACATGCAACAGTGGGTGTGTGAGGGGATGTGTGTATGGGATACATGCATCAGTGGGTGTGTGAGGTATGTGTGTATGGGGTACATGCATCAGTGGGTATGTGAGAGCATGTGGTATGGGGTACATGCGTCAGTGGGTGTGTGAGGGCATGTGGTATGGGTACATGCATCACTGGGTGTGTGAGGGGATGTGGTATGGGGTATATGCAGCAGTGGGTGTGTGAGGTATGTGTGTATGGGGTACATGCATCAGTGGGTGTGTGAGGGGATGTGGTATGGGGTACATGCAGCAGTGGGTGTGTGAGGAGATGTGGTATGGGGTACATGCATCAGTGGGTGTGTGAGGAGATGTGGTATGGGATATATACAACAGTGGGTGGATGCATGTAGATGTCACATGTCATCTCATGTGCTTTTTCAAACCTTATTTTTTAAGCCAGAGTCTCTCAATGAACCTGGAAATTATTGAAGCCCCAGGGACCTTCCTGTCCCTTCCTCTTTACTGCTGAGATTACAGGTCCCACAGAATCCACCTTTTAAATGTATATCTTTATAAATATGTAATATATATAAAGTTACTATACATAAATATATCTTATGTTAATGATGTGTGTCTGTGTCTGTGTGAGCATGTACTCATGTGTGTGGGTACTTGAGACAGTTTTATAGTGTGGGGGTAGGCTGTGCTAGCTTCACAGGCTAAGTCTGAAGTTGGTGGAAGAGGCAGAGATAGGGCCTGTGTACTAACACTGCAGAAAGCGGGTTATAGACCCAGCCACACATTGCAGACCTGGACTTCTGTGCTGTAGGAGAAATTTCAGTTCTCCTACATGAGGATCACTACTGAGAAAATTAAATGTTTTTAATATGCAAGCATGTGTGTGTGCGCACGTACTCATGTGTTTGGTATGTGTGTGATGGAAACCGGGGTCTTCTATATGGTAGGCAAGAGCAAGTGCTTTTCTCCTGAGACCATGAGTCAGAAGCATCGTCCTTGGCTAGACAAGTGATGCTTCTTTCAAAGGCAAAAGCAGTGATGAAGGCAGCAACTTTCTAGGTAAAAGGGTGTGGAATTGAGGAAGTGCACATTCCATAACTGCAGTTGGGTTATATCCTCTGTGAGCTGGGTATGCAGAGCCTGGTTGTAAGAACAGGGGAGAGGAAGGTTGGAGGGTGGGGAGTCTCGCAAAAGTGTTGTGAGGGGAAAATGGAGTTGCCATTAGGGTCTCATCCCAACTGGGGCTGGGGCCTGGAGGTTTGTGGTGACCTCCTGTGTATGCAGTGCGATCCCCATCCCCACCCCTACCCCGCCACCTTCAACAGTGCTTTAATTCCTGAGAGTTCAGAGAAGACATGAGTGATTTGCTTAATTTGGAATATGAGTTTCAGGAAAGATGAAGCAGAAAGCCAGCAGGTGGAGTTTTTGAGTTTGGCTTGGAAGGAAAATAAACCAGGAAGTCATGTGCCAATCCAGCAAAGAAGGAAGGGCTGAGGAGCCGAGCCTCTGGGTGAAGTAGAAAAGCTGGTAGAGCTAAGGAGTGGGGGGAGAAAGCCCCAAAGATGAACTGTTGTGATCTGAAAATGTTCCTGTAGGATTGAAGGTACTGGAGGTGAGGTGAGTTGGGTACTGGCAGGATCTGGAAGGCAGTCCCAAGAGTAGCTGGATTCTCCATGCTTGGTCTGGAGTTGAGACCGTGGTCATATAAAAGGTCATTGGATGGGCCGTCCTCAAAAGTAGTGAGATTTCCCATGGTGATTGCAAGTCTTCTGGTGAAGGGGATGACTGACACCTTAGTCCTTAGACTAAAACAAAACAAAACAAAACAAACAAACAAACCAAACACAGCAGTCTGCTCCAGGATCAGATGCTGAGGAGAAAGAAGGGTTAAGCTGAGAGATCAGCAGCAGTGCTCAAGGGAGACAATGTAATTGCCAGACACAGGAGGATTGATGTGTCCTCGCAGCAGTGACACGTGGGGACACTGTCTACCCTCCCAGCTCTGAGGACTGTCTGGTGTGAGACAGGGACAGGATGCAGACAGGATGATGTGGGAAAGTTGTGTGCATGCCAGAGGCCTGTGCAAGAGGTGGTGGTAAGGAGAAGTGGGCCAAAGAAAAAGCAAACTAGGGCCGGCTGGATGCTCGGAGTCAGGGAGGTGCTTGCTGCCAAGCCCGATGACCTAGGTTTGATCCCCAGAGCCCACGTGGTGGAAGGAGAGGCCTAATGACTGCAGATGGGTCTCTAACTTCCAGGCTCATCAAGGCGTGCATGTGCCCCCCACAAAGTAAATAAATCTAAAAGAGAACTTAGAAGAGCAAACTCAGAAATCTTTGTTTTCCTCCCAGAAGAAAAGACAAAAGCTTTGCAACAGCTAGTGTGTTGAAACTCCTGTTTGAGATCAGAAGAGCCAAAGAATTAAAGGGTTGGGCCCTTGAGTTAGTAGAGGATCAAAGCCTCACAGCCAGACCCCTAGATGGAGGGAACCGGGACCCACTGAAGGGCTATGCCCATTAGCAAGGACCACTCCCTTGCCAACAGAGCTATAAGGGGAGGAGGGAAGTTGGGCTAACTGCTCCCTTTGCCCCTCCAGGCAACTCGAACTTCCCGCAAAGCCATTGCCTTTGGTAAGCGCTCACACTCCATGAAGCGGAACCCCAATGCACCTGTCACCAAAGCCGGCTGGCTCTTTAAACAGGTGAGGCCACCCTGCCATGTTGCCTCCAGTAACCAGCACTTTCTTCATGGCCTTGAGTCTTCTCTACTCTAAGCAGCCCGTGTCCTCTTTGGCGTGTTTTCCTGTTGCCTCTGACTGTCTCCCAGTTGTATAAGGATTACAAGAAATTGAAAACCTCCCCAAAGTTAATTAGTGTCAAATTTGGGGATCCAAGATGAGGTTCCTTAGGGGTAGATGCAGTGACTTTGAAATATGCCCGGTCAGTAATCCGATCATAGCACATGGCACATTCCCTGCCCATCCCCTTGCTGAATGGGGGTGGGGTAGCTTCAAGTACTGGAGTTTACCAACTTTCCCTGGATGGACACTGCTGTATTCTTGTCTTCTCACTCATTCTGGGGTACCTTTTGCCCCCTTTATCCTCCCCAAGGGAGGTCCAGAGCCTCAGAACGACAGAACCGGAAAGTCACAGGCAATAATCTGATGCCAGTTCCCAGCATCAGGGATCTCAAGGGAGTTTTGCTGCCACGTGCTAGTGGCGGCGGCGCAGCTCAAGCCCAGTGTCCTTGTAACCAGCACAGTGCCGGCTGGCTGCGTCTGCCTCCTCTTGGGCACCCAGCTCATGGCCTGCCCGTCTGTCTCCGTGTGTGTCCTACAGGCCAGCTCTGGGGTGAAGCAGTGGAACAAGCGCTGGTTTGTCCTGGTCGATCGCTGCCTCTTTTACTACAAAGGTGAGTCGACCCAGCACTGCCGGGGCAGGGGGAGCCATGGACCACTGCGCCTCTTCCTGCTTTGCTGTTGGGCTCTGCTTTGGGAGCTCACTGGCAAGTGGGTCTCTCCAGGCAGGATCCTAGCAACGGTAGGGTGTGGCAAAGGACGTCACAGATTCAGTCACTGCTCATTCAGTTCCTAGCCATAAATACTTATCCGGGAGGCAACAATTCTGGCTCCTGACTGATAATACAGCAGGTGAACAGGGCAGACGTTCGGGTGGTGGGATTCCTGGGCAAGGGGAGGAAAAGGACAAGGAGGAGGAGGTCACTAGTTACTGCTTGTAAGAAGCCTCCTAATGGAAGCTGGTGTTGATTTTCCTCCTAGCCCCACAGACTATGCAATCTGATCTGGCATATCAGACTCTTACCATTTTGTTTACTGTGAAGCCTATAGCACTAAGAGCTGGGCAGCAGGGAAGATGTTCCGGCAATACTGGATAAACAAATAGTCCTGGCCTCTGCCCTCTCTGTCACCCCCACATTCCCATGAGGCTCCCCTGCCCTAACATAAGAGGACAAAGATCTGATGAACCCTGGCGCAGCCTCTTCCAGGAAGTTAAAGTGTAGACAGCAACATGTGTCAGGGTGAGCCACAGGGGACCCAAGCAAGGGCTAACAACAGTAACGGTGACATCATATCGGGTTGCTGCAGTGGGAGGGGGTGGGTAGGAGGGATGAGAAGAGAGGTTGAGATGCTCTCTAAGCAAGGGAGGCTGTGCGCTTCGCTCATTTACCTGCAGGACGAAGCTCACTTACCTGCTTTCCTCCCGCCTCCCGAGAGCAGTGGGTGAATCATTAACTTCAGTGAACACATGTTGTACCAGCTCACCCTCTGCCCCGGAGCTGCTCTTGCTGAGTTGTAGCCACGCAGGGCCTATGGATACAGGGACAGAGGAAAGTCTAGAACTAAGGGATAAGAAATTTCCCTGCCCTAGAACCGGTCTCTGAGGAGAAGGGCAGGGCGTACCAAAGGATGCTCATGAGCCACAGAGGGATGGCTCAGGATACCCCATACTGATCAATTTTCTGTGGCTGGGTAATTGATAAAGGAGAGAGGTTTGTTTTGGCCTTTGGATCTGGAGGCTAGGAGAGCTGGGTGCCAGCATGATTAGCTTGGGGGCGGTGCTAGGGGGACATCTGGGCTGCTTTGGCGCATGCACATCAGAAAGTAGAAGGTCAAGCGGAAATGTGGGAAAACACAAAACAACTGTGCTTTCCAGCACCCTGCTCTGGAGGAGAAGCCCACTCTGAGATGGGCATGTCAGCCGGGCATACTTGTAATCCCAGCACTCAGGAAGCAGAGGCAGGTGGATCTCAGTGAGTTCAAGGCCAGCCTGGTCTCTGGGTCAGATAGGGCTAGGGATACATAAGTAAGACCTGTTTCAAAGCAAAACAAAAAGAAAAACAAAAAAGATGGGCACACCTTTCCCTTATGATCTCCCCACTGTTGTGTGGGAATCAAATTTCGGCAAGTGAGGGCTGGGACCAACTGGCCATAGCCAAACACAGCACCTCCTGATCCATACTCAGCCATCTGGATGGTGACAACTTCGGTTTTCCCAGAGACAGTCCTGGGGTTCCACTCCAAAACCCCTTTTTTCTGACTTACCCATTTCCCATGGTGCTATAGGAAAGACTGGACAGAGAAGCTAAAAAACAGACCTGCTATCTCATGAGTATGACCAGAGAAGCCGACTCAGGGAGTCTATTAACCTAAAATGATTTCTTCTGTGTGGAAAACAACTAGATGGTTTTCAGGGGCTATAGTCTAGGAAACAAAGAGAAATACTGGGGAAGATAAGAAGGGCTTGCCATGCCTCATAGGAGTCCCACACCTGTCCCACAGAATATTTCCACCCTTTCTGGTCTCCTTTTGACAGCTGGGACACTGGCTAGGTAATCCTAGTCAGGATGAATTGTGTAATGACGTGATCCTGGGATGTGCAGTTAGACTCTTGCTTGCAGCACCTGCCTTCCTGTTGAAGTCAGGGGCCTTAATGGCATCCATAGCCAAGTAAGACCACTTACATAGAAGACCACTGGGGCCTAGAAGGACCCAGAGTTACCCTCAAGCCAAGTTTGGTGGTTCACAGCTGCAATGCCATCACTGGGGACTCCAAGGCAGGGGAGTCATTAGCACAAGGCCAGTCTGTCTGGGCTATATAGTAAATCCAAGGTCATACAGGGCCCCATCTCAAAACAAAAACACCCAAAGTATTACCCAAAGGAGTCACTACCTCCATCCTGCCCCCTTCTCTGTGTATTGCTGTTGAAATTGTCCTGCCCATCAGCACAGGGCAGATAAGATAGGGGTAAAGGATGCTGGCTTTGGAATTAGGCTTCCTGCATTTTAAGACTGAGTCCACTTTTTACTGTTAAGGAAACTGGACAAATCACTTAGCATCTCACTTGACAATGGGGAGAATAGTAAAGCCTCTTAGTGGGGCAGATAGGAGTGTTGGGTCTAATAAGGTATTGAACCAATCAGACTCAAAATGAATACATGGAATATTCATTGATGTTTATCCTAGTAAGGTTGAAGAACTCCTTGCCCTTCCTTCTGCATCAGCACCATTAGCTCACACACACGAGCATGAGCAAGCACACACGTGTATGTGCAACATGCATGCATGCACACTCTCACATGCACACACCTTTGTGCCTCTGTTTCCCTGACAGATGAAAAGGAGGAGAGCATCCTGGGCAGCATCCCCCTGTTGAGCTTCCGGGTTGCAGCCGTGCAGCCCTCAGACAACATCAGCCGGAAGCACACATTTAAGGTCAGCTGGACTTCCCCTTCTGGGCAGGGAAAGGAGGGAGTCTGCTCTTCTAGAACTCGGGGCTGATGCAGGCTAAAGAGCATGTCCCTTAGAAGCCCCTGCGTGGTGGCAGAGAAGGGAGCAGCCAGTGACCCCTAGACTCATCTGGATGCCTGGAAGGGAAAGTGAGGCCATGCTGGGACTCCCTTTTCTTTGGGTGGGGGAGGGCACAGGTGAGCCAACAGAACTGTGCCTCTGTGATACCATGTGGTTCACCAGGAAGAAAATTATGTCCTGAGCCTTTTGGACCTTCTGCCTAGCAGCCTACCCCCTCCCCCACTACAGAGCAGAGCTGTGGTGGGCGGGGTTCGTTCTGAAGTCTTTTCTGAATAGGTTTTCTTTCTACTTGGAGCCTAGGGATATGGAGGCACTCCCCCCATCTCTCCACCCCCAGTCAAACTTACTCAAATTTTCATCTTTAGAAAATATTAGGAGTTGAATTTTGTTTTTATCTTGAGTTACAAACCTTATGGAGAAAGCATTACCCCCGGCCCTGTGGTCCTGGGGATGGAACCCAGGGCCTTGTGGATGCTGGGCAAGTGTCCTATCATGGAGCTGCACCCTTGGCCATGCAGACGACAATTTGAGAGGACAAGTG
Organism: Ondatra zibethicus; assembly: GCA_004026605.1. NCBI lineage: Eukaryota > Metazoa > Chordata > Mammalia > Rodentia > Cricetidae > Ondatra > Ondatra zibethicus. The sequence continues at coordinate 19,439 of PVIU01000883.1, forward strand.
CACAGGAAAATGGGACTCGCCTCCTGTTCAGTGTCCCTTCTCAGAACCCCTGGGGGACCTACTCAGCAAAGCTGTGCCTGCAGCTGGCTCATCCTAGGCTGGTATTTTTCCACGTTTAAAAATTCATGACCCATTAAAAACTATAAAAATCCCATGCCCTTTGTATTTTGTGATGCAAAGAGCCTTAGGCTCCTTTTCAGAATGTGAAATAATAATATCGGCTCTGCATGTCTTAGTATAAAGCCCTCCCTCCTCTTAGTTGAGAATTACTGCCCAGGACCCTTAGAGCCCAATGCCATGGCTTTAAACATGTGGCAGAAACTACAGGTGGCACTAGGTTGGTGTCTGAGCTTCCAAGGCTCTTTCTGCCCTTGGATCATGGTAAAAAGAGGTGGGTAGCACACATGGGGCCCGCCTAGGGAGCAGGGAGGGGCCTATTTGCCACATAATTAGTTTCCTTCCTCCTAGGGTTTCATGCCAGAGGTGTGAACAGAATGAACAATTAATAAAACTCTAACTCCAGGGAGCTGGGTTCTAGCTGGGAAAATAGGAACAGGCTGTTTAACCAACAAGTAGTCCCGCCCCACAGATAGATTCGCACCCACACACCGTCCACAGCCTGTCTCGCCCTTCATACCAGACCTGTCAGAGCCAAACTGGAGCTGTGCCAAGTGCAGCATCCGATAAATGTCCCAGAATGACTGATACACACCCATCTTGTGGAGCCTAGAGCTCACTTCTGTGCCTGCCAGTCACTCACACCCTCCTCCTTTCCCCAAGTCCTACACTGTCTCTTTCAGGGCCCCAAGTGATAGCTATGTCCAGTGTCCTACAAAGGGTTCTGACTGGTTCTATTCAATGTCCCATCCCCAGGGAAGGGAGGGGAGCTGAGACAGACAGACATGAGGCTTGTCCTGTTGTGGCCACCAAGCACAAGTCTTGGATGGCAAATAATGAGAAGCCAGAAACTGTCCCTGCCTGGCTACGGTTGAATGACTTAGCTTCTTTTACCCCCCTCCCCATTCCCCGGCTCCTTTCATATTAGAAGCTGGTGCCCCTCCCTGCACCCATCAATAGCCCTGTCTTTTCCCAGGCCCTCTGCCTCCTCCTGTCACAAGCACTTGGTCCTGGGTCTGTTTGCTCCTTGTTCCTTGTGGCATGTTTTGTCCCCAGTGTGACCGAGCTCAAGTGCAATCTTTATCTTCCCTGTGACTGGTGCCCCAGCCAGCAAGCTGCACACACAGGTAGCTCATGGAATAAACAGGTTCACCTGCTGACTCCCACCTACCCCACAACACACCAGCAGCCCTGCCTGTGTCTCCCACGCCACCATGCTAACCCTGCATTCTTGTCCCAGAGGACCTTCCTGGGCTCTGGGCACGGCTATTGGCTATTCCGTTTCAAAGCCCAGCATCCTCCTTCCCCTCTTTACAGCTCCCTTGCTGCCCATTAGCACCGCCCTTCTGCAGCTCTGCCTCCTGCTGGGCCCTCTGCTGAAGGGCTGTCCAGCCAGAGCCAGGAAGCTTCAGTCCTGGACCAGAGAATTCCAGATTGAGGAAGGGTGAAGGTGGAGACGGAAGTGGGGCACACAGAAGGGAGTCTCCTGAAGTTTGGTCCAGAAAACACTGGAAGGGTGTGAGCATGACACGTTCAGGAAAGCCTTGTGTTTAGCCCGAGGGTCTGGCCTTTCCCCTTCGACCCCCATCAACCTATAGGTTAGCACCCAGCGGGACCACGGCCAGAATGAGACTCCTAATCACATCTGGAAGCCCTTGTTAGATGACATAAATTTTAATTACCATTCTTTTAGGAGTTGAGGTTGTCACCAGGGGAGTATGCTAAGGTTCCAGAAGGAACCTAGCTAGTCCTGTGGCCTTTTCCCCTTGAGTTTTACTAGGCAGAACCTCTCTTCCCTACCGCCCATCATTGCATCATTTAAACGGGAGCGAAATCACAACTTGTCTGCTAGAAGAGCTAGGGTTAACACTGGGGCTCCCCGATTCACTGCCCACCATAGTCCAGATTCCCTTAGTACATACCCTCTGTGCCCCTTCCCTTGTTGGGCTGGGCTGGGCACTGCTGAGTGCTGTCCTATGGGGTGGTAACACTGATTAGAAAGGAACATCCCGTCCTACCGTCTTGTGCTCCTCACCCTCTGGTGTCTTTTCCTCTGGTGTCGGTTGACTTGTCTCTGCCTCTCCTCCTTCTGGCCGCATGAGGACCCTCTCCTCTGGACAGAAGCTCTCTTCTGGCTTCCAGCCCGCTGTGCCTGCTCACGGCCAACAACTAGGTAGTGTGTTCCGTCTGTTTGCTAGTGCGTGCCCTGCATGGTATGGATGCTCAGGTGTCTCCTCTTGAGGAAGGGGTAGGGCCAGCTTCTCAGTAGTTGAATTGGGCTTGAGATGGACCTGTTTTGGGGACCGTCTCTCCCAGCCCTGGGGTAATTCTCTTGTCACTAAGGTAGAATTGAAGGGGAGATGGGGTGTGGTAATTGTCCCTCCTGCTTACAACCACTTCAGGCTGGGGGAGGTAGGCTCGTTTTCCTGGTTACTGGGAAATAACCAGTTGAGATCATATTCAGAGACCTAGGCCCAGGCTGTACCTGAGAGGTAGCTTCAGGCCACCCTCCTTGCCTGGCTCTTAAGCTCCTCTGGGGAGAAGCTGGGGGCTGTAAACAGCCTGACTGACTGACTGCCCTTCCTGTGGGTGTTGGTGTCCTTTCCCTGCAGGTGACTGTTTACCGGGTAGACGAGGCTGGGGCCGGTTCCACGCACTGCCTCTTCCCACAGGCCGAGCACGCTGGAGTCCGAACCTACTTCTTCAGTGCTGAGAGTCCTGAGGAGCAAGAGGCCTGGATCCAGGCCATGAGTGAGGCTGCTCGGGTACAGATCCCTCCAGCCCAGAAGTCAGTACCTCAGCCTGTGCGGCACAGGTGAGTACCAGGGCACCTGGCATTGAAGGGAGGAAAGGAAAGAGAGACACAATAAAGTACTCAGTTTTGTACCATTGCTGTGCCCCCTGTGTGCACAGGCTTGAACCTCTGGAGGGAGTGAGGACCGCCTCCCTGCGTCTAAGCAGCAGGCCTGGCCAGCAGGTTGCAAAGCCCGAATTTCGTCTCCCCTGACCAGTTCCTCCTCTTCTTTCTGAGCTGGGAGAGTCTGCAAAGAGTTCCACTGCAGCTTGGCCAGGAGCCAGAGACTAGGGTCATTTACTCATTGTTCCAGGCTGTTTGTGTTTAACACTGTGGAGGAAAACAGTGTCAGGTTTGAATCATAGGTTATCTACTTGGCCACAGTGTGACCTGAGGATAAGTGAGTTGGTTAACTCACTCACCTCTCAAAACCCGACTTTTCTCAGTCGGATTTGTCCGGGATCCTGGAGGGCCGCAGATTGTATGTAAGGTCCTGACAACACTCACCACACTGTGTTCTCAGAGCCTACCTCTCCCTTCCCTGTGTGGAACCTTTAGTTAGGTGAATGGGGATCCAGAAGAAAGGGCCTTACAGTATAGACCCCAGGTCTGGCTATGTGTCTTAGAAGCCTTTACCCAACAGTGTTTCAGCAAGGAAGCTTGGCCTCAGGTAGCTCTAGGGAGAAGTTGTCTCAAGGGTCCATCTTTGTGCATTGCCAGAGCTTTATCCATCTGCTTCACAGATTTGCCAAGAAGAGGACAGACTGACTAGTCAGCGTTTGTACTGCTGCGGTAAACACTGACCAAAGGCAGCTTGGGAAGGAAAGCGTTTATTTTCTCTTGTAGTTGGTAGCCCATCCAGGGGCTACCCATCATCCAGAGAAGTCAGGGCAGGAACTCCAGGCAGGAGCCGGGAGGCAGGAACTGAAGCAGAAGCCATGTAGAAACGCAGCTTACTGGCTGATTCCCATGGATTGCTCAGCCTGTTTTCTTATACCGTCCAGGAGCACCTGCTCAGGGGGTGACACTGTCCATGGTCACCCTCCCACATCAATCATCAATCAAAAAATTGCCCACAGACTTGTGTTATGGAGTAAGACTCTCAGTTTAGATTCCTTCTGCCCAGATAACGCTAGGTCAACAAACAATAAACACATAAAAATAACCAGGACCCAGATCCTAGAGCAGATCCTAGGAACACAACAGATGAAAACCTGTCATGTTCCTGCCCTATGGAGCTCATATCCTGACGGAACTAGACCCGGACGGGCTGTGCTTTGGCGAGGGACCTTCGTGTCTACCTGCTTAGAGACTTGTGCCTTTGCTGCCTGCCATACTGTATCTCAAAGCAGCCCTCTGAGGGCAGGTGGTATTTTGTCCAATCTGCCAGCGAAGAGGCCGCAAGACTCGTGGGAAGACACAGGGTGGACCTGTAACAAGTCTTTTGCTAAGCAGAGTAACTGCCCTGAAACTGGGGTACAGTTTCAGCCGGGTCTGGAGGGCTGGATTGGAGACAGATAATAGAGAAGACTGGAAAGAGAGGTCACTGCAGCCAAGGGCTGGGCTCTGTATCGGCAGCAGAAGGGAGAGTGGTTTGGGCAATGGGCCTGGAGGGCAGAGCAAGTGTAGTGTTCACTGGAGGGTTATGCGACTTTATCTCATCACTGCCCAGCAATAAAGTAAAGCCTGGGATTTTGGAAGAAGAATTGGGTTCACACTACATTGGTTCCATCACCACCTTTCTGCCTCTTCCTTTCCACTCCTCCCAACCCACTCACCCCTGCCCTACCCCACACTGCTGGGCCAGTGCAACTGACAGCCTCTACCTTGGCATCCTGCAGCCACGAGAAGCCAGACTCAGAGAACATCCCACCCAGCAAAACTCATCAGCAGCCACCTCTCAACAGTCTCTCCAAGCCAGAGCCCGAGGCCAAGACTCGAGGGGAGGGAGATGGCAGAGGCTGCGAGAAGGCGGAGCGAAGGCCCGAGAGGCCTGAAGTCAAGAAAGAGCCTCTAGTGAAAGCCAATGGCCTCCCATCTGGACCTGAACCAGCCTCAGAGCCTGGCAGTCCTTACCCTGATGGCCCAAGGGTCCCTGGAGGTGGAGAGCAGCCCTCCCAGCCCAATGGCTGGCAGTATAACTCCCCAAGCCGACCAGGGAGCACGGCTTTCCCCCCTCATGATGGGGACACTGGGGGAAACCGGCGGAGCTTTCCACCGCGCACTGACCCCGACAAAATTGCCCAACGCAAAAGCTCCATGAATCAGCTTCAGCAGTGGGTGAACCTGCGCCGTGGGGTGCCCCCACCCGAAGATCTTCGGAGGTGAGGTAGCCTGTGGGGGGGTTGTTATAGCTAGGGCATGGGAAGGGGGCATAACCTAGGAGACAGCCCTTTATTGGGAACCTTCTGGAAGCTGACTATGCTGGGAAGCCAACACAGACCCTGAGGCTCAGCTTGTCCAAATCCTTGGCTCTGATCTCTGTCTGCTGCCTTCAAAGGGAAGGGCAGACCCGGGCATGGTGGCACATTTATGTAATCTCAGCTCTTGGGAGGCGGAGGCGGGAGGATCAGGAGTTCTGAGATTATCCTCCACTGCATAGCAAGTTGAAGGATAGTCTAGACATAAGACCCTATCTGAGAGAGAGGAAAAGAGTGGAGAGGAGAGGGGAGGGGAGAAGAAGGGATGAGAGGAGAGGAGAGGAGAGGAGAGGAGAGGAGAGGAGAGGAGAGGGATATACAATACCATGCCTGGGATAGGCATGAGTCAGGCAGGTGTAGAGGCAGGCCTTGAAGCTGTTCCTCAAACACCAGTCCATGCTACAGGTCCTATAATATCTGAATCCAGTGCTTCTATTCACTGGGATCTAAACTACGTATGCTGTTTTAAACAGCTCTATTATTTCAAAGCCACTGTTTATAGCAAGTTTTTTTGTGTGTGTGTGAGTGGGGGGGTATTGTTGTCTTAAAGGAACAAGGCACCTCGTTTGTCCTGTTTTGTTCCTTGATGACCAGTTTGCTCCATGCATAAATACAGGGATCTATCTGATGACTGGCTTTCAAATATTTGGTGGTACCCATTGAGCATGATAGTGTTTGCCAGGGCCAATGAGCTCGGGATGTAGGGAGCTCCGTGGCTTGTGGGTACAGCCTGGGGGAGGGATCTTGAGCCCTGAGGAAGCCACCTTTCTAGACAGTTAACGTCTCACTGTTGGTGACTGGATACTTGGGCATTGGCTATAAGTCTGGGCACCTACTGGCCCTGATAGTGTCTAACTAGAAAGCCACACTGTCATCCTCCAGGAGCGTGGTACATTTGTGTATTTTCCTCTGCCACCTGTCTTGGAAAGGACCTGGTGAATTGGTTGATGGAGATGACAGATAAGGCCTAGAGCTGTCTTCCAGAACATTTTTTTAAAAATAACTTGTTTTATATATTTATTTATTATGTATACAATATTCTGTCTGCATGTATGCTCGCAGGCCAGAAGAGGGCACCAGACCTCATTACAGACGGTTGTGAGCCACATGTGGTTGCCAGGAATTGAACTCAGGACCTTTGGAAGAGCAGGCAATGCTCTTAACCACTGAGCCATCTCTCCAGCCCCCATTTTTTTTTTTAAAGACACACAGGTTGAACTCTGAATGGTGCAATCTTCTGCTCTAGGAAGCTGGTTGAGGGTGGGACTTTTTCTCGCCTCTAGAATCAGCCTAGAACCAGCCTTGGGCAGTGGCCTCCCTCGTGTGCTCACTGGATGCCCCGGGGCTCCGTCACCTTTTCAAGCACCCACTGTTAGCTGGAGGGCTGGTAGGTGGACTGGGTGCACAGTGGGTAGAGATAGGCCCATGTTGTCTGCTTTCCTTATAATGCCCCCCCTTTCAGTCCTTCAAGATTCTACCCTGTGTCCCGCCGGGTCCCTGAGTATTACAGCCCCTACTCCTCCCAGTACCCTGAGGATTACCAGTACTACCCACCTGGAGTGCGGCCAGACAGCATCTGCTCCATGCCAGCCTACGACAGGATCAGTCCACCCTGGGCCCTGGAGGACAAGCGGCACTCCTTCCGCAATGGGAGTGGACCCACTTACCAGCTTCGTGAATGGAAGGAGCCCGCCAGCTACGGGCGTCAGGATGGCACTGTTTGGATCCCCAGCCCCTCCCGGCAGCCAGTCTATTATGATGAGCTGGATGCTGCCTCTGGCTCCCTGCGACGCCTGTCCTTACAACCCCGTTCCCACTCTGTGCCCCGCTCACCCAGCCAGGGCTCATACAGTCGTGCCCGAATCTACTCGCCTGTGCGCTCGCCTAGTGCCCGTTTTGATCGGCTGCCACCTCGCAGCGAGGACATCTATGCAGACCCTGCTGCCTATGTCATGAGGCGTTCCATCAGCTCCCCAAAGGTGAGTCACCAGCCCGCCATCTGCTGAGAAGGGGTGCAAATGCTGGGATCTGCCCCAGGGAGCCTGCCCTGTGGTACACCCCTAAGAGAGCTGCTTTGGGGGTTGTTCTGGCTTCTAAATAGGAACCCTGCCCATTCCCAGGTTGTGTTAAATATAGAGCCGTGTCTAAGAGAATAGAAAAGATCTGTCCTCTGGTCTTGAAGTCTCAGATAGGTTGTTGTGAATGGGGTTGCTGTACATTTTAGTTTGAACTCTGCTCTGGGACAGAATACAGGCACCCTTAAAGTTCAGTTAACCTTGAACTTTAGCTGGTGGGAAGTCCACAGCCCAGCCATATCCTCTCACCTCTGCAATCCCCTTTCTCTTCCAGTATGATTACCTGGGAGACAGGCGGCCAGTCCCTGCAGGACTGTTCCCCTACAACTACCCACCATCCCCCACGGTCCACGATAAGATGGTACGTCCTCTCCTCCCTTCCACTCCACCTCAGGACCTCCTCGCCTGCATCCACCCAAGGTGGAGCTGAACTGGGGCAGGTGCCAGGGATGCTCTGGGTCCAGTGCCTGGCCCATGTATTTTTAGAAGTCTCTGGATACCTCCTCCTTCCCCACCAAGCCTCAAGCCCTCAGGACAGGGTTTGGGGCCAGCTGCCCCTTCTTCTGTGTGGCACAGAGCAGAGAGCATAGGCTCTCCTGCTCCTCTGTCCCTCAGTGCAGCTCTTCTCACCAGCACGCAAGAGGAGGGGCCAGGGCTAGCTAGGAGTATGAGCTGGGTGCAGAGGCAGGCTAGGACTTCCCCCTTGGTGTATTGCCTCAGGCTTGCCCTTGTTTGGAATGCCACTTGAGGGGAAGGGGCAGGGTTCTGACTGAGGAAGAAAGGGCGGACCACATTGTGTTTGCTCCTTTTCCTGCTGTTTCTCTGAAATGTGTGCCTCTGGAGGGTCAGATGCAGACATTCCACATCAGTGGGTTGGGGACTAAAGAGTCTGTGGCCCAGACCCAGCAAAGGAGGCCAGGGTGCATGAGGCTGGCGGATGCGAGGACAACCACTCCCTACACTGATGCTCACCATAGCCTTGATCCACAGCAAATGTACCTTAAAAGAAATACCGTTTTCCCAGAAAAATTGGGAACACTTCTGATCAGATTTGCAGGGTAAACAGAGGTAACAGCGGGGAGAGAGTGTGTCCCTCATCCCTTCTCCACCTGCCTGGTCTTGTCCCCTTCTACCCTAGAACCACTTAAAGGACAGGAAAGAGACTTTTCCCTCTCCATGCCCAGCTAACTCTTAACTACTTTGCTTCTTTTTTTTTTTTTTTTTATCGTTTTCTTTTGTGTGTTCCTGTTTGTTTGTGTTGCTGGTTGGCCCTTGGGCCTCGGGCTCCGGGTAGGATGAACTGTTAGATCTTCAATTGCAAAGAAACCTAGAGTATTTGGACCAGCAGGTAGGCAGAGCTGGTGCCCTCGCCATCCCATGCCCTCCTGTCCTTTCTCCCTCCCCCATCCCTAACATCCTCGGCCATCAGGCAACCTTTGTTGGCGTCACCAGGACCCAATAAAGTGGCTTGTGTTTTGGTTTGCTTCCTCATCTCCTTTCCCTCTGAATCCCTTCCGGGCAGCTGGGGTTGTCCTCAGAAAAGAAGCATATAAATGGGAAGACAAATAATTAATTACCACTATCCACACTCTCCAGTGCTCAGCCCATGTGGAACTGGCCTCACGGGCAGGTGGGAGTTGGCATTTTCGCTCAAGAGAGTAGAGACAATTTGTGCCTGAGATGCCAGGGGTTTAGTTAAGCCTGGATCTGGGAAATTCATAGTTCTGTTGCTCATTGGTAAGCTCTGTAGTTATAAACTTGGGTCTTATAGATTTGCCCTAGTATTGTTTAGAAAATGATATCAATTCCAAATATTGGTTAGTCCCTCAATAAAGCTCTTCTGCATATACAGCTCATGGTCCCGAGAATTCAGTGTGATTGACAGTAACGGTAATTTCAGCTCAGGTTGGATGATAAGCAAGCTGACCAGGCAATGAATATTCCAATGAGACAGGAGCTGCTGGCTGCCTGGTTCCTACTCCAGGAAAGGCTTTTTCCCTTTGCTCCCCTGCCTTTTAACTCCAAAGAGGGCTATCTAAAAACACTAGGTCTATACAGGCTTCAGGCAAACCCATATACTTATTCTTAGCTATGTGTTACAACTCACAGGGAGTCTGGAAGACCTTATCATTTCCCTGTGAAACCAGCCTGGGGTGGTAGAGATGATCATAGTGATAATATTAAGAATAACTAAGGTATGGTGGTTCATGCTTTTAATCCCAACACTGGGGAGGCAGAGGCAGCTGAATCTCTGTAAGTTTGAAGCCAGCCTGACCTACATGAGTTCCAAGCCATGTAAAGTTACACGGTGAGACCCTGTCTCAATAATAGTAGTAGTAGTAGTAATAATGATAATAATAAATAACAATAATAGCAGCCACAATAATTTGGTGCTTCCTCTGTGCCTTATAATAGACTGGGTATAATAGATCACAATTATTTTTGTAATAATTCTAAAAGATGGGAACTGTGACTATCCTGTTTTACAGACAAGGAAATAAAGTACGAAGGTTTAAAAACATGCCAAGGACACAGTCAGCAAACAGTAGAGTTTAGGTTTTACCCCAGTTTGTAGTTGGGAGACAAGGCCGGAATCACATCTCAACAGGACAAGTTCATACTCATAAATCCTTAGGCAGAAACATGACCTTGGTATGGCTATATTCATGGCTATGACTCTACGTTCTTCCAGTAATTGTCATGTGACCTGTCATCTCCTATGGCCTCCCTGTTAATGGTGAGATTATCTTTGTAAAAGGCCTTAGGCACTGGGAAGCTCTGATTGCCAGAGTTTAGTCAGCAGGACCAGCTCTTGGCCCTCAAGGGCCTTGCATTCTTGTTCCAAAAGCCATGCATTATATTCATGCTGTAAGCATGCTGGGCAATGTGACCATGAACCCCAGGATGCCCTCTCCCAAGCATGGCTGGAAGTGCTGGGTCCTCCCAGAGGGAAGCAAGACCTGTGGTGCCCTGAAGGGAGGCACGCTCAGAGCAACCACCACCAGCCTCCCAAGCAGACTATCCTCCTTGTAGCTTTGTGGCTTGCTCTGCCCTGCGCAATGACTGCTTGTCCCAGCATTTAACACAGAGTGACTTTTGCCCTTCCAAAGGAGTTGACTGCTAGGGTCTTCAGCGTCACCTCTGTATTACCCTCCTGCCTGTAGGAGGACGTTCTTATAGGCAACCCTGTGTGATGAGGGGCTGGACACCGCCAGGGGGTGCCATGCTGGGCAGCCCTGGGGATGTGTCAGTCTTCCTGGTTCTTTGTTTTCAGACACAGTGGAGTCTGCTCTTCTTCAGAGTAGGGAGAATCATATTGGAAAGCATGAGGGAGCTCTCTGTAGGGCATTGTTCCAGCAAACCTCTTATGGGAAAGAAGAGAGGTCAACGGGTGCCCAGAGAGACCCTGGTCCCCCTTTGTACAATATACACTCACAAACGCATGCACACAGACACACACTTGGTCTCTTTAAGTAGATAATGGCAAAAGCCACTAGAGGTCAGGCAATAGTGACACACACCTTTAATTCCAGGATTTGGGAGACAGAATCAGATGCATCTCTGTGAGTTCAAAGCCACCGTGGGCTATACAAGATCAATGCAGAAATAAATCCAGGTTGTGCCCTACACCTTTAATCTCAGTACTAGGGAGTCATATGCCCTTAATCCCAGCACTGGACAGAATATAAAATGTGAGGAGAGAGAGGCTGATCTGCTTAGTTTGCGGTCATCCAGCCTTGGTAAAGGGAAGACTTCTCTAGTGACTTGACTGCTTTGCTTTTTTGGTTTTGGGGTTGAACCCCAATTTCTGTCTCTGGGTTTTTATTATTCGTGCTACATTTGGAACCCAACATAGGGCTCAAACCCATGACCCTGAGATTAAGAGTCTCACACTCTATGACTCTTAATCCTGAGATTAGATGTGTGTGTCACCATTGCCTGACCTCTAGTGATTTTAGCTTTGCCTCTGGTCTTCAGACAAGATTTATTTATAAAAATACAAGTAATATATCACTACAGATAGAGACTGGATTGACTTCAGATCTTTACACAAAATAAGGAGGCTGTCCTGCTGGTTTGCAGCTCTTATGCTCCCCCTTATACTATGGGCACTCTCAAAGCCTTTGCATCACACAGAAAACCCTAACTAGGCTTACAGGAGTAGAAAAATTGAGTGCTAGAAAGTCTTTTAAAATATTGCAGACCTGGAGCTGGAGAGTTGGCTCCAGTTCAGACCATTGGCTGCTTTTCCAGAGGACCCAGGTTTGGTTACCAGCACATATGTGACAGCTCACAACCACCTGTCAGTCCTCTGGGGCATCCAGTGCCCTCTTCCGGCCTCTGTGGTGGGCATATGCTACACAGACATACATGCCAGCAAAATGTACGCATAAAGTAAAAGTTTTTTTTTTAATTAAAATGCTGTAGACCCTGCAGATGGGGGCATTTTGGTTGCCTTTCTCTCTGTCCACAGCATGGCAGAAACAAAGCTGTGTTTGGGGTGTTGTCTCAAGAGGTAAGAGAAAGAAAAGACAACAGGCCTGACCAAGGCTGGGGAGACGGTGGATAAAATCCTGACCCCACAAGACCATCCCTGATGTGGCTCTGTCCTTGGCTTAGTTACTTTATGTCTCCAAAGCTTTCCCTGGACACCTCCCTTCTGTCTTCTCCCGCCATCTGCTGTGGAACACAGTTAAAGGGACACAGCCAAGGACATTCCCTGACAGTTTCATTTTTGATTCTCTCCCAGTGGAACCAATGGACAAATGAGGGCATATCTGATTGGTTTGATTGGCCCTCCCTGTCTCTCCACCCCTCCCTCCCCTTTTCAGTTTCCCCTTCCACTTTCCCAGTGATCCTTGAAATTAATAGATGGTGTGGTAGAAAGCAGTCTTCCGACACCTGGCGTCCCTTTAACATGGCTCACTTGTCTCACCTCCTTGTGAGCTTCCCAGTGCCATCCGAGATCCTTCCTCATGGATGCTGCCCGCCCAGCTCTGGAAACTGTGTAGCGATCTGGAGGTGGGGTGGGGGTTGCTGCTGCAGAGAGAGTAGGTCCCAGGTTTGCTCTTTCAGTTTGGTTTAATGTCAGTTTGAGGAGACTGTATGGTCTTCATTGGAAGCAGTGTGAGGAGTGGGAAGGAGGGGACAGCTTGGCCAGTGTGGTCTGGTACCCTTAGGGCAGAGTCCTTGGGCCTTGCCAGGTATCTTTCATGCTGTCAGCGAGGGTTTAGGGCCTCCCAGCACCCTAATGTGGCATTTACCTGAGGACAGCATCCATCAGTTACTGGTCCTGAAACAGCTCACAGGGTGAAAAAAATGATGAGGCCAAGCACGGGGTGCTGGAGGCCCCAAGAGCAGCCGCCCCTCCCTGTTTACTGCACAGAACCACAGGGGATAAGGGGAGATAGCATCCCCAGGGCTGAGTGGATCCTCTGTTCCTTCCTCTGCTGCAGATGAGTGAGAGTGAGACTCTCATCAGTATGGTGAACCGCATGGTGGAGAGCTCCTCCCCCAGGGCCCAGCTCTTCATGCAAGTAAGGCCTCTGCCTGCTGCCGGCATGGTCCCTGTCAATGCCATCTCAGCTGCTTGCGCATGGTTGGGTCGCCCCATGTGGGATGAGGGCCGCGTCACTCAACCCATTCATCTCCCCAGATATTCCCCTGTCTTCTCCCCAGCTCCACCATGCTACCTTCATTCTTCATGTTCATGGATAAACCCAAGGTGCATTTCCTGAACTGTTAAAATAGCCAGCAGCAGCATCTCATGCGCGCTGAGGATTGCAAACCTGCTTTTGAATGCCCAGGATGCCCAGTTCATATTTGCTGTTGTTCTTGACAATTATTCCCGGGGCTGGGGCATGAGAGGAGGGTGTCACGGGTTTGTGAAACGTCACGGTGACTGCTGTGACAAGGCAGCATTAGCTGGCTTTTGGAATCTTGCCAGTCCTGGCTTAGACTGAGCTCTGTGAATGGTGTGTTCGGTTTACGGGGACAACAGTTCTCCAGGTTTCTGGTGCTTGTTCCTGCTATGCTCTCCCGTGCTGTCCCTACAAACGGCCCGCGAGTCACTGGTGTTCTCATGATTGTTACCATCGAGAACTCTACCCTTCCAGCAGGCCTCCAACAGGGGACAGGGGACACAGGTTATGTGGCCAACAAAGTTCTAACCTCTCCAGAATCAGCCACGGACAATCAGGATAAAATCAAGACGGCACCATCACAGACTTCGCAGCCAAAGGACCTAGCGTTAGCTTGAGTCCCTGGCACAGGGGCATAGCGCACGATGGGCAGTGGTCTCTGGCAGAAAGGAAGCAGGATTGTGATGTCAGCTTTCCCACTCACCCAGCCTCCTCTCCTCCTGCCGTAGTAACCGACCTCATGTTCCTGCAGGTCCCTGCATACCCAGAGGTGTTCCGGGATGGCCTCCACACCTTCAAGTTAAACGAGCAAGACACGGATGTAAGGGCAGCTCTCCCTGCTCCCTCTGGCCACGGCGTGCTCGTGTTGTCCTCTGCGACCTTGCTTTCCCCTATGGGGCTTTTTCTCCATCCCCCTCACTCTCCTGGTGGCGTTTTACATTTGACTCAGGCCCTCTCATCAGGACCACAGACTTCCCCTCCTCCTTCCCCGTCTCTTCCCAGACTTTGCACTACCTCCCCTCCTACTTTGGCTCTGTGGGTCTATACCAAGCTGTGGGCTCCTCTACATCAGTAGAATCTGCTTAGAGCAAAGACTTAGGCTTTGTTTGACTGTAAATCAGTCAGTTCACTCTGTGCCCAGCCTTTGGCAGACACTCCAAGATAATAGCGAGAATACGCCTGCTTCTGCCCTCAAGGAGCTTTATGCAGTGAGAGACCCCAGGTAGCCTCAGATGTCAACATCAGATTCATTTACTGAACAGGACCAAGAGTGGGTCAAGAACAAAACAGGTAGCCAATGAGAAAGGCCTTGAGAGAAAAAGCCCCAAGGGGCAAGATTTGGCTTAGTAGAAAAAGGACCAAACATAAAACATGAGTTAAGAGAGAAGGACAATGGGAAAGACTCCTCAGAACTGAGAGTGGGCTCTGCCTGCTGCCTCTCCATCTCCGCTGATCCTGCTTCGGTAGCAGATCCAGGCAGAGGCCTAGGAGGGGCATTCAGTTTATGCTACATTGCTTCTTTTAAGACTGCTTGTTCCCGTACCGTCGGCCCCCTACCTGAGCCAAGGAGGTGAAGCCATATTGTCTTCTCAGCCTTCTGGGCACTGTACTCCCACAGTAGGATAGGATGAACTTGGCTCCCTGCTACCTCCACTCAGAGGATTATCATATCTCGTTTCCTAAGATGAAGAGATCCTTCATGCTCTTTCCCAGAGCTTTCAAGGTGACGGTGAAGGCCCATGTTCCTTGGCTGGGGAAAGTGGCGGTATCCAGAGGCCAGTCCCTGCCAACCCGATTCCCAAGTCCCCACGAAACCATGTCCTTCATCTCTTCCTTTCTCCCCTCTGGGCCTTTAGAAGCTGCTGGGCAAGCTGTGTGAGCAGAACAAGGTGGTGAGGGAGCAGGACCGGCTGGTGCAGCAGTTGCGAGCAGAGAAGGTGAGAGTTTGGGGTGTTTTTAGAGGGGGCTGGCATGGGGACAATGAGATGCCATCTCTGTCCTTACAAAGCTTGAGAGACTTTTTATTCCTCAGACTTCTTACCTCCCAGGGACAGCAGCCAGTTGAGGATAACCTTTCTAAGCTGTCTGATTGAGCTACTAGGGGCTCACGCATCTAGAGAAGGTCACCGGGGCAGCCCATACCATCCCTGTTTTTCTCTAGGAGAGCCTGGAAAGTGCCTTGATGGGGACCCACCAGGAGCTGGAGATGTTTGGAAGCCAGCCCGCATACCCAGAGAAGCTGCTGCACAAAAAGGAGTCTCTCCAAAACCAGCTCATCAACATCCGAGTGGAACTGTCACAGGCCACTACGGTAACTCGCCGGGGAGCAGGGCCTGTGGCTGTTGACCTCCCCTTTGTGCCACCCTGACCCAGGTATCTCCTAAGACAGTGGAAGCAGAGTGAGGCAAGGGCACTCCTATGCCACGGGCATAGATAAATAGCAAGTCTGCCTACCTGTTCATTCCAAAGTGTCTCTTCCCGGTGAGCAAGCTCATTTCCCTCAGGCTGCATTTGCACCAGGGCTCCTCTGAGGCAGTGCAATAGCTGAGGGTTACTGAGTTCCTTGGTTCATCTAACCCATATACTTGTCCACTTTGCCCTCTGCCTTGAGGAAGCAGGGCACTGGCTGGCTTGCCATTGCCCAGCCAGGGGACAAGTGTGGATCCTTCAATACAACTTGTTCCAATAACAGTAGCCCAGGAAAGCACAGCCCAGAAGAGGAGGATCTCTATGGGGAGAGAATCAGCGCTCTCCCAGGCTCCGTCTCTCTACCCTCATGTCTTGTTCTCTGTCCTGAGTGGAACAGGAGAGTATGACTGAGAACTTTCCTCTTTGACCTGAAAGGATCCAGCTTTTTCTTTGGTGTGCCATGGGATATTTCTGGCCCCTCTAGAAGGGTTAGTGAGAGCCATCATCAGAATGCCTCAGCTTTGTTCCCTTCCTGCCAGACTTCAGACCCCAGGTATCCCAGCCCCAGACTCCTTTGCAGCAGTAGGAGGGAGGCCTTGTTGAAGACAACTTCCTCCCTGGCTTAGTTGCTTTCCTTGTTGCTCTGACAAAGGGTTTTTGACTCACAGTTTAAAGGGACTACGCCCACCATTGTGGTGGCTGGACCCTTGCACCCGCGTTCAGAAAGCAGAGATGGATCGGGGTGCTCAGTTCGCCATGCCCTTTGTGTTCAGTCCTGGTGATCTTCAATCCGTCAAGCTGAGGAGATGAACTATCTCACATTCGGTAATCCTCTCCCCTGCAGGCACTGACCAACAGCACAGTGGTGTATGAGAACCTCGAGTCTGAGGTCTCTGCCCTGCACGACGACCTCTGGGAACAGCTCAACTTGGACATCCAGGTGAAAGGGGGAGCCCTAAGCATGGGGGCGGGCAAGGTGTGTTCTGCATCTTCCCTTGTCCTTTGTGGCAAAGGAGAGCAAAGTGACTGTCTTTCGTGATTTAGCCATTTCAATATAAGACAAGGAACTAGTCCTGAGATAGATGGTGGGGAGTGGGGGCACAGAGACAGAGAAGGATAGAGAGAGACACAGAGAGAGAGAGAGATGAGAGAGAAAGAAGAAAAAAGAGACCTGGACCACTGAAGCCTATACTTTTAGGCTGAAGACAAAGTGAGAACGTTCCTCTCAACTCACAGGGGCTGGAGCTAATGAGGCAAGAGACTTAGGTTAGAAGCAGCATATTCTATGGCTGAAAGGGTTTAAAAACAGATATGTGGTTATAAATACCCCTCCAGACACTGGAGAGGCTGACAGTGCAAGAGCCACCTATGCAGTTTTAGAAACAACAGGGCTTATCTTCCGGGGATGGGGAAGCAGGCGGCTTGCAGGAGGGGGTAGATGGTGGAGGCTTCTGTTTTATTTTATTTTTGCCCTTGTCTTTTGTCTGACCGAGCCCTGTCTCTTCACTAGATGGTTTTGTAAGCTCTGTCCCTCAGATGCAGTTAATGTCCTGCTTTCCTCCTGAGAGCAAAATTCCCCTCCCTACCTTGGGCTGGACAGGGTAAAGTGAGGACCCAGAGGACCCAGATGCTACCACATCCCATGGACCAGCTGTACTTTAAGCTCACATTTTAGGAGGGAGGAGGGCCATGGGCAAGAGCATCAGCTTCTGACTCAAAAAGACCCATCCATAGACACTGGCTGTGTGGCTTACTCCGTGGATGGCCCTGGATGTGGTCTCCTCTCTCCTCTCTACAGTAGGAGCCACTGCTTGGATACCTTGGTGGGGCGTCCTGCAGCTGAGTTAGTGCATGCAAAGCATTTGGAGCTGTGCCTGGTACTGAGGCTCACAGGATAAGTGGCTGCTGTTAAATTTCAGAATGTGGAGTGTAGTAGAATGTAGCTCGTGGCTAGGCTGTTGGAATGTGAAAAAAGAAAAGACCAAAAACCACTGGAAATTCTTACCCCATAGAAAACAGGATGTGTCCCCGGTCCCCCATGCAGGATCAGTAGCGGTTCCTCACTCCGGCTTCTGAGGACTTTGCTTTTCTGGGGACACAGTTCTATATTAGCTAAAGATGCAGAGACTTCCCATAAGAAAGCTACATATGCTGGAGAGGGGTGTGTAGGCAGGAACGCAGGGATTCCGAAGGGTCCAGGTCTCGGGCAAGGCTGGCACATCCTTGAGTCACTCTGCGGCTGTTTCAGAATGAGGTGCTCAACCGGCAAATTCAGAAGGAGATCTGGAGGATCCAAGACGTGATGGAAGGGCTGAGGAAGAACAACCCATCTCGGGGCACGGACACAGCCAAGCACAGGGGTAGGTACCCCTACATTCCTGGACTCATCTACGCTCCTGCCAACTCACACTACGAGGACCCCCGAGTGACTTCAGAGCTATCCCTGAGCCCAGGGCTTCAGGCTGGATTTTCTTGTCACTTCAGAGGCTGCAGTGTCACCTCTGTTTGCTCTCTTTGCTGCCTAGAGGACCTCTTACTAGCCAGCCTGTGACCCTACCACCTGCAGGTGTCTCCCCTGCTTCCTCCACTCCTTGTACCCATGTGCACACACACCATCCCTCCCTCCACTCCTTGTACCCATGTGCATACATGCCATCCCTCCCTCCACTCCTTGTACCCATGTGCACACACACCATCCCTCCCTCCACTCCTTGTACCCATGTGCACACACACCATCCCTCCCTCCACTCCTTGTACCCATGTGCACACACACCATCCCTCCCTCCTCTCCTTGTACCCATGTGCACACACACCATCCCTCCCTCCTCTCCTTGTACCCATGTGCGTACATGCCATCCCTCCCTCCACTCTTCACCCCTCTCTTCTGTTTCTCTAGGAGGACTCGGCCCCTCAGCCACCTATAGCTCTAACAGCCCAGCCAGCCCTCTCAGCTCTGCCAGCCTTACCAGTCCCCTGAGCCCCTTTTCAATGGTGTCTGGTTCTCAGGGATCTCCAACCAAACCAGGATCCAGCGAGGTAAGCTGGGAAAGCAGTACAAGATCTATGGGGACAGAAAGGCCAGATCCTGACCACTGGAAGGGGCACACAGTCTCCCCAGCTCTTCCCCAGGGCCCCCATCCTAGTGTTTTGGGACCATTCTCACAGTGGTTTATAACCTCCCCTTGGGATTTCCCCGGCACCCACTCTACCTGTCCTCTTTAGCTCCTCACAAAGAAGTCTTCCTGAGACCCAAGATGTCTTCCAAAGATCCCCTATATTTGGTAGGAATTTAAACCAGGAATATCCTGAAGTGAGGGGGTTGAGTGTGGGGAGCTGTTTGTTCGTCAGCCAGTCATCCGGTCACTCAGTGTTCATGGGATGGAATGAAGCTCTTAGGCAGGCATCTAGGCAGGCCCCCAGGGCCTTTTGCTCAGAGAGTCAGCATCCAACAGGGACCGGTTCATAGCAGTCTACAACCTACAGGAGACATAGGTGGTATACCAGTAATGAGTCACATGGTTCAGACTGCAAAGATTGCACTCCTCCAAAGGAGGAGAGGGTAGAACTTAAATGTGGCCGTGATGTGTCTGGACAGTGAGAGGCCAAATGGAGTACAGGCAAGGGAGACAGAGGCAAAGATACAGGATGGGAAAGCGCTGGTGTGATGGAGAGGCAGTACTGAGGGAGCCTTGGAAAAGTGGGGAGCAATGTGGAGGGGCAGGCAGGAGGGGCTCAGTTGAGGAGGGTCCACAGGCCAGGGCTGCTGGTGGATCTGGGGCTCTGCCAGACCAGGGTTGGGGTGTGGTGCCCAGGCCTGGGGCGTGCTTCATAGGTTAAGACTGTCTGGCTCCTGCTAATTCTCTCTTCTCCTCTCACAGTGGCTGCTCTCCTTCTTCCTAACACTTTGGCTTCTCTCTGCCTCAGGAACCTGGCCCACCTCGGCCACCCCTCCCCAAAGCCTACGTCCCCCTGGACTCTCCTCCCACCGTCCCTCCACTCCCTAATGAGAGCCACTTCTGGCCATACCCCAACTCCCCTTCCTGGCATCACAGTGGCGAGACAGCCAGGGGTCAGGTACCCAGCATCCTTGGCTTTTGGAGGGTGGGACGGTGCAGTGTGGGACAAAGACCCAGGCGAGGGGCAGGGTAGAGCACTGGGGTTGTTTTTACACTCATTTCCACAAAGCTCTCTTTCTTCTGGGCCTGGGGTGACAGTCTCTCAGGCTGTCTTTCCTTTTGCGCTCCTGTGGACGGTGGAAAATGAATTACAATTCCACCCAATCCTGGCTCACAAGCATCTGATGGTTGTGGGTGCAGAGCCCTACCAAGATGCTTAAACCAAAGGAAATGAAGTGACCTCTTCCCCAGAGCCATCCCAGGCCCTTTCTGCCCCTGCCCACCTCAGACCCCAGTCCTCTCATGTTCTTGTTCTGCCTCTGTCTTTTTCTCACTGGGTCTCATGAGCCTCTAGTGTATAAGGAAGGACATCATCTCCTGTCTGGGCTTCTTACCTGGGTCCTTAGTCAGGACAAAGAGGTATATAATTAGACTCAGATTTGGTTGAATGTTATTGGGAGACCCATGCTCTATCCAGACTCGGTTATATGTAGTTTGTGTATCTGAGACCTTACCAGTGAGACAGGCGGAATAGTTGACATTGCCTGTTTCCGTACACTAAGAAATGGACAAGACTTGTCCATTGTCTAGGGTTCTGTCTGGGCAACGGCTGTGATTTCAGACTCTAGCCTTGTTCTTATTTTCTGAATGTTCTATGAGGCTTGCCTATACAATCTTTGACTGTACAATAGGGAGAGGCTGTTCAGAGGTAGTCTGAAGTCTCATGGCTCTGGAAGCCCACAAGCAAAAGCCTTTTTCAAGTCCCCAGAGTCCTGGTATCAAAGTCTACCTGGTGCTTTTGGCCTAGTCTGCATGAATCCCGGCAGGACCCTCAGAGACCCTAGGATTTGTAGCTCCCTCTGGTGACTACTCTGATCCAGAGCCTACAGTCTGTGCTTCTTCATGCTTTCCACAACACCTGGGTTGAGCAGGGACCTCTCTGATTAGCCCAAAATGAAACCCTTCTTGGCTCTCATTCCCAAGGGAACACAGTCTATGAGACATAGGTGAGAGCCATCCTTGCCCACTACTAGCACCCATGCAATTTCCCTGTTCTCTGTATCTTAAAGGATTTGAAGGAAGGCATTAAGGAGGCCAGATTTCTATCCTTCACCCTAACTCAGCCATCTTCTCATGCCTCCTTCCCAGACCAAAACAGGCTATGAGTCAAGCAAGAAAGACTCCAACCAGATATCACTCCTGGATACCCCCAGAGACGTCAGCCTCATGCCCACCAGACAAGAGCTGGAAGCAGAGAAGCAGGCAGCTCTCAACAAAGGTATGTTTTAGCCCATACTTGCCTAAGTAAGGCTAAGGTACTTCCTCATGCTGGAGGAGGGTGCTCACCCACCCTTGGCCTTGGTGGAGAGAGAGCAACCAGGCCTCTCCCCAAGAAGCAGATGCTCTGGCCCCTGCTTCCCACAAGGCCCACTGGTTGCTCTCTCTCACTATAGTTGGCATCGTGCCCCCTCGGACAAAATCTCCTGCTGAAGAAGAGATGACTCCATCAGGAGTGGTGAGAAGGACCACCAATGGCCTCACCAATGGCCTCTCCTCCCGGGTAAGTGCCCGCCTACAGGCTCTGAGGGCTTGTACCCAGCGGGCATGACCACTCAAGACCCATATCTAGGGAGGGAGGCAAAACATGTGGGAGGAAGGTGGGGTTACAGGAGAATGCCATTATGCCTGACTTTGCCGTGGGTATTGGGAATCTGAACTCAGTTTCTCATGCTTGCAAAGCAACAACATTACACACTGAGTCTTCTCTCTAATCCTGTCTGGTTTTGTTTCTTGAGACAGGATCTCATTCTGTAATCTAGGCTGGCCTAGAACTCACTGTGCATCCTTAGTCTCTCAAGTCCTGGGGCATAGGCATGAGCCATCGTGCCTGGATGGAGATGTGGGACTTCTGAGTTAATAATAGATGAGATTTTAGTATTAAGGTTAATGATGTCATGAGTTGAAGTTTTGGGGTTCCTGGAGTAGAATGAGTACTTTTTCAAGTGGAATGGCATGAAATTTGGCACTGTAGTTGTTGAATAGGGATCCCCCAAAGATATGTCTAAACCATAGCCCCTTATGCTTGAGATTATACCCCTTTTTAGGAAATGGGTTTCTACAGTTATAATTAAGAATCTGAAGATGAGGTCATCATGAATTTGGGGACCTAATATCCAACGAGGAGTGTCCTTTTAAGAAAAGGGAAGGACAAACAGAGAAGGCGATATGAGAGTGATCTGGTGGATACTAAGCCCGGCGGAGAAACACTGTTTACCAAGGGAGACATGGGACACAGTCTCTCAGGTTTACCAAGGAGCCAACACTGGTGGTGCCCTGACTTTGGACTCCTGGCCTCCGAACTGGGAGTATAAAGTTGTGTTGTTTTAAGCCACTAGATGGGTGTGGTAATGTGTTAATTCCCAGGATGCAGGTGTAAAGACAGGCTTATCCAGGGAACTCATTTCCAGCCAGTCTAGCCAAGACAATGAGCGCCAGGTTCAGTGAGAGACCCTGTCTCACAAAGGAAGATGAGGAGCAGTAGAGGAAGGCAGCTGGAATCAATCTCCAGCCTCTACACATGCATGCACCAGTGAGCATATCCTCACACAAATGTATGCACACATACACCCCACCCCACACAAAGCAGCTAAGTCCCATAACTCATCATCGGTATCATGTCTAGCAGGGCTCTAGATCATATTTCATATTTCTAGATCATATGGGGCAGAATTTTTCTAAGTTAGTCTGCTTCTAAAATACAACAGCATAAGATAATTTTCTTTTTTAAGAATTTGTTTACTTTTTCATCATTTGTAAGTGGATGCAGGTGTGTGTGTTCATGACACAGGTGTGGAGGTCAGAGGTCAACTTCTCACCTTCCACCTTGTTAGGCAGGGTCTCTCTCATTTCTGCTGCTGCACTGTATAAGCCAGGCTAGCCGGCCTGTGGACTTCCAGGTGATTCCTCTGTCTCTGCCACACATTTCAGGGTAGTGGTGCTGGGATTACGGGTGACTGCCACCACATCCAGCTTTTAGCATTGTTCCAGGGATCGAACTTGGATTACTGGCCTTGCACATCTAACACTTTCACCTGGCCCTGAGATAATCATTCATGTCCCAAAAGAGAAGTTAAAAGGAATAAAAGCATCTCCAACCTCAAGGAAGTTGTTGTTTAGCCAGTGCTGGGATCAAACCCCAGAGCCTTATGCATGCCGCCAAATGCTGCACCTCTAAGCTATAACCTCACTGTCCTGCCTGTGGGTGGGTAAAGGCTCCACCAGCCCTTGGTGTCAGGTCTTTCTTTCAGGGTCAGCCTGCCTTCTTGAGGGGTAGCCGGCATTTGTAGCTAAGAAGCTCTGTTACCCCATTTCTTGCCTTTGTCACCTCCAGATGGCTTTTTCTCCACATCCTCATTTTATCCACAAACTGGCAGCGTTGGTTCTGATAGCATTCTCACAAGAACAGGTGGCCCTGCTGGCCATTGTGGGGTCTCTTTGGAGCCTCCATGGGTGGCCCATCTCTATTTCAGTTCCCGAGATGCTAGATTAGATCATCAGTCATATCTTAGTCTTTTCAGCAAGATTTCCTTGGTCTTCTTAAAGGGTGTTCTTCCTACCAGTGCTTGCCAATTTCTTTTTGGTCATATCTCTCTCTCTCTCTCTCTCTCTCTCTCTCTCTCTCTCTCTCTCTTCCCCTCCCTCCCCTTCCTTCCTCCCTCCCTCCCTCTCTCCCCCTCTCTTCTTTTCTTTTCTGTTTTTTGTTTGTTTGTTTAAGACAGGGATTCTCTGTGTAGCCCTGGTTGTCCTGGAACTCACTCTGTAAACCATGCGGTCCCCAAACTCAAATCTCAGAGATCCGCCTGCCTCTGCCTCCTGAGTGCTGGGGTTAAAGGCGTGCGCCACCACCTCCCAGCTCTGCTCACACTTTTCCACATTCTGCTTGGAAATCTTTTCAGCTAAATATCTAAACAGACTACTTATCAGCTCTGCCTTCCATCCCATGGTGAAGCACATTTAGCCAAGTTTCTGCAATTTTATGGTAGAGTTTGTTGTTCAGTAGCATGGCCCTCACTTCCTTCTGCACCTTCACTGGAAGTACCTTTAACATTCGCTTTTCTGCCAGTGTTTGGGGGGGCAGTGTGTGGGTGTGTAGTGTATGTGTGTGTGTGTAGTGTGTGGTGTGTGTGTGTGGTATGCGGTGTGTGTGTGTACATGTGTGTGTACGTATGTGTGTGGTATGTGTGTGATGTGTGTGTGTAGTGTGTGTGTGTGGTATGTGGGGTGTGTGTGTGGTGTATGTGTG
The DNA here is from genome assembly GCA_004026605.1 of Ondatra zibethicus. Classification (NCBI taxonomy): domain Eukaryota; kingdom Metazoa; phylum Chordata; class Mammalia; order Rodentia; family Cricetidae; genus Ondatra; species Ondatra zibethicus. The sequence continues at coordinate 43,314 of PVIU01000883.1, forward strand.
TGTGTGTGTGTATGTAATGTGTGTGTGTGTGGCATTTGGTGTGTGTGTATGATGTGTGTGTGATGTATGTGCGTGTAGGTGCAGGCACACAGCACACACACCATAGAGCACATGTGGAGGTCAGAGGACTCAGGTGTTGGCCCTTGCCTTCCATCTTGTTTGAGACAGTTTCTTGTTTGCTGCTGCATACCCCAGGCCAGCCAGCCCTCGAGTTCCTGGTGATTCTCCCGTCTGCCTCCCACCTCACCACAGGAGCACTGGGATTGCAGGCATGTGTGGGTTCTGGGGATTCAAACTCAAGTCTTCATGCATCTGCTTCCCCACTGAGCCTCCTCTCTAGCTCCTCCGCCAGTGTTTGTTGGTGATATGAATTCACTCTAAGATAATAGAAACCTTCTCTTCTGTTTTTCCTTTATTATTTTTATTTTATTGACAACATCTCACTACATAGCCCTGCCTACCTAGAGTTTACTATGCAGAACAGACTGGCCTCGAACTCACAGAGGTCCTCCTACCTCTGCGTCCTGGCTGCTGGGATTAAAGGCGTGCGCCACCATGCCCAGCTTCTCTTCTTTTACCTTTTCTTTCCTCCACTAAAATCATTTTGAAGCCCCCATTTGTACCAATGAAATCTAGGATTTTCCCCTCATTATTTACCTCAAAATTCTCTCAGCCTCTACCCATTTCTTGATTCTGAAGTCTCTTCTATTTCTTGGCACCCCATTTCCTAGTATCTCAGTCTTTATAGGCTTCCCAGGGATCCTGAAACAAAATTTACCATGTACTATGTAGCTTAAAACTCTTTTGTGCATGGAATCCAAAATGAAGGTGCTGGCAGGGTTGGTCCCTGCTGATGGCGCTAAGGGGGGATCTATCCATCTCCCTCCTACATGGGGATCCAGCTAATCAGACTCAGCATTTGTTTGCACGCTGATGAATCATCCTAGTCTCTGCTCCTGTCTCCATCACCCTCTTCCTGCCCTGTGTTGCCATCTTGTCTGTCTTTTGCAGGGACAGTTGCTGTTGGATCCAGGTCAGCTCTGGATGATCTCATGTTTCCAAATAAAGTCACATTTGCAGGCACCAGGGGCCAGAATAAATTTGACATATTTTTCTGGAACCCTTGTTCAGCCCTGTATGGGCAGGCTACTTCCAGAAGAACACTTTGAGAACTTAGAGAGCTGGGGAACCTGGTGGGGCGGGGAGCACATGACCGAGCCTTGTTTCCTCACTACAGCAAGAGCGCCCCAAGAGTGCTGTGTTCTCTGGAGAGGGCAAGGTGAAGATGAGTGTGGAGGAGCAGATGGACCGGATGAGGCGGCATCAGAGCGGCTCAATGAAGGAAAAGCGGAGGAGCCTGCAGCTCCCAGCCAGCCCTGCCCCTGAACCTAGCACCCGGCCTGCCTATAAAGTGGTAATGTCCCCTCAGCTGCCCACAGGCCATCTGTCCACACTGCTGCTCTCAGCCCATGGCCAGCCTGGACCAGGGATCTTGAAGAGAGAGGAGACTGGGGGCTCCTGGGATACCCCCTACGTAGAGTTCCTTCAGCCTGTCTTTCCTCTTTGTTTAATGAAAAGTAGTGCCAAGAAAGAATGATGGATACTTTTGCTAAAATGAAGTATTCAAAAATTTATTTAGTGTTTAAGAGCACTTGCTGCTCTTGCAAGAGGACTGGAGTTCAGATCCTGGCACTCAACATCAGATGCATCACAACTACCTGTAATCCTAATTATAGGAGATCCAACCCTCTTCTGGCCTCCACATACACATAGTATATATACACGTGCTTACACACACACACACACACACACACACACAATTAAAAAGAAAATTTAATTTGGTAGAGAATAGTGCACAATCCATCATGTAGAAAGCACCATTACTTTTATGTGATTCTGGGCACCTCTGTATATTGAGCATTGGCCTGGGTGCCCTGAACACAGCCACGGTAGCTCCCTGAGCAGTACTGTTCACAGAGCCATCTATATTCCTTCATTTAACACCATCAGTGACAGCAATGATTTCAAATTTATCACCCCCGTTTTATAGAAAGGGAAGTAGTCAAGAAAAACAAAGAGCTTTCTGGGTCTCACAGCTATAACTACAAAGGTGGGCATAGCATCTGCTTAACTTCTCTTTACAGTAAGTTTCAGGAATAGAGAAGAAGTCTGATGCAAATCCTTCCTTCATACAGTTTCGCTCGTATCGATAGGTCAGAACTTCTGTAACATGAAACTATTAGAAATCAATAAGGGACACACTGCTCCTACAGAGCCAGGCGTGCAGTACAGACTGTAAGGACAGCAGTGAGCACTGATAGGAGATACCGACGAGGCTGTACCTCTGGGCCTTGCTGTAGGCAGGTGTCGGGGAAGCAGAGAGGAAGGAGGGTGGCCCTGCAGTGCAGGCCAGTGGGAGCTTGACCAAGGATGCTGGTCGGGGACAGGGATACAGGAATAGTAAGAACTGCCTGGAGGGAGACATGGGTAGAAGTGATTTGGTCATGACAGGGCTATCCCCCAGGTGCGCCGTCACCGCAGCATCCATGAAGTGGACATCTCCAACCTGGAGGCAGCCCTGAGGGCTGAGGAGCCTGGCGGCCAGGCCTATGAGACACCACGGGAGGAGATCGCCCGGCTCCGCAAAATGGAGCTGGAGCCCCAGCACTACGATGTGGACATCAGTAAGGAGGTGAGTGGTCCAGGACAGGGCTGAGGGAGGAGGGGTGGCCAGGCAGGGGCTGTAGGTGGTGACCTCAGGCCCTCCACAGCTCTCCACTCCAGACAAAGTCATCATTCCTGAACGGTACATTGACCTGGAACCAGACACTCCCTTGAGCCCCGAGGAGTTGAAGGAGAAGCAGAAGAAAGTGGAGAGGATCAAGACACTCATTGCCAAATCCAGGTGATAGGCCTAGGCGAGCCTCCATCCCGCTGCCCTCCCTGCACCTAGGTTCCTTAGGCACTAGATGTCTTGGAGGCATCCTGCCTCCCCAGGGTAGAGAAAACAGACACAGTGGCCAGGGGCAGCTGACTATACCCAAGCATCTGGCAGAATGAGGTTGCTGCTGCTGGACCCCAGAAAGACCTACTGGGCTTGCGCACAAAATGGAGGGTGCCTCTGCTCATCTTCCCCTGCTTCAAGGCTGCCCCACATGTTCACTTGAACCTTTGAAAATTCATTCGAAAACATTGAGGGTAGGGATCCCAACAGTCTTGCCAGGGTCTCCCTCACTCCTACGGACAGCCTTGCTGGGCATCAGAGGCTGCACACTCAAAGGTCCCTGGTCCTCCCCACCAACCTCAGCTACAGACTTCCCCAAGCCAATTGGACTATGCTGTCCCTCCCTCCATGTCTGTGTGTCTGTGCCTCTTCAGTATGCAGAACGTGGTGCCCATCGGCGAGGGGGACTCTGTGGACATGCCCCAGGACTCAGAGAGCCAGCTGCAGGAGCAGGAGAAGCGGATTGAAATCTCCTGTGCCCTGGCGACCGAGGCCTCCCGCAGGGGCCGCATGCTGTCTGGTGAGAGGGGCTGGGCCTCGCTCGCTCCGCCAGGGACACCAGCTGACCAGGTGTAGGGGAGGAAGTGCAGTACTGCCAGGGGGGCAGGCTTGGAGAGACACCAGGCCAAGGAGACGGCCCTCAGGGTCATACTGAGCATTCACAAAGCTGCCGGGTTTGTGCTAGACACAATATAAAGGGACCAGAGTGGCTAACCTCCAGGGGCTCAGCTCGTGATGCTCACAGCCACTTTATAGAGGACCGGTCAGAGGATGCAGGGAGCTCGGAGCCATCTGACCCTGGAAAGGCACGGAGAAAAGAAGTGGATGGAGTGTCCTAGGGAAGCATAGGCGTGTCTGTCCCCCGCCGTGAGAAGGCTAGGCGGTCAGGTTTCCTTCTGCTTCTTTTCCTTGCTAAGCACAAATAGAAGAATGGAAAGATGACCAAAGCAAAGCAGCCGAGCCCTGGAGAGCCATCCCATCTCCACCTTGGCAGCCGAGCCCTGGAGAGCCATTCCATCTCCACCTTGGCTGTTGACCCAAATTCACTTTCTAGCTAGGAAGAGATGAGGAAGAAGTGACCTCACACTGACCCAAAAGTCCCACTTAGATGCCGTAGTGTTGAGGCCACCAGGATTAACTTCCACAGGCTAGAGTAGCATCCTGGAAGGGGGAATGCAGCTGGACTTTGAATGAAGGGGAATCTGTCTGAATGGGAGGGGAAGGTGAGGCAGTAGTTAGCTCATCCCCGCATAGTAGGAACATTTAATTCTGTTTTGTTTTTGAGACAGGGTCTGGCCATGTAGCCCAGCCTGGCCTGGAACTCTTGATCCTCCTGCTTAGGCTCCTGAGTGCTGGGATTATTAGCATGTACCACCATGCCCACCAAGTGTGAACTTTGGTGGCCACAGTCAGGAGGAATGACATGAAATCAGGCTTAAGGTGACCAGTAGAAATGAGAGAGACCAGGTTACAGGCCCCAGCTGCAGCGGTCCTGATGAGGCAGGAGCAAGCAGATAAAGTTGGAATCAGGAGTGCCATGGAAGGGATGGTACTTTGCGTTGGTGGCAAACAGTTCTCCAAGCCTCCATTTCCTCACTGGTAATATTCAGAACACCTTTCTTCAGTTCAGACGGTGCCAGGGTCAGAAGCCACAGATGGCAGCCCCTTGCACAGTGCTGGGGCTTTAGTGCTGTGGTGAAGACTGTGCGGCAATGCTGGTAGACCTATTCTAGTCAGTAAGAGCTGAAGCTGAAATGGGAACCCTCTGTCCTGTTTCTAACTTTGGATACGCCCATTACAGCAGGAGAGTTGAAAGTCCCAACAAAGAAGACAGCCATTAAACCTCGAGAACCTGCTGTCGTTTAGAGAGTGATGAACTTTGGGGTGAAGGGCTGGGGAAGCACTGGAGGCCACAGGTGCTCCAGTGACAGGCTCCCCGCAGACTGGCACTGTCAGTCAGGAGGGACCAGCTCCTTTCCTGTTGCTAAGGCAGCAGAACCAGTTTGGCTGTGGGCAGGGAGGCCTCCTGTGATCTCTTCTTACTTACTTTAGGTACAAAAGAAATCTGAACCTGAACTGAACTTGCACCAAAATTCCACATGCTTGGGCAAAAGTCACTTCCTATTTCAAGAGGGTAGCACATACGATGCTTAAAAACTCCCCTCTGGCCTGCCATACCCCTGGCTTTCTCCATTGTTACCCAACAGTCCAGGTTTTATGAGAACAAACCTCTAGGGCTGATCAGATTTTTCCTGACAGCATTTCAGGGTCTGTGTGCTGAAAGCAAATGGTCACTGTGCTTTTGCCAAAACCCCCAACAATTCAAAAAATGGCTATGGTAGGGCCAGACCTCAGACCTAGCCCACTGTCCCTGCTATCATTGGCTTGTGGCCCAGAGGCCCCAGAGCAAGAACTAGTCCTGGGCACATGCAGTGTGGGCATAGGTTCACACCCAGGACACTAGGAGGGAGGACAGTTGGGCATAGGTCCCGAGAACAGTGGGCGTGGCGTGAAGAGCTAAAGGGGTGTGTGTGTTGTAGACCACATAACCCATGAGGAGTGCTCTGTTTTGTGAGTCTTCCTGGCTGCTACACACTGATTCAGTATGTACCAGATGAGAAGATGCGGCCTTTCTGAGTCTGCGTCCCTGGCACAGATGTCATGTGCAGTATCTGTATCTGGTGATGTTTGCAGATATGCATCTGTGTGTCTGGATGATTGGTTTGTAGGTATAAGGAATGTTTGAGGGCAAATGTAGGAACACATATGCGTGTGCGTATGTGTGAGTGTACGGTGTGCAGGTGGAGGTGACATCTGTGAATGTGTGTATTTATGTGTGACTGGCTTTATGTGTGTCAGGAATGCTGAGGCCCATCCCATATGTTGTGCACAGTGTACACCCTGTAGCACTGTAAGTGAGTCTGGGTACCAGGTGAGAGGTGGATGCACTCATACGTGTGTGGCTACTCGCGCTTGCAGGTGTGCGTGCATTGTGGTACCACATCTGTCCAACATGGACTTGCTACACATTCGAAGTTAGCTTGTTTCAGAGGATATAGTCTTAATATATATTTAGCGTGTCTATTTCCTTAAAGGGATAATATTCACATAGCAGCCTTTTCTGTCCTCAGTCACTGCTTTCAATACCCTTGTGTTCCTGACCTCACTATTGGTGTCAGGAGCTGCCATCTCTCTGTGTGGCTCTCTCTATAACTAAGTGTGGTCTCTGTAACTTAAATGCCATCTTTACTTTTCATAAAAGGGATTCTCTTTGCTTGTTAGAGCTACACAGGGGCTTTCAACTCCCCTCTTTCTCTCCCTTTTCTAGGCCCCATTTCCAGTCTGTGGGTCAGAACGCCCATGGGTCAACACCTATTAGAACTGTGAATGATGGTGACTGGACTTCACAGGACTCTGTGGGTCAGTTGCAAGAGCCTCACTAGGCAGCTGTTAGAACATCTGTTTTGGCATCCCTGGGTGCTTCCTTGCCTACGTGTTGGGTTTTTGACTGTTTTAGAGTCTGAACATAGCCCACACGTAGCCCCCCCCTTTGGTGATACGGGTGTGCCTATGAATGTGTCAGAAAGTATTGGTGAGTGCTTTTGCCTCTGATGTGCCAAGGATGTGAGCTCATATGGAAACATTGAGGCTTGAAAGTGCGCAAACACATATCTAAGTTGTGTAAAATGATGTAACCACATGGTGTTGTCAGATCCCAGGCACCAACAACGTTATGTGAGGTAAACATGATCTCACATCTGCTTGAGCAACCTGGGCTATGAGCACACTGGGAATATGCCCATAGCAATAGTAGGAGCCATGTGGGCCCTATGTTGCACAGAAGTCAGGGAAGGTGATGCGAGGGTGGGAAGCAAGGACTTGGAAGTTTAGTGCCACATCCTGGAAATGCAGCGTAACTCCTGACTGAGGTCTGGTTCTTCTCTGAGCCCGAGTGAGGACATTCTGCCATCCTTCTGCCTTGGCAACACTGAGGATGTGCAAGGGTCTAGTGGCCACTTAGAAGACTCCTTGTCTTTGTCTTTCCCCTTTGCTGTTCTTCACATGAAATCATGATGATAGAGTAAAATCTCATCAGTTCAAACGTCACAATTTTAAAGTTCAACATGATTTTACATGAGTGGACTGAGGGTCCTCTGCTGGGCTGGCCAGTGTGGGTGCTCTCATGATCATGGGTGTTACTTCTGAGCCCTTGGTCACACCAAAGTTGGCATAGATGGCTTTATGCCTATGCTCTTTGGAAATAATTATCATGGTAACTGTCCTACTTCTCTGTTAAGTTACCCAGCGTTGTGGACTGATGTGATTTTGTTGCACTATTAATCATTATCATGATTAACTGCCATAGATGGTGTGAAGTGACACTCTGTCTTCATTCTGTCTGCACAGAGTAGAATTTGACTCTCCCAATGTGAGAGTCCCAAAGGGAGTCTTTGTCCCAGAATGGGGTGCAGCCTCATGCACCATCACCCTGGTTCTTAGCAGAGCCTGGGTTTGGCCTGGTCTCCTCTGGGGCCTCACTATCCTCCATTGCATCCTGGGAATCAAGACAGCTTTGCCTCTGCTTGAGCAAGCTCCCCAAGCCAGCTCTTCTCTCTCTGCTTGCCTCCCTGCCTTGCTCCCTCCCCAGGGAGTGGCCTCGCTTGCTCTGAGTGCCCAGTCTCCTCCCCAGTACCCTTTGTCTTCTATTCACTGCCCTGTTCATTTCTGTTTCCAGTGCAATGTGCCACCCCAAGCCCTCCCACCTCCCCTGCTTCCCCGACTCCACCAATCAACCCCCTACCGTCTGAACGCCCACGGGGCGCCGACAGCAGCCATACCATGCGGGTCTGAGCTCTGACGTAAGCACTTTTCTTCTGTATTTCATGCACCCCAGGGAGGGGGGCCCTTCCCTTACCCCCCCAGTCATGTTCGCCCTCTCATTGCTTCAAATCACCCTGGTACCCTGTGCGCAGTGTCCCCCTCCATTTGTCCGCTTGAGCCACCAATGTCTCCTAGCGGTCCTGGCTGCAGGTGGCTGTCCGTGCTGCTTCCTAGATATAAGGATGCTCATGACTCTGCTTCTTTGCAAGCAGAAGGGAATGGTGCAAAGTTCACACCTGTCTGCTGCTCAGGGAAAGTATCTCCCTGGCCCCCTACCTCTGTACCTGCTACCCTATACTTCCTGTCTGCTAACCAGCTTCCATCTCTTGAGACCCCTGGCAATCCTGCCACAGAACCCTAAGAAGCCCCTAGAAGCTGTGTCCCCACTCCCAGATGTAGCCGAGGGCAGTGCTAGAACCTGGCTTTGCTCTTCCTAACCCTGCCCCCAGCAGCAATAGCCTTGTGTTAGGAACGGGAAAGAACCCAACTTGTTACCCTCCCTTCCGCTCTCTCCAGGTTGGGGAAGGGATGGCTCCTCAGCTCTCAGTCATGAAGCTTCCTACTCCCCAGAGAAGCTGGCTGTAGCTGGAGCCCTCTGTTCTCGTCTCATCTGTTTCTCTGTTTTCTAGTGCAAGCCCTGGCTGAGGCCAATGCTGTGATGCTCCACAGAGCCACCTTCTGATAGCACACCTGGGACTCTGGCTCCTCATCCTGGCCCCCTGCCCTTGCACCCACGGTGGGAATGCCTTGGGGTGCCAGGCTGGGATCCAGGGCTGCTTCGGAAAGGAGCATGGATGCCTTCAAATCCACATCTGCTGCCCTCGCTCTGAAGCCTGCACTGTCATGCCGTGGTTCTAAGGCCTTGGATGGCAAGGCCAAGGTGTCATCCTCTCTGATACCCCAGTCACAGAGAGCTCAAGTGCAGTTCTGGATGGCATTGTGGCCCTCCTGCACCGTCCCCTGATGGAGACCGTGTCCTGGTGGGGAGCCTGCCCTCAGCTATGGGTGAGAAATGGACGTGAAGACAGGACAGACTGTATCCCTTGGAACCCACAGCACAGTGAGAGACCAACTCTTGCCATCGTCTTCCTCCCCTTCAGTCCCAGCTGCCTCAGCCAAGGCCCAAGGCTTTGGCGATGCTGATGAGTTCCCTGGAGACCAGCCATCCTGCTTGAGCCAAAGAGAAGATAGAGAAGATGAGAAGTGCTAGGGGGAGGCCCCTGGGCTCCCGGAGGGGTCGGGTGTGGTACGGATAGAAGACAGCAGGTCTGTGAAGTGTCTGAGGGCAGGTCGGAAGCGGGAGCAGACGGAAGAAGAGAGAGGCTTGGAGACTGAAGGAAGGGAAAGTCGGACGTTTTCCACAGGCAACGAGGATGTAAGGAAGGAGGGAACTGGAAGGGGGAGGAGGAATGGCTTCCCTAGAGCGGAGCCTCCGGTTCGTGCCAAGTCAAGGTCCTGACTGTCACCGCTGTACTTTCACATCTTCCTCAGAAGCAGGTGGCCCCAGGAGGACTCGCTAGGCACGCAGCGGTCTCAGCTGAGGGGCTTGGTAGCAAGGTGTAGAGGAAAGGGATGTTGGGTGAGACAGCCTGGAAGGTGGTCCATCTGTGTCGAGGCCTGCTGTTTGTCTCTCTCCTAGGGTCAGGGACAGAGAGGACTGTCTTACTGTCTGTCCTGACTATCCGTCAGCCTTGGGGCCTTACCTAGCCAGTTTCTTGACCCATTTAAACCTGGAGAGTACTGTAGGCCAGCTGAGGATTAACCCTGGGAGGAGGGAATGTGAGGCCAGGTTCTGGGTCCTTACTCCTCATCTCAGGCATCCAGAGCAGGACCAGAGGCTGGGTTTTCTCACAACCCACCTACCCAGGGAGGACAGGTCAGGGAGAGACGGGAGCAGAGCATAGTCTTCCTCTATTCCACCTACTGTGAGTGAATGTAGCCAGAGAGTAGTGAAGGAAGGCCAGCTGCAGACACCAATCTCCAGCCATGCTCTGCAAGGCTTGCTGCCCAGAGACCTCAGCTTGAGCATCAGTGGTCCAAGAAACAGCTGCATCATCTCCCATCTATCCATCGCTGCTCCTTCATGGCTGGGACAGTTACTGGTTCATATGCAAGTAAAGATGACAATTCATTCAACAAATACTAGTCAAGCACTTTTTGTGTATTAGGTACTGCTCTAGGTGCCTAGCATCCTGCCTTGTTTCTGAGAGACTCTGGATTGGGAGGATTCCGCCCGCAGTCACTTCTGTCAGGCTTCTGGAAAGTGCCCCTTGGGGACATTCCCTGTCTACACAGTCCAAGCACCCAAAACCTGTCCTTTCTTCCTTAAAGATGGTAGTGGGATTAGCTCCCAGGTTAGCCTCTCTCTCCATACCCTGTTCCACAAGAAACAAAGTTTTTAGGGCTTCCCCTGTGTTTGTCTCTCCTTTTTAAAAAAAGTGGTATTTTTAGAAATACACGTTAAATCCCAAGAAATGTCTGAGCCTCCTCCACCACCCTCATCCCTTATTTCCTTCATAAAGCTGGCTCTTTATGTTGCTTTACATGCCTTAATATATGTTTTATGGAAGTGATCATGTCATAGTTACCCATGTAATATATATCTATATATTTGTCTGGATGTCAATCCTTTATCAGCTCCCGCCCAGATCTGTTTTCTGTCCATGCCATTCTTAGCATATAGAAACCATTCCCTTACCTTTTTGATCCAAAGAAGGGGAGAGAAAAGACTTATTTGAAGGTAGACCTATTTTATGCTTTTGTTTAAAAGCATATCTATTTCCAGAATGTGCAATGTCTGGAAGGGATTGGTGATCTGTGAGGAGACTGAGGTGGTTGTCCCTAGTCAGGGTCCCTGTCCTTTCCTCTGCCCCAGTGGCTTCCTTCCCATTACCCAGTCATTGTAAAGGACTGGTTCCCAGGCTCATCCCGACTGCATCCTGCAGGAGCAGGACATTCCTTTGAAAGTGCTGGTCAAAGAATTTGACTTCACAGTCAACTTTGGAAGGCAGTCTAAGGGCTGTCAGGCGTGTGAATCTCCTGAAGGAAATGTTTACAACTGCAGACATGCAGTCCTCACATGGGCCCCTGGACCACCTACCCTCCATCCCTCTGTGAGAAAAGGCCAGCAGGTTGCTGGCAGTGTACGCTAGCCAGTTTGAAGGAAGTCAGTCTGCTCCCTGACAGACCCAAGACACAAGGTGAAGCCCAGAGAAAGTGCCCGGTATCCTCTGTGTTCTTCGGTGAAGGCTGTGGCTCCCAGGCCTCTCACAGCTTTCTCTCGAGCCCACTCTGCGTCACACCCATCCCCCTCTAGGCCTTTTCTTTCTGGGAGTCTTTATGGCACACTGGTCTGGCATCCAGACTTGAAGCCTCATTCTTGACTGAGGAGGGCCCTACAGTCAACGTCACATCTTAGTCTTTCTCAAGAAGAAGCCCGCAGTGCGCTGGGAAAACCGTAGGCTGGAGTTCAGGCCTGTGCTAGCTCAGCCTTCCAAACTTGCTTCCTGACAGCTGAAGTGAGCAAGGAGGTTCTAGCCTTTCAAGGACTGGGGCGGATGGAGTCCTCACCCCAGGTCTGAACTGATGTGTCTGGGATTTTACAGCACTTCTGGCCAGCCTTTGATACCTGACCTCCAACTCTGGCATTTGTTGGCCCTCTTCCCAGCCTTGAGCCTCTTGCTTATGAATGAACAGGGCCCAGATATAAGCCCAGGATAAGCACCCCTCTTGGGGAAAGTCCTGGGTAGCCGCATAGGGCCTTCCCAATGAAAGCATTACCTCCTCCACCAAAAACCAAGAGGCTGCGATCAAATACTGCTACTGTCACTTTAAAGACTTCTGAGGAAGCAAGCTTGCAAGTGGCAAGTGTGCTCTTCTGCCTTTGTGAAAGGCATGTTCTTGGGGGCAGGGCTACTTCTGCAGGATGGAACCCCTTCCTTCCCTCTTAGGCACCCTCCTCCTGGCAGCTCTTAAAACTAAGGAAAAATACTATATATAAATATATATATACATATCTATTTATGCATATATTTGGGGCCAATTTGATTTGCTAGTGTTAGACAATAAACCATACAAGGAAATTTATGATCTCAGTGTCTTTATTTAGTATGAAAGTGACCTTAGACAAAGAGTTAAGGTTAGATGAACAGCGTCTCTGTTGGGACCACATGGCTGTAGCATCCCTTGAGCATCTATCTAGCCGATCATCCTCCCCTGGAGAAAAGGGGCGCCTGGATGAGGTAGGTGAGAGCTTGCTCCCTCTGCTCAGCGGCAATCTCACTAGGTTAGGTACTGAGAACCCCAATGAGCTCTGCATTTGTATCTTGCAAGTTTGTATAAACCAATGCTGGAAATAAAATGAATGGTTTGTACCTATGGTGTGTGTGTCCCTCTCGGCGTCCATGTCAGCCTTTTGCTGCCCTGCCCAAGTAGGGCTGAGGGGCTGGGACAGGCACAAAGCCTGGGACAGCTCTTCCCTGTCACCACTTTGGCTGCACTTCTCAACTTCCTTCCGAAGTAAGCAGAGTTTACCATAGAATGTCTTCAGTCTGGAGCTGGGAGTGGTGGCGGGCTAACCTCATCAGTCTGGAGCTGGGAGAGGTGGCGGGCTAACCTCATCAGTCTGGAGCTGGAAGTGGTGGCGGGCTAACCTCATCAGTCTGGAGCTGGGAGTGGTGGCAGGCTAAGGTGGTGGTGGGCCTAACTCATCAGATTGAGGTTTGGGTAATGGGAGCATCATGTGCTCCACTGGCACTTTCCTTGGTTTGCCTCTGACATAGACAGGAGGATCATAGAAGAAAAAAATAGCCCAACCTTTCTCAATTGCTGCACAGTGCTCTCTGACTGTTTTAGGGCATGAATATGTGTGTGGGTGGTGGTGGGCGGGGGAGCAGAGGGACCAGAAACAACACCTCAGTTCTCTATTTTTATAAGCCCTTTGGCATTCGCTGTGTGTGAAGGACTCTACTAGACTTTCTCCACTGGAAATCCTGAGTGAGAAATGGCTTAAGAAGCCAAGCAAAGCTGGGTGTGGTGCACACCTGTGATCCCAGCACTTGGAAGCAGAGGTGGGAGGACTGAAAATTCAAGGTCAACCTGGGCTACAGAGCAGGTGTGGGAAGTCCTTCTGTATGTGTGTTGCTTTTATTAGTTAATGAATAATGAAGTTGCTTGGGCCTATAACAGGGCAGAATAGAGTAAGGCGGGAATTCCAAGCAGAGATAGAGGAGAAAGTAGGCAGAGTCAAGGAGATACCAAGTAGCTACTGAAGGAGGCAGATGCCCCAGAACCTTTACTGGTAGGCCGCAGGGTGATACACAGATAAATAGAAATGGGGTAATGTAAGGTGTAAGCGTTAGTTAATAAGGAGCCTGAGTTAATAGGCCAAACAGTGTTGAAATTAATATGGTTTCTGTGTTATTAGTGTCTGGGCGGCCAGGAAATGAATGAGCAGTCTCCATTTGCAACATAGAGAGACCCTGTCTTAAAAACCAACAAACAGCTGGGCGGTGGTGGCACCCGCCTTTAATCCCAGCACTTGGGAGGCAGAGGCAGGCAGATCTCTGTGAGTTCGAGGCCAGCCTGGTCTACAGAGCTATTTTCCAGGGCAGGCTCCAAAAGCCACAGAGAAACCCTGTCTCAAAAAACCAGAAGAAAAAAAAACAAAAAATGAAAAACAAAAAGCCAACCAACAAACCAAGCTGTTACCATTAAGGTCATCACAGCTGTTCTCATCCCTGCAGCCTGAACAGGGATGTTCTTTTTAACAGGTATTAGAGGCTGGTGACATTCTGAGAGCTGTGAATCTGGTATTATTTGTGAATCAGGAGGAGTGGGGACCAAACATGGGCTTAAGGCAGACACGTTGGGCATCACATATCAGCACTGCATTTGGGAAACTGAGGCAGGAGGATCCTGAGTTGGAAGAAAGTTTATATAGCAAGCCCTGTCTCCAAAACAACAAACCAAACAAAAATCCATGGGGCCAGAGAGATGGCTCAGTGGTTATAAGCACAACTGTTCTTGCAGAGGACCCAGGTTCAGTCCCCAGCACCCACATGGCAGCTCACCAATGTCTGTATCTCCAGTTCCAGAGAATCCAATGCAATCTTCCTTCTAGCCTCCATGGGCATCAAGCATGCCTGTAGTGTTTGTACATACAAATAAAAAAATACACATTAAAATAAAAATAAATCTTAAACAAACACAATTCTGAACAGGGGTGATTAACTCCAGAGTTAAAAGCTATTTCTCCAGAGGACCTAAGTTAGGTTCCCAGCACCCACATAAGGTGGCTCACGATGGCCTGTAACTCCACCTTCACGGGATCCAGTGCTCTCGGCTAGCCTTTGCAGGCATCATATGCACATGCACACACACACACACGCACACACACATTAATAAAAATAATTTTTTTTAATTTAGACCAAAAGAGAAAGGCTTCTGAGGAGGTGGATGTGCCCGGGAGAAGTAGTCACTTTCTGGGCCCTGGGCCTCCATCTGCAGCCCTCATTAGAGCAGAGCCAGTGACAGGTACCTGCTGGGAACTATGCAGTCACGAAGTTCCACCTGTATCATTGACTCCAAAAGCAAGAGTGGTCCCTCTCATGGCATGAAGATGCCTTGTAGTTGCCAGGGGCAGCCCCCACCCGCCTGGGCTCAGATGAACCCTCCACCCAAGCCAGGCGGGTGTGTAAAGGGGCGCAGTCAGGAAATGGAACAAAACCCTCCGTAGCACTGCCTTGCAGAGTGCTGCTCTGGAACTGTGATATGATTATTTGTTTCTTTGAAGGCTCCAGACCCTGTTAGCCCATGCCCAACCCTTTGGTCCCTCTAGAGGTAGTGATTCTCAACCTTCCTACTGCTGTGACCCTTTAATACAGTTCCTCATGTTGTGGTGACCCCCAGCCATAAAATTATTTTTTGTTGCTACTTCATAGTTGTAATTTTGCTACTGTTGTGACTTGTAATATAAATATCTGTGTTTCCAATGGTCTTAGGCGACCCCTGTGAAAGAATCAGTCGACTTCCAAAGGGGTCTCGACCCACAGGTTGAGAGCCACTGGTCTGGAGCCTCCAGGGTGGTGCAATGCTAAGGTGTTCTTGGCACGAAGACCTGGACAGGTAACTGGATTCTACGGCCTTGGATTTCTCATCTAATGACTGTGACTATTCCCAAGAAGTTCTTGAGAGGGGAAAAAAAAAGAAGTGGATGAAAAAAAGCCCTTTGAAAACTTGAATTCATTTGCAATCATGACAGAGTGTAGTGGTGATATTGAGAATGTCCCTGAGCTGCCGGCAGGGGACGATGCCTGGACAGGTGAATGTTGAATAAGATTCCTCCTTCTCTAGCCAGTGGCCTGCAGGACGACATGCTGGCTGGCCAGCCTCCCGGGTGCTCTCTCCTGCTCAGTCATAGGTCTGTAGCCCCAGAGAATAAGTCTTTTTCTCAAGGTGGCTAAGTTGAGAAGGCAGCCACAGGCTGAGAATCAGCCTGATTTTTAATGGCCAGACTCCTTCCTAGGATTGCCCTTGTGACATGCCCTCCCCAGGAGAGTGGACACCCCACCAGGGAAAGTCACGCCAGGGAAAGTCCACTTCAGAGTTCACTTGTGCCATGTTTCAAGTGGCCTATGATGGGAGCCATGACAGATAATATTCCTAGCTGACATCTGATACCTTTGGGGAGCAGTTTAAAGGCACAATTTTTAGGTTTAACAGCCTATTGATAGAAGACTAATAATAGCAAAAGTAGTTAATATAACTGCATTAGAATATTAATAGCAATAATTCATTAAGTGCTTACTCTGGGACAGGTACCCAGATCTAGGCACGTGTATAAAGCTACTCAGTGATCCTCATGATTACCCCCCCCCATGTAATAGCTACTCAGTAATGCTCATGAGACCCACCCCCCATGTGATAGGTAATATTCTTGGCCAAGAAACTGAGGCACAGAAATTTTAAATAGAAAGTCTAAGGTCTCATAACATTAGAGCTCACAAATTTTAATGGCTGCCATACTGTCCCCTAGTGGCCGTTTAGAAGATTTGCAAGAGAGCCTTGGGTTTTCTCAAATATGGTGGCAAAACTCTGGCTAGAATTTTAGTTGCTGCACTGCACTGGACAGGCTTCTAAATCAAGACTCCAGTCCTCTGCAAACCGCTTCAGATTGTCTGCCTGAACCAAAATGCGCTTCCCATACAAGCTCACCCTACGTCAGTTTGTCATATTACTCAAAAGTTTGTGTGCAGTTGTAAGCTTTTGAGAGGACTTTACGAACAACTCAAAAAGATGAAGAAACTCAAGTGGAATATGACATAGTCTCAGAATTATCAAATGACTCATTCTATGTACTGGCCACATGTGTATTTTAACAGTTCGTGCAACCCAGAGTTCTTTCAAGGCTATGTTGCCAAAGAGCAAAGAAGCTGGCTACAAATATCTCCCATAGGGGAGCCCAGCATCAGGAATCACTAAGAGATCCCTTAAACGGAGGTCTCATAACAAAAGCTTTGAGAAGTTATTGAGAAAGGCTTGAGAGACGGCTCAGTGGGTCAAAATGCATATTGCTCTTTCAGAGGACCTGAATTTGGTTCCTATCACCCACATCAGACAGTTCACAACGTCAATTCCACAGGCACCTGCAGTAATGTGCACAAACAGGCACACCCAAGAGCATAAGTGGAATGAAAAGTAATCTTTTTTTTTAAGGCAGGCAGGGTGGCAGATGTTTTTTTAATCCCAGCACTTGGGAGGCAGAGGCTGGTGGATCTTTGTGAGTTCCAGGTCAACCTGGGCTACATATATCAAGTTGCAGGACAGCCAGGGCTACAGAGTGAGACCCTGTCTTTAAAAAAAAAAAAGTACTAAAAAAAATCATTTCATTTTGCTATTCTTTACATTTTCCCTTAATGTTTTGGTTTTGGTTTTTGGAGATATGACTGTCCTGGAACCTATAGACCGGGCTGGCCTCAAACTCACAGAGATTCTCCTGCCTCTGCCTCTGGAGTGCTGGTATTATTAAAGGCGTGTGCCACCACTGCCTGGCGTTTCCCCTTAAGTTTTAAGTTTTCTGTTGTGTGCAGGTCAGACAGCCTTGTGGAGTTGCTCCTCTCCCTCCAGTTTACCTGGGTCCACAGCAGCTTTATCTGCGAGTCAGCTGTCCAGTCCCGAGTCTGTAAACTTTTTTAAGCTTTGTGTAGATGTTTTCCATCTTTCTCTGACACTGTCCCAAGGACCCCCTTGTGGTTATTTTTCTCAGTCCATCCCCTGTTGCCAATGGATCTTTGGAAATGTAGATTCGCTGAAGCCATTTAAAGCCCCCGGGGATGGCATTTCATGGCAGATGTGAGTCTGAGAGCCACCACAAGTCCATTCAGTGTCGTGACAATGACATCACACCACCCATGTCCCCTGCAGAGCCACATGATTCTTCAGTCTACTTTGTCTCTAATCCACCCCTCTTCTCCATCCCCTTCAGCCAGGGTCACTTCCCTGTTTCCTTTGTTAGATGCAATTACCTGGGGTTTTTCTTTGTTTGCAGTACTGGGGAACTGAATCTAGAGCCAGGAACAGAATCTAGAGCCCCAGGCATGTTGGGCAAACATTCTACCAATTAATAGATCCAGCCATTTATAATTAATTTTTAAACTGTTATTATTTTATGTGCAAGAGAATTCTGTATGTATGTATGTATGTGCACCATGTATGCAGTGCACAGAAGCCTGAAAAGAGTATTGAACCCCCTAGAACTGGAGTTACAGACAGTTGTGAGCCACCATGTACATGCTGGGAACTGAACCTAGATCCTCTGGAAGAGCAGCCAGTGTTCTTAACTGATGAGTCATCTATCTCTCCCAGATCCAGCCCTTTAAAAAAAATTATAGATGGACTGGAGAGATGACTCAGTGGTTAAGAGGACTTACTGATCATCCAGAGGTCCTGAGTTCAATTCTCAGCAACCACATGTGGCTTACAACAATCCGTAATGAGATCTAGTGCCCTCTCCTGACCTGCAGGCATACATGGAGGCTGAACACTTATAAATTAAACAAATCTAAAAAAATTATAGCTAGATTATAATTATATCATCCCCACCCACCCCCTTCCTTTTCCTCCCTCCAAACCCTCCCATAATCCCTCCCCTCCTTGCTCTTTTTAAAATTCATGATCTAAAATTCATGTTTTCAAGAGTTGTTGTTGCACACACACACACATTCATACATATATTCATATACATATATTCCTAAACATGTAAGTACAGCCTGCTCAGTCTATATAATGTTACTTGTATATTTCAGAGCTGACCATTTGGTACTGAGCAGTCAATTGGAGTGCTCCTCCCAGGGAAAGACCATGGCTCTTCTTAGTTGCCTATAGTTCTTCGTATAGGATCAAGACCCTCTGGGCCTCCCCTCCATCCATGTTAGCGTGTCTATTGGTGTCATCCTGTTCAGCTCATTTTCGGGCAGTGATGTTGGTGAGAATTTATGGGTGTAGCTTCTGACATTCCTAGGAGACACGATCTCATAGCCAACTCCCTGATCTCCTAGCTCTTTGTTCTCTGAGCCTTAAGGTGTGGGGGTTGTTCTGTAGATGTATCCATTGGAACTGAACTCCACAACTCTGCATTTGATTGGTTGTGGCTTGCTGTCACGGTTCCTTGACGCAAAGTAAGGACTACACTTCCCAGGCTAGACCCTGGAGAAGGAGTCTTTTCAAGTATTTTATTTTGAGATGTGATCCTATTAAGTTGTTAAGGCTGACCTTGAACTCTAATCCTGGGAGGCCTTGCACATGTGATCCTCTTGCCTACAGAGCAGTTGGGCAGACAGCTCTGCATGTCTCCTAGTGTCAGAGTCCAGTCTGGTGCTCACTCCCTACTATTAAGTGGGGGTGGGATGAAGAAAGGATCTTACTAGGTAGTACAGGTTAGCCCTAAACTCACTGTATAGCCCAGGCTGACCTCAAGTTTGAGCTCCTCCTGCCTCAGCCTCCTGAGGGATAAGATTACCAACTGGTGCCACCACACTTTGCTTGTTTTCTTATGGACATGTGGGGTTTCCTTTCTGTATAAAATGACTCAAGGTTATTTTTTATAACCTTGACTGGTCTGTCATTTACTATATAGACCAGGCTAGACTCCAATTCAAGGAGATCAGCCTGTCTCTGCCTCCTGAGTGATGGAATTAAAGGCGGGTGCCACCACACCCAGTTCGATCCCTGCTTTCTATTTCTTTTATATTTAGACACTGTTATGCATAATACAATTACCTGTCTGTTTTGTGTACATCTTCTTTTTGAAATTTTATTTATTTATTTAGTATGTGCCCGTCTGTCTATGTCACAAGGAATTACAGGCGGTTGTGAGCAGCCTGACGTGGCTGCTGAGAACTGAACCCAGGTCCTCTGGAAGGGAAGGAAGTGTTCTTAACCACTGAGCCATCTCTCCAGACCCATGTGCATCTCCTGGGAGGCCTCCTCTGAGCTTTTGTATCTTGAGAGACACCACATCTCATAATGATTCTGTGTTCCTTTCTGGCGCGGCTTTGAGTTTTCAGATGGTATTTGGATGTCAGTCATGTCATCTGGGAGCTTCATGTTGGGATCAGGGACACATTATAAAGGGGAACTGATCACAGTTCCCTCTAAAATCAGGGGAAGGTCATCAGAAATCACCTGCTTCTTCTCTTGTTTTAAAATTTATTTGATGTGTATAAGCATTTGCCTGTATATATGCAGGTGTACCGTATGCATGCCTGGTGCCTGCTGAGACCAAGATCGAGATTTGGATCCCCCGGAACAGGGATTACAGGTGGCTGTAAACTGCTATGTAAATGCTGCAAGCCAAACTTGGGTCCCTTCAGGAGCAGCAAGTGTTCTTAACTGCTTACCTAGACCTTGAGCCCCCCATCTACCTCTTCTTCAGGCTCACAGAGCAAGGAAGGATGTACCCATGTATACCCAACTGCTACGTGAACTGACACAGGTTCCCTAACTGTCCAGTCTTCTCCTAAGACCAGCTCGCCAGCGGTCTTAGTCCTCACCATCCCATCAGGACTCCGCTGAGGAAAGAAACTTGGAGCCTTGCTGCCCAACTCCGTGTGGCACCTACGCCCTTGGTTTATATGAACCCGATTCCTCTTAGGTCTGCTACAGGTTTTACTCAGATGAGTCTGGGCCCATAGCATTTCTCATATGTGCTAGCACAAAGCCAAAAACAAAAACAAAACAAAATAAAAAAAGAAACAATGACTAGCACATTTTCAAAGAGATGAGCCAAGCTGGATGTGGTGGCACATGACCTTAATCTCAGCACTGGGGAGGCAGAGGCAAGCAGATCTTCATGAATTCAAGGCCAGCCTGGTCTACATAGTGAGATCCAGACTAGAAAGTAGAGACCCCCATCTTAAAAAAAGCAAAAGGGTAAAGGGTGGAGCATCATCCCGACTCTTCCCATACTCTCTACCAAAACCCAGGCATGCCCAGACCCTTGCCTTTCCATATCCAGACCAAGTTGTTCAGAGGAGGTGGGCCAGAAAGGGCCTTGTAAATGTTAGTTTCCAAATAGGCCTGTATCTTTAAGTAGCCATTTGTGTGTGGGGAACGTGGAATGATGGGAGTTAATGATTTACCAGCGATTCCTTCACTGTTGCCAAGGGTCAGCTTCCCAGGAACATGCCCAGGATCGGTCCTCCAGGCTCGCTCCTAGCCGGCTGATCAGGAAGGCCCCCAGTGGACTGAAGCATGATCTCCATCACCGAGTGGCAGAGTGAGTGGAGTGGAGGGGCAGGGCGGGGCTGCAGGGGAGGCTTGTGGGGCTATAGAGGGGGTCCCTGCTAGGGTGAGTGCACACGTGCTCTTCCCAACCCTGCTCTTCCTCTGGGACCTAGGAATGTGACCTCTGGAACCAGCAGTTGGAAGCTGCTCTGTTGGCATCTTTGAAGCAGCAGGGTCAGGGCGAGTGTGACCTCTGCCTTGTAGAGGGTGGGGCCAGCCAGGCACTCAGGCCATTAGAGGCAAGCTCACAAGGCAGGCTGAGCCCCTATCACCCACGGTTCTGAAAACTAGGGTGCCTCTGCCCAATCAGACAGCTCCCCAAACCCTCAAGGTCTCCTGTGGCCCTAGTCTGTGGTCTCACTCCATGCATCCCCACTTCTTCTTTAGGGGAGCAGGGAGGCGTCAGCCCACTGCCTGGGAAGAGTGGCTTGGCCACAGGGAGGACAGAGCTGTAGGTGTCACTGGGTGAGTTGCTTAGCCTCTGAGCCGACTCCCTCTGCAAACTGCCTAATGTCGCCAAGTACTGTGCCAACACAGAATAAACTACTAAGAGTAAGGCAAGCAGGACTCCAGTTTACCTTCTAGCAAGGGAAGGCAGGCCATTAGCTCTTGAAGAAGTGACTGTGTAGCACGTCAGATGGTAATAAGAACCTCCTTCCATCCTAAAGCAAAACAGAGTAAAGGAGCCATGGAGTTTGAAGAGTGTATGCGTGTGTGTGTGTGTGTGTGTGTGTGTGTGTGTGTGTGTGTGTGCGTGCGTGCGTGCGTGCGTGTGTGTGTGTGTGTGTTGGGGGATTCATTTCCACTGACCAGGGAAGGCTTTGCTGGAAAAGGCCCCAATTCAGAGGACTACAGGAAGTGAGAAGGCAGTCCGTGCAGCCATCTGTTCCAGGAAGAGGGAGCAGCCAGCACAAAGGTCCTGAGGCATCAAGTCTGTGGTGTGTGAGGTCCAGCAAAGAGGCTGGTGTGGCTGAGACTTCACAGGTGGAAGGTAAAAGCTTGGGTAAGGGAAGTCCCCGAAAGGCAACCCAAGGTGGACCACCGTAGAGATGGGAAGGTTTGTAGTGAGCTATAAGCAAGAAGTGTGACCTCTCTGCATTTTAGAAGTTTGCTCCGGTTGCTGGAATTCTCAAGAATAGACTGTAGAGGATAGGATAGCAAAGAAGAGGCCTTTCTGAAGTGAGAGAAGGCAGGAGACAGGATGTGGCAGTGCAGAAATGGGAGGTGGTCCTGTGTGACTGTTGGAATTTGCTGGAAGATGGAATGTGAGGTATGAAGGGATGGAGAGTCAAGAATACCTCCCCAGTACCTGGCGAGCAGACTGGAAAGTGGATCTGTAAGTGGGAAGCAGGAACCAGATTTGAATAGGCTGGGTATGTTTGTCTCAGATATCCAGATTAGACTGCAGGCAGGGAGGAGAGGGCCTGAACTTCAAGAGAGAGACTTGTCCAGAAAGAGAAATCAACAACTTGTTGTAAGTCACTGCTTAAAGCCATAGGAGTCCCCGGATCCCTGGGGCACAGCCTCTCAGCCTCCCCACTCCCTGAGCCTTCGGATGCAGCCTATACTATTGTGGGAACTCCCCTGGACACTATGGAATTTTTAGCAGTACCTCTGGCCACACACCAGGTGACAGTAGCCAAACCTTCACTCCCTTGTGACAAACTGTCTCCATATCGCACCAAAGCTCACCCAAACTACTCCCCCAGCATTCCCACCTTGCAACCCGTGAATCAAAAGGGGGAGAAAGGATGATAAATCCCGGAGTCCTGAGATGGGAGGCATGCTGACGTGATGCCAACATGATGCTGACGTGATTCTGGCATGATGCTGGCATGCTCATTAACCTTCCAGTATGACAGTATGCTCGTATCTGGCTGTGACAAGTCCTGAAAATGATACTTAGTCCTGTGAGAGGGAGAAATGGCAGAACTAGATTGATGTCAGAGCACAAAGGCTGGGACAGGTTTCCTTGAGGAGCTGGCATTTAGAAGTGTGAGGAGAGTGTTCCACACAAAGAAGCCTCATCTACAAAGGTCCTGGGGCAGGAAACTATGGGCATCATCGGAAGTCAAAGGTGATGGAGTAAGAGGAGTGTGTGGGTTTGAGAGAAAGTAGAAGTTTGACCCCTCCCCCCATAGGGTCTGTAAGGCACGTATAGGAAAGGGTCATTCCAAGTGGGTGGAATGACTAGGATGCTGTATGGTCAGCTGGTATGTTTTCAATCCTTGAGCACTGTGTGAAGGAGCACTGGGGATGGGAATGGTGGCAAGCAGGAGACAAGAGACTAATGGAGGCTATGCAGGGGGTGGGGATGGAGTGTCCAGGAGAGAGAAGAGGTGGCTAGGAGTGACATGATGAGGGAGAAGCACGGCCGTTTTTGGATGCTTCCAGAAGCAGCCGCCTGAGACTTAAAAGTGGATTAGCCAGGGAGGGTGGCAGGCGCCTCAAGTGGCCGCTGGTGGCAGTGGAGACCTTTTCACAGGAGGTGCAGGGTAAAGAAAGGGAGGCTGATCACAGCCTGGGACCAGTGGCATGCTGAGCGCCAGCGAGAAAACCAAGCCAACAGCCAAGCAAGCAGTGGGATCTGGTGAGTGCCGGGCGAGAGAGATAAATGTAGACACTGTCAGCACACATGCGGCATTTGAAAACATGGGGAGGCGTGTGAAAACAGAATGAGGAGAGACAGGAGCTGGGCCCAAACCCTGAGTGAGTTAAAGCATAAAAGAAAGAAAGTAGGTGCTGGCAAAGGAAGTGGGGGAGCACTGGAGTGGGGAGACAGCTGGAAGAAAATCAGAAAGTATCCTGGAAACCAGGAGAGGCGATTTCCACCAAGGAGTGGCCTGCCTCTCACTGCCAAAGACTGATACCTGCTTGGAGATTTGGTTACCTGAAGGTTGTTAATGGCCAAAGCATGAACACTTTGTGCAGAAGTGGTTAATGTCACTTTTCAAAGTCTCCGCTGTATTCAGGCCTGGGCGGGCAGTGTTCCTGTGAATCCTCCGGATTCGGTTTTGTGGAGTTAACCACAGCCCCTTCACAGGTGGTTATGTCAAGTTAAGATGCGAACGGTGCCCACTATGGCATGAGCGTCAGCTGTCCATCACTATTTTCAACTCCCCTTCTTCCTCTCGAACAATTGACGGTCCGTGAAGGGGTACTTAGAGTGGGGTGTCAGAGCCCCAGCCTGTGGGCAGAGTGGGGAGCCAAGATGGGGTGACAAGGGTGCTCCCATGTATAGAGGCAGGGTCCTCATACAGGAGGGTCCAGTGTGTCACCTGAAGAGTAAAGAGTAAAGTGGTATCAGGCCGGAAGCAGGCTTGCCCCCCAGGCTACTGTAAGTGTACCTGATAACATCTGGCAGATAGCTCTGCCAGTGGACTCTGTCAGGAGAAGGTCTTAGACACACCCTATAAAGGGACCAGCTACAAAATGATTGCTCTGAATCTTCCAAAGACCAAGGTGAGCTCCGACCATAGCAGTATTCCAGACAGGCACGCTAACGATGCCACGTGTTGGCGAGCTGCATTCTCTTCCTACGGATGTTATTGTGGGTACACGTGGGTAAAGCTTGAGTGGTGTTCGAGGGCTAGAGAATAGGAACATATGTGTTCATTTTCTGTTTTGACATCTGTATCTGGTCTATCTGAAGGGTAAGGGAAGGGCACCCCACAAGGTTCAGGGGTGACACCTACTCTCAAGTAGGTGAGGACAAAGGAGTCTTAGTAGAGGACTTAGAAATTCTGGCACACTTGTGATTGTAAAAGAGAAAAAGACCACCGGCTGCCTCCCTCTTGTAGCCCTAGCTGCTCCGAAGGCTGAGGCAGGAAGAGCACATGAATTGAAGGATGAGGGATTTGAGAAACAATGAATATTGCCTTACTTCTTCCACAAGCTTGAGCCGAAGAGGCCTACCCACCTGCTCCAGGTGACAGTGCCCTGAAGCAACACAGAGATTAAGCTGGCTTTGCCCGATGCATTCTGAAAAACTATGCCCTGGGCACCCGGCTTTGGCCTGTCCCCAAGGGCTGCAGGCTGGGGGCTCCTTCTGGCAGCAGTTTGGGAACTGCAGGACCTAGGGACCCAAGGCTGGAGAGTTGGGACTCAAATGCAAGACAACACTCAACACAAGGAGACTCAAAACTAGCCAGTCTGAAGCCAGGGAGGTTTCTGGAGCCCTGGAGGGGCCCTGGAGCCAGGCCATCCTCAAGAGTTTGCCTTACTCCCTGCTTTCTGCTTTGTAACTTGCGCAGCAGGGGGCGCCCTGCGACCTCTGTCTGGATCATGGGACCATCACCTGCTAGCACATCTGCCATTCCTGCCTATCTGTGTGACATGCCTACCCCAAACCCACCGCCTTCTCTGCCATAGCTGCTGTCCTGAAAGGAACTTGAAGTGCAAGTGTCCCCCCTCCCCCCAGATTTGACCGAGTTGCTGAACTATAGGAGAAGCAAAGGACGGGGGATGTTTTGAAGCTGTGTATGAGAAACACATCTCCTGATACTTGTTTGTGAGCTTGTGTGTGACGCTGACTGCCAGAAACAACTAAATGTGGCCTATAAAAAAGGCTGATCACCGGGCAGTGGTGGCGCATGCCTCTAATCCCAGCACTCGGGAGGCAAAGGCAGGCAGATCTCTGTGAGTTCGAGACCAGCCTGGTCTACAGAGCTAGTTCCAGGACAGGCTCCAAAGCTACAGAGGAACCCTGTCTCGAAAAACCAAAAAATAAAAAAGGCTGATCTCAGCAGAAGAAAATTCTGGAATCGCATCAACCTGTGAAAAAAGGACAAACCAGACAAACCAGAAAGTGAGCATGGCTCAAACCACTGTTAGAGAAGATGTCTAACATAAAAAAAAAAGAGCCACACACAGTGGAAGACACCTGTAATCCCAGCACTGGGGAGGCTGAGGCAGGGGGACTCTCCTGGGCTACATAGTTACATTAAATCTCAAAAACTCCAAAGTATTTGTAATGCGTATATGAGAAGACAGAGTGTTTAGTTGATTGGTTGGTTGGTTTAGGTTTTTTGAGACAGAATTTCACTCTATAGCTCAGACTGGTCTCAGACCTGAAGCAACTCTCCTGCCTTTGCCTCCTAAGACCGGGATTGCAGCACACACCACCACATTGGACATTTTGCTAGGTGTCAGCCCAAGCTGATCTTGAACTCTCAATTCTCCTGCCTCAGCCTCCTGAGTTCAGGGGTGCAGACACACACCACTGAGCAGGGCATGAATTCTCACCTGGCCGTGTCTGTGGATCACCGTCTTCCACACCTCAGGATGCTCGCCACAAGGAGTTTCCTCGTATTGGTTCTCAGAATCTTGACAGGGATCCAGAATGGTCCTGGATACTTCTAATGACATCAGCACACATCTTCTGACACACTCAGTGGGCGGGGCAGGGGGGTTACTGCTGTGGCTGGTTAGCCTAATCAATCCCACCACTCCTGGGCTCCGCTTTCATGAAGATGGCTCCGTGTCTAAAAGCCTCTCTTGGCCTCCTGACTCAAGTTCCTGTTTCTCTATGAAGCAAGCAGCAGTGACTCACGATCGGGAATGTGTGGCCTGGAGAGCCAGGCTCTGCTGTCCTCCTCAGAAAGACATACAAAGCAAATCTGAGAAACTTATGTTCTTTGCAAAACAAATAGACAAACAAACCCGAGTCTGTTCTTAAGGGTGCACAGGACAGGAAAGCAGTTGTTTTAACAGAACAAAACAAAGAGCAAAACCTCGCTCATATCATGTCTCACGTAGAGGGATGGGTGTCCTATGAGATTGGAGTCACGATGTATATTTTTATAGTGTAAGGAGATAACAGACTTTTGTTGTTGTTTTTGTTGTCGTTTTCAGGCAGAGTCTCTCTGTGTAGCCCTGGCTGTCCTTGAACTCACTCTGTAGGCCACCCTATAATTCACAGAGATCTGCCTGCCTCTGCCTCCTGAGAGCTGGGATTAAAGGTGTGCGCCACCACACCCAGCTGAAAACATATTTTTATAACATTATATATATATTATTTTGTAACAAACAGGCAGGTCTAGGTTACAGACCATGACTGTGTCTGAGAGGCAGGTTGGATGTAGCCCTAGTACAGAACACTTGTCTAGCACATGGAGCACGACCCTGAATTCAACTCTCATTACTGCAACAAATCCCAAACATCTTTATGATTCACACTAAAGAAATGTGGTGTAGTATTCCACCATGCCCAATCTGTGTGATTGTAGTAGGTGGATACCTTATGTCCTAGGGGCCAAACATCATACAGTGTGGAGGGTGGATACCTTATCTCCTAGGGTAGAAACATCATACAGTGTGGAGGGTGGGTGCCTTGTCTCCTAGGGTAGAAACATCATACAGTGTGGAGGGTGGGTACCTTATCTCCTAAGGTAGAAATATACAGTGTGGAGGGTGGGTGCCTTGTCTCCTAGGGTAGAAACATCATACAGTGTGGAGGGTGGGTGCCTTGTCTCCTAGGGTAGAAACATCATACAGTGTGGAGGGTGGGTGCCTTGTCTCCTAGGGTAGAAACATCATACAGTGTGGAGGGTGGGTGCCTTATCTCCTAGGGTAGAAACATCATACAGTGTGGAGGGTGGGTGCCTTGTCTCCTAGGGCAGAAACATCATACAGTGTGGAGGGTGGGTACCTTGTCTCCTAGGGCAGAAACATCATACAGTGTGGAGGGTAGGTACCTTTTATCCTACGGTAGAAACATCGTATAATGTGGAGGGTGGGCACCTTATCTCCTAGGGTAGAAGCATCATACAATGTGGGGGGTGGGTACCTTGCCTCCTAGGATAGAAACATCATACAGTGTGGAGGGAGAGTGGGTACCTTGTCTCCTAGGGCAGAAACATCATACAGTGTGGAATAAGAGCATAACTATTCTGAAGCTCCAAGGGTGAAGTTTAATTCAGGCCAGTACCATTGGGCGTGGAAGGAGAAAATACGTTCAGACATATCATGAAGACTTGTCACAAACCTGAGATCTCACATCAAAAAACAAAGCAAAAACCCACAATGTGATACCACATTGTCAGCATGGCTGCTACCAGAAGCATTAAAATTGGGGTTGGAGAGATGGCTCAGCAGTTCAGAGTGCTCACTGCTCTTCCAGAGGACCCATGTACAGCCCCTAGGACAGAAGGCTCAAAACTGCCTGGAACTCCAGGTCCAGGGTACCTGGCCTCTGCAGGTGCCCACACACATGACATGCAAACATACAACACACAAACATATATACATACACATAAATAAAAATAAAAATAAAACTAGGAATAAGTTTTTTAAAGCAAGTTTTGCCAAAGATGTAGGATGCCTTGTGCCCTGGGGAAAGGAACAAGCCACTCTGAGAAACAGCACTGAAGCTTCTCAGACACCAGAGAGAAAAGTTATCATGTGACCCAGAAATCCCACTTCTGGGTAGAAACCAAAATATCTGAAAGCAGGATATTTTTGTATTTGTTTGTTGAGAAAGGTGCTCTGTAGCCCACAGTGATCTCAAACAGACAAGGATGACATGGACTCATGATCTTCCTGCCTCCACCGCCCAAGTGCTGGAATATTACAGACCTGTATTAACATACTCAGCTTTGAAAACAGGATTTCAGCCGGGCAGTGATGGCACACGCCTTTAATCCCAGCACTCGGGAGACAGAGGCAGGTGGATCTCTGTGAGTTCGAGGCCAGCCTGGTCAGGACAGGCTCCAAAGCTACAGAGTAACCCTGTCTCAAAAAACCAAAAAAAAAAAAAAAAAAAAAAAAAGAGAAAAAGAAAACAGGATTTCAAGGGTGTGTGTGTGTGTGTGTGTGTATACTTCAAACAGAAATAACTTTTCATGTTTAATTTTTTTAAACTTTTATTTTATGTTCCTTGGTGTTCTGCCTGTCTGTGTGTCTCTGTGAAGGTGTCGGGTCCCCTGGAACTGGAGTTGTAGACAGTTGTGAGCTGCCATATAGGTGTTGGGAATTAAACCAGGCCCTCTGGAAGAGCAGCCAGTTCTCTTAACCGCTTAGCCAATTCTCCAGTCCAATTTTTAATGTAGTTTAAAAAAGAAAAAATCAGCATAATGAACGGTCATTTGTTGCCTATCACAGTGGCAGAGAGACAAACTCACACTTCCATACGAGATGAGAAGAACCCACGTGTGCTGTCTGTCATCTCTAGCGGGAATGTTCAGAAGCACATATCCTATGTCCAGAGTATAGCCCTTGACCAAATAAGGTGTCCTGACTGTTCCACACTTCTGTCTCCTGCTCCTTGGTTTTGTTAACTCCTGTGGTCTTTGGTGATGCCCACAGGACATTGCTAATGGGTAGGGACACTGTCTGTGGCGGTCAACACTGTGAGCCAATACTGATTTGAAATTAGAGAAGACTGGGGGTCGGGAGGGACCTAGGCCACTGCTGCAGGATGGGTAAGCGTATTCCTAACGGATGGCTTCTATTTTTCCAGTCACCTGTGATAGGTCAGCACTGAGGGCTGAGAGAGGAGAAGGCACAGAGGGATCCAGGAAGCAGCCAGGGCCTAGAGCTCAGGGTCTTGAGCTTTCAGCCTCTTCTCTCTCCTCGCTGGGTATGGTCCCTGAGCTCTAACTGTAGGAAAGAATAGGCAGGTTCTTGTGTTCAGCGGAGGCTCAATCCTGAAGACAGTGTGCTGTGGGTCATTGACAAAATGTGAGGGCAAAGCTTCCCAGGAGCCCAGCAGCTCCTGTTCATCTTCCTTCCCCTGAGCGCTCTCCTTGCTTCTTGTAGAGATTGGTGTGGGCGTCACCGGCTTCGGTGTCTTCTTCATCCTCTTTGGGATGCTCCTGTACTTTGACTCCGTACTCCTGGCTTTCGGAAATGTGAGTCCCCCAATACTAGGTGCCTTTGCTGGGTGGCCAGGAGAGACGGTCCCAAGTTGGTTCAGGTCATGGCCATTTAGGGTGGATGAGGACTTGATGGTGGGTAGGGGCAGCGACAGTAGGGTCTGTGGGCACGGGGAATCTGAGATGATTACAGCAAGCTCTGGGTGAAGTCCTCGTGTTCCCGTGATGAATTAGACCCCCTCCCCACCATTGAATCCCTGAATCTAAGGACACGTCCAGGGCAGCAGGAACAGAGGGGAAAAGCCAGAATAAGATAAAAACTTCATTATGAAACAGGGTCTGAAAGAAAGGAGTAGACAAAAGATAGCTGGGAAGGAAATGGAGGCTAAAGCTCTCATGAGTGGTTGGAACACTGAAAGAAAAGGCATGGTGGAGGTGTGGGTGGGCAGGGAACATTCTAGAAAAAAAAAAGCTCTATTCTATGGGAGCCTGGGCCCCCTTGAACGGAGCACTGGGAACCATGCTGAAGGTTCTGGCAGAACCACAGAGTGGGGACCCTTCAGGGACTTTGGGTACCAACTTCTGTCAAAGGGGGAAGATTCCATTCCACAGCAGCCTCCCTGGGAGTCTATATGAGGAAGAGCTTGGAGCTGAGGAACTGGGTGGGAAACAAAAGGCCTTCAACTCCATCCCTCTGCCTCAGGGCATTTCTATGCCCTACTAACTAGAGCCATTTCTGCCACTGCTGGGTCACACACACACACACACACACACACACACACACCCCACACCACACACACACACCGCTTCTCTATCTTCACTTCTTCCCTGGGCCTGCAGCTGCTGTTCCTGACTGGCCTCTCCCTCATCATCGGCCTGAGGAGGACATTTTCCTTCTTCTTCCAACGACACAAGCTCAAGGGGACCAGCTTCTTCCTGGGGGGTGTAGCCATCGTGTTGCTGCGCTGGCCCCTGCTGGGCATGCTCCTGGAGGCCTACGGATTTGTTAACCTCTTCAAGTGAGTACCATCCCCTTCTGACTTAGTATACTGTGGTTTAGGGAGAAGTGGCCAGGTCAAATTGTGTAGGCCCATATTTCTATATGGTGTGACAGCCAAATTCTCTGGCCATCGTTGGTATCCAAAGCAATCACGTACCCTCTAGACAGGCTGTTGCTACATAACAAAAGCTCCTTCTCTTTTGTAATTATGTAGATCACCTGAGCAGAGGTATAAATTCCAAGCTAGTGACAGAGCTGTGGGCCGGCATAACTTGTAGTCCTGATACTCCTGGAAAGACAATGTTAATGAACTTCTACCTTAGTTTACCTTGGGGGATAAAAGGTGTTTGGATAATAAACGTGGGTGATCTTCAGGAATGAATGAAGCCTGAGACTCCCTTCCGATATTGCTGTGTGAACTGTGTCTCAATTATTCCCGTGCCTTCCAACGTCGGTCCAGAAAGGGAAAAGTAGTTTATATTGGGGCATCAGACCCTGACAAAATTCGAATCTCTAATCTCCTCACTCACCCAGGACCTTGGGGATTCACTTCCCAACCTGATTGCCTCCAAGCCCTATAAAAGGCAAAAGTAGCTTCAGCAGGGGGATGCTGAGGCACAAGGCTGTGCCTACACGGACACAAGCTCCAGCCTCCATCCGTGCCAGGGGCTCAGCCACTCAGTGCATTTGCTCCCTACCCCATCTGGCGAAGAGAGGGCATCAGGCCAGGATAATCATCAGGAGAGGAAGTCACAGAAATCTGTGCTGTTTGAGCTTGGCTTTATGTGAGGCCCTATGATGTAGGAAGTGAGGGTTTGTTCACTGCGTCAGTAAGAGGCAGAGCGGTGACGAAGACACCCGAGCTCGGCCCGCAGTTGTCAGTCACTTTACTCTGCTGCTTCTTTCAGCAGAGCCCGGGACATGTCTGTCCCCAGGGCCCAGTGGCTGCTCTCCCAGGAGCCAAAGTCTGAGCCTTTGAGTAAGAGCATCTCAGGCTTGCTATCTTCCTCCTCCCCTCCTGGGCCACCACTGACCCCAGTCCTCTCTTCTGTTCCCAGGAGCTTTTTCCCTGTGGCCTTCGGATTCCTGGGCAGTGCTTCCAACATCTCCTTCCTGAGCACTGTGAGTAGAGGGAACCTGGGCATGGCAGTGGTGTCTGGGGTGGGAGAGCACTTGGAACTGCTTAAAAGGCTATCCTAAGCGCTACAGACCCCCTCTCCCGTACTCTCTGAGACCCCCACATCCCAGTTTCACTCTCCTCCCCTCCCTGCTCCTTCTCCACTTGATAAGATCAAAAGTGGGGCACTGGAGGCTGGAGTGGCTAAGGTGTGGGTGGAGAGGAGGTGGCCATTAACAGCTCTCCAGCCAAAGAAGTGAAAACTTAGGTGACCCAGACAAGATGTGCTTCTGGGACACTTGATTAAGTCTGGGCCACAGGGATGTATGACAGCTGGTGACATCAAGTCAAACAGGGAACAGAGCCTGTTCTGGGCCCACACCCACCTCTGAAGTACCTGATAGATCCACACTGAGACATCCAGGAAGGGGGCCAGAACCCACATCTTGGAGCGCCTGCCAGCTGGGCACACCCCACCACCACTCTCCATGCCTAGTGCATCATAGCCCCGCATCTCAAGGTCGGCTGGGTAATAGCCTGGATATTGAGTCTGCTTCCCACTCTTTGTCTGGAATAATGATTCTTGGCTCCCACAGCTGTCGCAGAAGCTTCAAGGCTCCAGCTCAATGGTCTGAACCGGCGAGATGCACTTCTCAAGCTTGGATTGTTGGCGGAGCGGCTGGAAGGGGGATGAAGGTTATTTTCGTGAATCCCCTCCCCAGCACTGACTTACTTCCTATCACATGTGGGCATCTCCAAGTCCGGAAGAAAGATGGAGCTGAGTGACTGATCTTGAACCCCCAAGTTCTCCCAAGAGGCTTCCAGGAGTCAAGATCCTGTCCCTGACACCCAGCTGAGGCTGGAAGCAACATCCCCAACCTGAGTTTCTGCAGGGACTGAAGATTAAATTCTCAAGCTGTGACCGTGTCTGAGATTCGGGGTTGACAGTCTCCAGTTCAGAATATCCATCCCAGTCCTAGGACCGGCTTTCAGCACCACCTCCAACCCCCTAGTCCACAAGGTGTAATTGCGCCCTCCAATTGCCCTGTCCCAGGTGTGAGTTTCATGCTGGTATTTAACATCCTGAAGGGTCTGGTATAATTTTGAGCCTCAGTTAACATTAGGTGAGCAATGGGAACTAAGCCCATGCAGCATCAGGAAGAGCATCTCAACCATGAGGTGACCACTCTACATAGGACATAACAGGTAGAGGTGGTACCGAAACCGCCTTCTGTTTGGGGGGTGAATGGCGCCATTGCCTTCTGAGAACCAAGCCCCACAGAGGAGCTGGTTCTTGTTCTGGGGAGTTCCTTGTCTCATGGTAAAGAGTTCTTTGTTTTGTTTTTCTGAGACAAGGTCTTAGGTTGGCCTGGAACTCACAACCATCCTGCTTCAAGTGTCTAAGTGCTGGGATTATATACATGACACACTTTACGTCTTAAAAGGAGTTCATGTACACTGAAGAAAGGTGCAGGCCAGGTTTTGGAGGCACAGACTCTAATCCTAGTACTTGGGAAGCAGAATTAAATGGATCTCTGTGAGTTCAAGCACAGCCAAGGCTACAGTGAGACCCTGTCTAAAATAAAATAAAAAAAAAAAAACAAGAACAGAATCCTTAAGGGAAGAAGTGGGGAGGTCAGGAGCAGAGTCATGGTGAGCACCCACTAAGTCCCTGCCTTTATTTGCTTAGTAGTAGAGTAGGTGCCGGGAATACTGACTGTAAGGCTGCCTCTGCCGTTCAGGCACCGAATGCTGCCCACTCTCCACAGTTACTTTCTCAAGGCCAGCTTGGCCACAGCAAGTATAAAATAGATATTCCCTCTCCCTTCCCTCCTTTTGTAGTATTATTATAATTATCTGGGGTGGGGGGACAAGGTCTCACTATGTAGAATAGGCTGTTTGCAAACCCACAGGTTCACCTGCCTTTGTCTCTCAAGTGCTAGGGTTTGCCACTATGGCTGCCGCTTTTTGAGACAATATCTCACTCTGTCACCCAGCCTGGCCTGGAACTCCCTGAGTATCTCAGACTGGCTTCAAACTTATCATCCTTCTGCCTCGACCACCAGGAGGTAGAATTCCATGTATGGGCTGCTGTGACCAACTCTAGTCTCCTTCCTTCCTGACAGCCAGCTGCTCATATAACTGTCCAGCACTCCTGACCATGTCATATCACATGCGTGTCAAACCCTGCGTCATGCAGGAGCTGGGTAATCAAGGGGAAAAGGAGGGGAGGAGACCCCCCCCCTCCAGTCCTACCCCCACTCTCAAGTCACAGACCAGGAGCTGCCCCGATGGAGGCCAATCTGACCCAGTTTCTCTCTGAGAGGGCAGCATGTGGGCATCGAGGAGCCTCTGGGTCAGGCTGTGCCCTTCCCCTCCTCCTCCAGCCTGTGTCTCCTATTCACTTCAGTGTGTGTGTGTGTGTGTGTGTGTGTGTGTGTGTGTGTGTTGGCAGAGAGGAATAAGACATTTCACAAATACACTCCTCAGTCATTTTCTCTTCATTGTTTGGGGTAGAATGAGTCTCCAGCTGCAAGGGAGGGGTGTCAAGAGGATGGAGATGCTGGAAGAATTAGTGAGATTCTGAGAGCAGCCTTGGATGGTTTCTGGGGCAAGGAAGTGGCTGGATCCAGACGTGACAGCCAGGAGGCGGAAGCCGGCGGCAGGGCATGGAGTCCCGAGGAGGGCCTGGGAGGGCAGAGGTGGGATTGTGCCTGGAGACGTCACCCACCTAGACCTCATAAAAGGGGCTGCGATCAGGGATCAGAGAGAGTAAAGCCAGGAGCCAGTGGCTTCTCTCCGTGTGTTCCAACTCTAAGTGGCTCTCTTCCCTCCAGCCCTCCTGCCAGAACCCAGCCAAGGTAGGTACACTTGGGACTGCCCTGACCTAGGGAAGATCTGGGAGAGCAGACTTCAATCCAAGGCCAGCTGAAACATCAAGTAAGCCAACAGCAAGGGGCACCGATCGCTCCTGATCGCCAGGCTGACCAAATTATCCTGGAGTGTGTATGTGTGTGTGCACGTGTGTTCTTTTTGATTTTCAAACAGTTAAGTTCTAACTTCATGCACCATGTGGCCTGTAGACTAAGCAGTTAAGAGTTATCAGGGTCTGGGGTGTCTGTATGTGTGCACGCCTGTGACGTGTGCATGGTAAATGTGAGAGATATGTGGTATGTGTGTGTGTTGTACATTATTTTACTTGTTTATTTTGCTGTGTGTGTGTGTGAGCATAGCACATATATGGAAGTCTGGAGGACAGCTTGTGGGAGTTGGTTTTCTCCTTTCATCCTGTGGGCCCAAGGGATCAAACTCAGATCGTCAAGCTTGATAGCAAGCACACTGATCTGCTGAGCCATCTCACCAGCCCATGTCGTGCCTAGTTCGTTTGTGTGTGCTTTATGTGTGGTGTGTGTGTCTATGTGGGGTGAGGGGTGCTGGGGGCAGGCAGAGCTCTCGCACGGCACACATGAGAAGTGCTGCTCCTGATGGGGCAGAGCAGACATCAGGATCACCAGCCTTCCCGCAGTCTGATACGGCGTGTTGATGCGGTCCTCCCTGGAACAGACCCGGGTTGGCTCTCCCTCCATAGGGAGCTCTGGCTCTGTATCCAGCAGCCCCCATACCCAGCCCTGTGTGGCCATTCCAGCACCCTGGCACCAGTCCAGGCAGATCCACTGAGGTGAGTGGCTTCTGCAAGTCCTGGTCCCTCCAGGTTGGGCTTCCCAGCTGTCATCACCTGGATTTTAACACGTGTCTGGTGTTATTTTGAAATGATCCACTCGTCTAAGTTGCCTATGAGCCAACTTCTTACACTAGACTTGAGATCAGAGGTACCCTGTGCCGGCACCCTCAGCACCCCAGCACCTCAGCACCCCAGCACCTAGCACCCCAGCACCCGAGCACCTCAGCACCCCAGCACCTCAGCACCCTAGCACCTCAGCACCTCAGCACCTAGCATCCCAGCACCTAGCACCCCAGCACCCCAGCACCTCAGCACCCCAGCACCCCAGCACCTCAGCACCTCAGCACCCCAGCACCTCAGCACCCCAGCACCTAGCATCCCAGCACCTAGCACCCCAGCACCCCAGCACCTAGCACAGTCCCAGGCTGGAGACAGTTGCCAGCAGTGCCTTACACTGGCCCTTATAACCAAGGCTCTGCCTAGTGGATTTGGGCTCTACCCCACATTCTAGTCAGGCTTTAAGGCAGCTGCAGAGCGTATCTGGTTTGCAGGGTGTCACAGAGTTAATAGCTATCTGAGCAGGCAGCTGGTGCCCAGGTGAATCGTCAATGGTACCCCGAGATGGGCGTGGCCTACTCATGATTCATGGGATGAGGGAAAAGCTGGAGCATTTCGGAGTCAGGATTTTTTTTAGTTTTTTAAATTTGGGGTAAAATTCATGAAACCCATCACTATCATTGGCTAAACAAAAGCAAACAGAATCGATGACAGGTAGAGAAGGAGAAGGCAGAGACACGAGGTTAATAATACAAAGGCCCTAAAGTAGAAACCAGAGTACCGCAGGAGCCGCACACTGCCCATGACTGCGCGAGAAAGCTGAGGTAAGATGGTGGAGGACCTGGTTCTGCTCAGCCTGTGGACGCTTAGATACGTGACCAGTTCCAAACTTTTTAAAGAGCAGTGTGGAATCACTGAAAGAAACTGAGTCTACAGAGTTTGTGGAAACAATCCTCAAACATGTGAAAATGGTGTTGTCTTTATAGTTATTCACTCCATAGACATTTTTTTGCCTTGTAAAGATCAGAATCGTTACAATGCTTCCATGTCCTCTTACTTTAAAAGGAGCTACAGGCAACTATGGGAAGCTGGGGGTGGGAGAGGTGGTCTTCCAAAGAGAACAGCACACCAATTGGTTGTGCAGTGCCAAATGGTTGCCCATGTCAAATGAGGGTTCTTACCCACCACTCCGTGTGTGGGTTTGCAGTTGGCTGGGTGGAGGGACTGAGGGGGGCATAGTGGCAGGATGCATGGTGCTGAGAAACTACTCCGAAAATGGGTCACAATGATACTCCCCACCCCTGTCCTCGGACAGAAGCCTAGGTTCAACCTGTTGTGCCGCCAGCCTCCCGGGCACTTAGTCCTTAATCCCATTTGTTGGACAGTTTCAAAGTGCTTGATGACTTTTTCGAAGAAAAATTGGCCTTGGGGGCTGGAGAAGTGGGGCAGGGTGGGGAGCAGGAGAGGAGGAAGGCAGAGTGGCTAGATTAGGGTCAGGCTACACAGATCCTATCTCAGTCAAACTGATGAGGCCAATTGAGTTGACAACCTCCTAGAGCCCCTGAGAATAGAAGCAACTCATGGGCTAGGTGAGGGAAAGGCTTTTCCTGTCTTGAATTATAGGCAATAAGACAATTTGATGATGGTCTCCAAGGCTGCGGAGAGCTTTGAGAATATGTAAGATGATTGCCCTCTTTCTTCCTTTTTTTTTCCTGGAAGAGATAAGGAATTGGATTTCTATTCTAGCAGGAAGGTGCGGAAGGTGTGTGTACCCCAGGGAGCTGAGCATAGAAAGCTGCGCATTTACACAGAACCCAGTACTAAGGGGAGAAGGGCTGGATCCCAGGATCCCAGGAGAATAGCTGAACCTCAGAGCACACTCCTGCAGGATCTCATCTACCTCCCCTTCCTGGTCACCCCCATGCACAGTGCACTCCTGCGTGACCTCATCTACCTCCCCTCCCTGATCACCCCCATGCAATGCACCTTACTCTCCTTCTGCATCTCTCTCCAACAAACCCATGACCCACAACCCCAGCATTGTCCAGCATGATCAGCTTACCCCTTCCACCAAATCTGACCCTTTCTTTTTGTCCTTCCTTCCCCGCTCCTGCAGTCCCATTCCCTGTGACCTCATTTCAGGCTTATCTCTCTACAGGTCGTCTCTAGCCACAGGGCTTTCTCCTCTCCCCCAGTTTCTCTCTTCGACCTGGTATAGGACTTACTCTGACCCAGTCTTTATTGCCTCTCTCTGTCTCACTCAGCCTCTGAACACACTGTGGACCTGCCTCTTCCTGCCAGAATGACCGCATTGGCTTCTTGGCAGCTACTGCTTCTCCTCTGCATCACTACCTTTGGGGAGCCACTGGCAAAGGTGGCACCTGTGGCAAACCCTGGACCCACAGGTACGAATGGTCCAGGAAAGGGGGGTCAGGAGAGTCATTATACATGAGAATTGCCATCTTTTTCATACTGTAGCTAGGCTTCTGCCGTGAGTCTAATCGCTGCACTTGACGGATGCCTGGGGCTGCCCAGGACCAGCCTGCTGGGAGAACAGGAGGCTCATCTAGGTCCAGGAACCTATTAACTCAGCCCCTTTGGCTCCTGCTGTGCTCTCTACACCAAGCACTCTCTGGATGGATGCCGGAAAGGAGCTGACTGTGCATGCCACTTTTGTCGGTGACCTCAGATCCCTTAAGGGGGATTGGAAAACAACAAACAAACAAAAGTGGAAAACAAAAGCCTCAACACACAGACCTTAACTTCTCTCAACCTTACGAGGTCACTGGGGGAACTGAGGAAACTAAAGTCCAAAGAGGCAAAGTGTTCCCCAAAGGTATTCAGCCAAATCCTATGAATCCCAGAAGGTGCCAGAGTACCCCAAGAGCATGGCTGCTCCCCAAAGTTATTCAGTCAAATCCTGATGAATCCCAGCAGGTGCTGGGGTACCCCAAGAGCATGACTGCCGAGTCAGGGGTCTGAATTCTCCTGGGTTGTCTGTTTTCTGTACATACTAGAGCTTGCTCAGCCTCTCTGGACCTCAGATCTTAGGCATGGAACACAGGACACCCCTGTGAATCTGACATCACTGTGCATAACCAAAGCGAAGGGAACAGGGCCCCGGACACTTCACCAACGGTGTCGTCATTCCAAGGCAAGGAATAACCCAACCACTTACAGGGACACTGGCTATTGGCCCTGTCTGGCCACACAGTATATCCTGTTGTGGAACTGAGATCTTCTCTCCCACACCAGTTACCCAGAGATGGTAGGAGAGGCCTCCCAGATGGCTATTATTAATCTTGGACCATAACCACACTCGTCTCCAAAGTGTGTCAGGGTATTGAGGAGCCAAGCTCAATGCCATCCACATCAGGCTTCCTTGCTACTAACTCGCTATAATTGACTAGACTTATTGTGTACTCTGAGCTACTTGCCCTGTTTTACTGCCAAAGAAAGAGAGGGAGGGAGGGATGGAGGGAGTGAGGGGGGGAATTAATTAGCCTTGTCTGTGAAGTGTTTTCAGAGTGAGCCCTGTTAGCCTCCAGCAGGAAGGGAAGGCATTGCACCTGCCTGGGGAGCTGTGCCTGTTAGGGCCACGTAGGTAAAGTCTGGTGTCACTCAGTCTTGATCCTGTATATCAAAATTTGCAACTGTCCTCAGCAACCAGAGGCAGGCAGATCACAGGTCACAGGTGTGAGGAGGAGGTGGTCACAATGGCCTTGGCTCCACTTTTTTGATTTCCGTTAACCCAGGTTTTTCGTTAGCTTTTATTTAAAGAGCACTTATTGAGGCCCTACTACGTTCATGGTACGGTTTCACCCATTCTGAGAGATAAATGGAGTCCCCTCCCTCCCCTGCACCCCAGGTGCTTATGGGCCGCTCAAACTCCAGATGCAGACACTCACTGAGGGACCAGGCAGAGAGCCCAGAAGAGGACAGAACAGAGTCTTTGCTTCCTCAAAGGAGGTCGTTTAATAAAGTTATTTAGGAGAATTTTGGCAAGCACTTGAAAGCAAAGCTATTGAAGGAGGGAGGAGCATGCAGCCTAACCACCCTAACCAAGCAGCACTTTGGCTCCACGCTGAGGTCAGAGCTAAGCTTCTGAGGTTGAGAACCCGGGGCCAGCATCGAGAGGTCTGAGCAAGCCTTGCCGCCCCAGTCTCATTTGCCTTTGCTCTCTGTCCTAGGCGAGCAGTCCAGATCCCAGGAACTCATCAATGCCTGGGAAAAGGGCCCGCGGTGCGCAGAAGGGAGATCTGGAGTTGCAGGGCTGCGAGCCCGTAGGACCTCGCCATGCCCACCGGTAGAGAGCTCCGCGGGGCGCCAGCGACCCGTGTGCGCAGCTCGCAGTCGCCTGATTCCGACACCCCGCGGAGCCGTACTAGTGCAGCGCGAAAAGGACCTGTCAGCCTACAACTGGAATTCCTTTGGCCTGCGCTACGGCAGGAGGCAGGCGGCGCGGGCAGCACGGGCAGCAGCCCGGGGCTGAGCGCAGGGCGGCGGGCGGATTGCAAGCCCAGTCTGCCAGCATGCAGGGCTGGGGCAGGGGGCTTCTGGACTGGGGCAATAAAGCAATACTGCTGTCTCACTGCGTGTGATTCCTCCCTGACATTTGCGAGCAGTGGACATGGGACAACAGTTGCCTCTTAGTTGATTTCAAGATGTCTCTAGTGCCAAAGACGGTGCTTTTGAAACTAATGGTGAAGAAAGGTCCCTACTGTTCCCCAGTTTGTTGCAGCTCAATGCTTTGAAAATATAAAATAAAAAATTAAGGGGCTGGAGAAATGACTCGGCTGTTAAGAGCACTAAGGATTCGTGTTTGGTTCCCAATGCTCAGTGGACACAGCCACCTGCAACTCCAGCTTCAAGGGATCCAAAACCTTCTTCTGGCCTCTTGGGCATCTAACCTCACAAGTACATACCCCAAGACAGGCAGACAGCCATCCAGACACAGACAGGCATGCATACACTAATTAAAAATAAAATAGAGCTTTACATTAAAAAATAAATTGCTGAAAAATTTAAACCTAAAGAGGTCACTAATTGGATGCCACTTGACAGCAAGATCAATGTTGATCTTTTTAAAACTACATACCTATTAGAATGGAGTTGTTTGTTTGTTTGTTTTGAGATGGTTTCACTATGTAGCCCTAGCTGGCCTGGAACTCACTAGCTAGACCAGGCTGGCTTGCAGAGATCTACCTGCCTTTACCTCTCAGTGCTGGGATTAAAGGTGTGCCACCACTCCCAAGCCCAAGATAAAGTTTCTCTAAAATGTTCTGAAGCGGCCCTTCTAGTTCTGAGACTTCCCTTCTTTCCTGATGGAAGTTTTGCTGCACACATTGAATGGCGGCAGAGTGGGACACAGACCCATTAAGTTCCTTTCCTTCAATTTCCTCGTATCAATCAGCTGGGCAGAATGGTCTGGAAGCTAGTGCCAATCACTGCCCTGTTTGCAGAGGATTAACTATCACCTGCCAACCACCAGGCTTCTTGGGGGGCTGCCTGGCCCCTGGGCATGGAGGTGCAAGGGACATCCCCAGTATCCATCTCTCCCAGGGAAGCTCTTCGCAAGGGCCCATCCCCAACCATGGACGTGTCTTCTGGTCTTCACAGTAGCCTGCTGAGGACCTGGATGGACAACGACTAATGGAGTACAAGCCTGTGACAGTGAGCCTAATGGTTCTTAGCCCTCGTCACAGCTGCACCTTCGAGACTCTTTAAGATGACAGTGTTCCCATCTCAGTCAACTCCTGGGAATCCAATTTCTGGGAAGTAGAAATTTAGGTAGAAACAGGTAGAGCTGTCATTAGGAAACCCCAGGAAATCTATCCTCCTGCCTATGAGATGCCTCAGCCTAAGCTGGGAGCCTTGGGGTTCCCTAGTCCACTTCTCTGGGGATTATAGGGTCTCCTCACCCCCATACTGTGAAGCGCCACAGAATTCTGCCCATCACAGAAACCAGGACTACGCCCGATGGAGGCAGAGCTATGTTGCTATGGCAACACAAAAAGGGCTGTCATGGGAACATGACAACCCACTCCCATCCCCATCTTTATCCTTGAAATTGCCCTCCAGGATCTGCTGTGAGCTCGTGTGGAAGCATGTTGTGTCAGCAGTGTGACGCTGTTGATATTGGAACGGACACCCCAATAGCATGTGCGTGTTGCTGTAGCTTGTGGGAAGGAATAAATTCAGCACCTATTCCCATGAGTGTTGTTTTTCTCAGGACCAGTTCTTTTCTTCTGGTGGAGCTTGTAGGTAATAAAGATGACGGGCCCCTGAACTCCGCCCTCAGCCCAGTTGTTATAAACTCCTGTGGCTCCCTCTACCCATCCTTTGTTGTTGAGGCAGGAGGATTGCCACTTTAGGGTCAGGACAGTGCAGCCTGTTCTCTGCTATGGGAAGCAGGCCTTTCTGTGTGGAACTGGAGGAGATAAGAGAAAGTGCGTGCAGGTACGTGTGTGTGTACCTGGGTGAGCCGGGTGTGGGGCAGGCTCCCGACCATGTTACACACCTCGCCAGCCCTCAGAACAACCAAGTGCCTCCCGAGCTCTCTGCTGTAGATGACCCAGAGGTTACTGCAGCAGACAGTTGATTCTATGTTGCATGCCTCTTGACTTTAAACTGTCTCCTGCAAGACTCTGGGTTTCCTAGTTCTCGGCCCCATGTCTCCAGAAAGGCTGGGTCTCTATGGGACACAAGAGATCTTTGCCTTCGTGCCATTCCAATCTTAACTTTCAACCTGCTCTCCAGATTGGAGGAAGGGCAAGGGAGAAAGGAAACTGTGAAAGGATATACTATTACACAGCCCCAAAGCTCCCTGAACCCTCTCCAGAGCTCATAGACTTGAAGGCAGAGATGCACAGGGGCTCTCAAACCTGAAGTTCCCAGGAGTAAGGCATCTAGAGGGCAAGGGTACCCTTCACTCTTGAGTAGCCTCCCACCCCTGAGGAAAGAAATGCAGTGGCCAGGGTTAGGAGGGGAGCAGGGAGATTTTGGCTTCTACTAACACTCCTAGTATGTTCGCAAGCAACGTTGAGAACCTATAGTTTATCAAGCAAAGGTTACCTCATTTCATCTTCACAATGGTGTATGAGATGGGAAGTTTAAACTCCATTGGTAGAGAAGAAAACAGGCTCAGAGAGGTAGGCGAAATGAGCCCACATGAGGTTCCTGAAAAGATACAGTCAAGAGGAAGACACATTCCCATGTGTCCACCTTCTATCCTGCAGTCAAGGTCCATCTTCCTGCAGTCCCTCCTGAAACAGCACCCCCACCCAACTCCTGTCTGTCCAGGGATTTGCCTTAGGATGCAGATCCAGGAGCCAGAGTGACACCACCGATAAGGTTCCTGGTCCCCAGAGCAGGAGAGCCTCAGACCCTTTTGCCTTCTGCCTCCTCTCTTTGCCAACAGCTTCCCTGAGCCCAGGTGTGGCCACCAGAAGACCAAGGGCATCAAGTCTGAAGAGCCAGTCTGCTGGCCCCGAAGTGCTTCTGTTTCCCTCTTCTCTCTCAAAGGAGGCAGAGCCCAACATGGTGCCTGGCTTGGATCAAAGTGGGGTGCCTAGGGTAGCGCTGGCTTCTCTCATGGGAGGGAGTAGGACATGACAAGTAGCCATACGGTCATTACCTCAGGTTGTGCCTTCTTGCGATGTCCTTAATATCAGCCTGGTGTAGTCTGCCGCTACCCCTTTAGCACGTTACATCACAGGAAGTAAAAAGTGCAACCCTTGCGTCATTTGTGCTTGCTGACCTGACCATGTTTCAGGTCAGGCCTCACATTTTAGTCTCTCAAAAGTCAACAGAGGAGGAAGAGTGGGTCAGACCCTTGTGATAGCCACTTCACTTCGCTTGTGCAGTGTTACTGGTCGACAAGAATGACCTCAAGGAGCAAGGGTTTATTTTGGATCACGGTTTGAGATGAGACAGTCCTCAAAGGTGGGATAGCAAAGACATGAAGCCGCTGTCACACTGGCTCACTTCCTCCTTTTTATTTCGTCTTGGACCCAGGAAAGGGGACCACCCACATTCACAGTTAGCCTTCACTTCTCAGT
This sequence comes from Ondatra zibethicus, assembly GCA_004026605.1. NCBI lineage: Eukaryota > Metazoa > Chordata > Mammalia > Rodentia > Cricetidae > Ondatra > Ondatra zibethicus. Next base: position 86,711 of record PVIU01000883.1, read on the forward strand.
TAAAACTCTGTGGAAACGTCCTCATAGACACATAGAGGTGCGTTTCCATGGAGATCCTAAATCTGGTCACAGCGACAACAACGATTAATCACTATGACTCCCAAGGACAGAGAGAAGGTTTAAGAAGGGAAATAAACAAATAAATAAACATAATTAAAACAAAACAAAATAAAACCAGAGCTGGCTAGATGCTTCAGTGGGCAAAGGCTCTTGCCACCAAATCTAATGACCTGAGTTCTAATGCTGAGACCTACATGGTAGAAGGAGAAAACAAACTCCCACAAGCTGACCTCTGACTTCCACAGGTAAGCACGTCATGCTGGCGCCCAATACCACCCCACCACATACACACATAAGTAATAAAGGTAATTTTATTTTACACATATTTTACAAAGAAGAGAAACAATGTTAAGATTTTGAGGATGGAAACTACGTGGGGTGGGGGTGGCAGAGCACAGGAAGTTACAGCTACAAAGTCAAGAAGAGTTCCTGACTCAAAGCCAGTACCCAGAACTATGCCTCTAGATGGCAAGTGTTAGGTGCCAATAAAGCGTGGCCTGCAAACAGGAGGCCAGCTGACAATTCTGTATACAGCCATTGAACTTCCTTAGTATGGTACACTCCCCGTCATCCCCAGCCAACAGGCCCAGCCTTTCCTGCTAGCTATCCTACCTGGAAGAGGCAGTTTCCTCCCCAGAAGATGACATGAGAGGAGAGAACCCTGCCTGGGCAGAGAGAGCGGCTATGGAGACGGACTGTGTGGATGCTTAGGGGAGACCTGAGTTCCTTTCCAGGAACCCAAGCAAGCAGCAAGGTTTATGTCCCAGGACAGACGATGACACCTTCCAGTACTGGAGTGTGCCCCAGAGAATGGTAACACAGAAATCTATAGTGCGCACAGCCAACTGTGAGTATTGCTAGTGCAAGTTCCAGACCCTTCTACCTGCCTGGCTCTTAACTGTGTGAGAAGAGAGGTAGGAGGCATGGGAGACCCAAGAAAACCGGGCGTCCAGAAGACCAAAGCAAACAGAAAGCGGACGATGCAGAAAATGCAGAGGACATTTTCTTTTTCTTTTTTCTTTCTTTATTTTATTTATTTATTTATTTGAAACAGAGTACCTCTACATATCCCTGGTTATCCTGGAACTCATTATTTAGGCTGGCCTCAAACTTACAGAAGTTCATCTGCCTCTGCCTTCTGAGTGCTGGAATTAAAGGTGTGCACCACCACACCCAGCCAATGACATTTTAAATGTATAGTTGAAACATGAAATTTACCATCATAATTGTGGGTGAGTGGGAAGCTCAATAATATTAAGTATATTCCCATTTTTGTGCAACGAAGCTTTCCATATCAGAGACAGCATTTTAAATTATTCTATAATTAATATCTTACTGGGGTGAGGTAAGAGGAAAAATTTGCATTTATAAAAATATAAAAGATGAAATAAAAATAGGAAGAGGCAGATCAAAAACTTAGGAAGTTAAACACATAACAGCAAAATTTTAAAAAAAAAGTTGGAACATTCAGGTAAGGAATGCTGGGAGGACAAACAAAAAGAAGCCAGGAGATAAAATATAAAAATCTTAGAGAAGGACTAGAGAGATGGCTTAGTGGTTAGAACATTGCCTGCTCTTCCAAAGGTCCTGAGTTCAATTCCCAGCAACCACATGGTGGCTCACAACCATCTGTAATGAGATCTGGTGCCCTCTTCTGGCCTGCAGGCATACACACAGACAGAATATTGTATACATAATAAATAAATAAATATATAAAAAAATCTTAGAGAAGCAGAAGCTACAAAATCCTTTAGTTCTGGGAAGAGAAAGGAGAAAGGAGAGAAAAGAAATTTGACTCCAGGAAGACTTCCAGAAGAGAAACATGGTCTGCAGGCCCGGGTAGGGGTAGGGGGTGGGGTGCTTGTAGAACATCCAGGCCATAGTAGAATTCAGTTTGCAACCAGGCTGCCTAGTGTAAATGCAGGCCGTATGGAAATGCTTTGACTCTCCAGGCCTAGAAATGTTTCCTTCTCCGGACCCCTTTTCCAGGAGCTCTGAGAGCCTATGCCAAACTTAGGCAAGGATGGAAACTGACAAAGTCCCCAAACAATGGGGACAGCAGCGAAGAAAAGCCCAGTGTGACTCTCGGCAGTCCAGACGGCAGGGTGTGGGACCAGGTGCAAAGGGTTTCGGAGCCTCTGGGCAGAGTTCACGGGGTCATGGAAACCCAAAGGGGCATCAGTGGTGGACTTAAGGAAAAGCATACACCACAGGGATAACTGTAAAACACAGAAAAAACCAGGATTTTACCCAGAACAGTGACACACACCTTTAATCCCAGCACTCAGAGGCGGAGGCAAGCAGATATCTATGAATTCAAGACCAGCCTTGTCTACAGAGTGAGTTCCAGGAGAGCTAGGACTACACAGAGAGACTCTGTCTCAAAAAAACACAGGAGTTTGTCTTGTCAAAACCTGGAGGATAGACTATGAGACAAAACCTCTTCTACTGTGAGAGATTAATTTTAAAAATCACCAAAATTAACACTGAGAATTTGCAGCATGCATATAACAATGTTTAGGAGTATAGATACCACATGACCAAGTAGGGCGGAATGGCCAGGGAGAGGGTGGGGGAGCTGTGGTCCTTGGGGATAAGGGCTGAGGGTAAGGAGAGGACTGGAGAATGCTGTTTTTCATCATAAATGCTTTTTAAACTAGAATAGTTTTCCTGTTCTTGCCCTAGCTAGCTCCCTGCTCAGTGAAGCTCAGCTCACACCCCTAGCACCGCCGTACAGATCCCCCTTGCAGCACCCACTGGTGTCTATGTGGACACTGATGAGCCCTCTTTCTGCCACACCCTCCTCTGCAACTGCCCACCCAGGGTCTTCAATACCAAAGATCCCCAGTGGAAGTTGGGAAAAGTCTGTGTTTGTAGCTTTCCTGTGTCAGAGTGCAGCGTCAGGCTCCATTACACTGAATGCACTTTGTTTCAGGAACCTTCCACTAGGCTCTCCCACCGACCCCTGCTCCCTTGCCAACTCTTTCCTCCTCCATCCCCTGCAACTCCTGAGGCCTAGGAGACTGACCTTCAGTTTCTTTGGGTCACGGCTTCACCAGGTCTCAGGTTGGGACAATCCCAACCTGATGGCTAAACCCCCATCCCCACCAAGGTTCCCACAATGAACAGATTAGGACACATGGTTCCCCACCCCCATCCCAGCCCCAAGGTTCTGTCCCAACCACAACACCTTGCCTGGGCTCTGAGTAATATCCTTGTATCCACCTATACAAGGCAGCCCTGGGTGGCTATTCAACTCTATTCTGGGCATTTCTCTCTCAAGGTCCTGGTTGCTCATCCCTGCTGAGTTCAGCGTCAGCTCTCTAATTGAAAATTTTCTGAAGAGCCAGCTGGGTCCTTGCAAGAATGGGAAACAAAGCAGGCAGTTGGGGCAGGGGCACAGGGAGGAGGGTACAGGGAAGAGGACACAAGGAGGAAGCCGTGTCTATTTTCCATCTTTCTTCTGTGTATCCACTTGCTATTTATGAACAGGAACAGGGCTGGACCAGAGATGATTGACTCTCAAACACTACACTGGATGATGAGTCCTCTCCTCACTACTGACTAGTCCCTGGGCACATGTCATATTGCCCAGGAGTGAATCCATGTCCCTTTCAAAACCACAAACAAGCCGGGCGGTGGTGGCACACGCCTTTAATCCCAGCACTTGTGAGGCAGAGGCAGGTGAATCTCTGTGAGTTCGAGACCAGCCTGGTCTACAAGAGCTAGTTCCAGGACAGGCTCCAAAGCTACAGAGAAACCCTGTCTCGAAAAACCAAAAAAAAAAAAAACAAAAAAACAAAAACAAACCCACAAACAACTCAGCCCTCCTCGCTTCCACTTCCAGTCTTCCCAAGCCACCACAGCCACCATCTAAACAGCCATCTCTCATTATCACAGAGGCAGATGGGATTGGAAACCAAATTAAGATTACCTCTTGACATCACTGTCTCTGGAAAGATTCCCTGGCTGTCAAAGCCCCATCCCCAGGTCTGGACATACTGACCATGGCCTCCGAAGACCAGTGGGAAAGTTGGACTCAGCTAGATTTATGCTTCTCCTGCTTGGTTCTCACATCCACTCTGCCCCATAGGCAGAGAGGGGACCAACAAAACCCTCTCTTCCACCCCTACTCTGCTCCACTTCCTTAACCTTGACCTTGAGATGACGTGATACAGCCTAGTGCTAGAAATGGCATCATGGAGAGTCCTATGAGAAGAATTAGACTCCTGGACTAAAGGCCTGGGAGATGACCTGATAAGGGTCTTAAACACACTCTGTCCCATGGTCCAGGATGCCAGAAGGTCCTGGAGGGAAAGAAGGCCTGCCTGAGCTACCCTCTCCCCCCCCCCCCGCCAACAATAGAAATGGCAGAGGATCAGACAGGCCAATGGACTGAGTCAAGACAGAGAGGATCAACTGTAACGCTGGAAGGCCTTGGATCAGCTCAGTCTCTCCCGCCTGGAAAGCCTCCTAGGCTCTGAGCGTCAGCCTCGATGTGCCCATCAAGGATCCTAGGATACTCACATGACTCCAGACATTCATGCACCTTCATGTGGAACCAAGACCAACTTGGTCTACAAACAAGTTCCAGGACAGCCAGGACTGTTACACAGAGAAACCCTGTCTCAAAAAAACAAATTAAAAAAAAAAAAAGTCCATACCTTACCCTAACATACTAATGAAGGTCATGCCTCTGTGTGTTGTGGTCTAACCTGGGCTAGAGAAACACTAAGAAGCTATGCCCCCATCTGTAGGTTTGGCATCATTCCCTCTGGCGAGGCTGAGGCTCAGCACCCATCTCTTTTGACTCCCATCAGCTTGTCCACCCATCCTAGCAGCACAAGGGAAGTTACAAGGTAGAACCTTCAGTTTGTCCTCCCTCCGTCCTGCAGCATCAGCATCCTTGTCTGAACAGAAGCTGTGCCTATATCATGGGACTGCTAAGGGGTCAAAGCCTGCTAGAGCTGCCCAATCAAGGTGGCTGGTGAGATCACCAGCCCCCATGACCCCTTCCCATTTCTTCTCTCCTTGTGCTTGCTCCCTCTCCTCTAGAGCTTGGGAAGAGCAGAGGGAGGAAGGAAAATGGTAAGTGGGTCAACCACTGTCTCCAGCCATGACAGATAACAGCCATGATGGAAAAAAAGACATCATCAGTTTTAAGTCACTCCACTGAGATTTATGAGGAACTCTGTCTCAGCGGGGGCTTAAGGTGTGGAGAGTGAGATTTGGGGGCAGATGGAGGGCTCCACCATCTGGGTGGCTGCACCTTCTGTCTGTGAGTTAGGATACCCTGCTTGTCCTCTGGGTCTTGGTTTCCTCTTGCATCCCTGAGGGCACTGGTCCATTTGCCTCCCAGGCTGACGTAGACACCAGGAGATGACCTTGGCCTTCTAGCCCCGCTTCTCTTCTTGGACCCTCTCCACTCGCTCACTGTGTTATTGCTGGACTTATAGGTCCTGCCCTGCCATTTATTATGGGCTTCGGCTCCCGACTTCCTCCACCCTGTGCCTTCTGTAATCCTCCCCAATGACATCACTAACCACGCAGATGGTGACCTGGCTGTACCCTGACCTCCTAATTCCCTGGGCGGCTGATTGTGATAGCACATGCCAGTAGGAAATGCTGAGGCAGCAGAGGCGAGAGAATCACAAGTTCAAGGCAAGCTTAAACTACATCTTTCGATGTGTGCTGGCCATTTGGTGTAGAATTCTCTAGCTCCTTGGGCATCCCATTCCCAACAGCATCACCTCTGTTCTGTCTCAGCCATCACCCGCACCCAAGGCTGCACTTATCACATGACACCACATACTCCTCTGACTGGCCACCCCAGCCTGGACTCAGCTATTGGTACCACCCCTGCTCTCTCTTCTCATTTTATGGTCTTGTTTGGCTTAGCTTGTCCCATCTTGATTTCCCTCCTTTGGGCCACAGTTCTTCGGTTAATAATATTTTGTGTTGGGTGTGGGGACATATACCTGTAATCCTAGTACTTGAGAAAGTAATACAGAATGATCATGACTTTGAGGCCAGATGGGGCTATATAGTGAGATTCAGCCTCAAATTTCTCTCTCTCTCTCTCTCTTTCTCTCTTGCTAAGACTATAAATTCCTTTGTTCCTTATCACTGACTCACCCTAGGATAAAGCCAGCCACATGTTTCCTTTCCTGTGTCTGTGTCTAAGCTGCTGGGGGAACTGTTACGTGAGGAGACATGAACATCTACTTACTCCAGATAAGCCACCAACAGGCCAAAGTTTGATTTCACTGAAGTCCAGTCTGGTGAACCAATGAGTTTACTAGGCTTCCTTACAAAGTCTGAGCGATTCCAAAGCAGCTATACCATCGAAAGGTCTCACCCCAGCACAAATGATGACGCCCCGAGAGCTGCACAGGCAGAGCGCCTCCTTCAGGTAACCTTCCACAGTCTCTGCACCCCAGCACCTCCATAGACCACACCTGCAGCTTGGCTGAATCCCCTACACCTGGAAGGGCGGTCTAGGAAGGAACAGCTGGACTCTCAAGTGAGGGTCTAATGACCTCAGCCCCCTCTTCTGGGAAGGTTCAGTGTTGAAGATTGCTAGCAAGTAGCTACAACTGCTCTGATGAAGATCTAAAGGCAATTGTTTTGACAGGACAGTGTGCTCTAGGCATTAGGGGATCAGGAATAGAGCAAGCTGGCTTCCTATGTAGTCCTGGGCTCCAAGCATTAAACATCTCCAGCCTCTGCAGTCCTCTGACTTCCCAGGTCAGCTTCTACATTCCCTATAATCATCTCCAAACCATTGATGCTTTCGTTGCGCCTACCGGCTTGAGAAGATTACAACCTTGGGAGCAAGAAAGTCCATCAACTCCCAATACCGAACAAACCAACTACTTCCACACTGCCTTCCTTTTGCTCCTGAGGAGGGGTTACCCACTCCTGCGTGGAGTCTTTAGTCCTGCCTCTCCCTTTCATCAAGAGAGTACAGTGGCAGTGGCGGTGGGGAGGTTGGCTATACTGGATTGCCTCCCTCTTCTCCTTCTGGTCATTCTGAGTTACTGTTTGAAGTTATCTTAGGGTATCGTGGCACACAACTTTAATCCCAGCAGTAGGGAGGCAGAGGCAGATGGATCTCTGAGTTCGAGACCAGCGTGGTCTACAGAGCACGTTCTTGGACAGCCATGGATACACAGAGAAACTTTGTCTCGAAAAATCAAAAAGAAAAAACTAGGAGTGACCTATGTGGTCACTCAGTCGTGGCCTCTTCTGCAGATTGCTTCTCCAGGCTGGTTCACTGGAGCTGGAGTTCTGGTCTTGCTTGCTGTCTTCTCCTGGGCTCATGGCATTCACATCTGTGGCAGATGATGCATAAGCTTTTCCCCCAGGTCATTTGTTATCACCTCTGGGATTTCTCCAAAGAAGCCCACATCCACAATGCCCTCGAACCCAGGATCTCCCCCAACTTCTTTCCCTTCTACCACTCAATCACCCGGATCCCAACAGTCACTCCCTCAGTCTCTACACCCATGGGCCTTGCAGATTTGGCTGCCTAAGATTTCCTCCCAAGTCCTCTAACTTCCAAGCCCACCCACCCTAGCACAGGCATAGGCCAGTGCTGTGGCCTTCTCACCGGCATGGGTCACGCCATCCTGAACCGATCCCAAGTCCTTGCTAGTCCACAAAGCCAAGGTATCTTTGCGAAATGTGCTGATTACATCATTCCTTTCCTGACCATCAAGGGCTCCTCACTGTTCTGTAGGTAAATCTACAGCTGCTTAACATGAGCTTGGTGGAACCCAGGTTACTTGGAACACTATTTGGCTCTGTAAGGTGCTCTGGGTTCCCACCCAGTTTATAGTTTGACTCTGACACATACTGTCACATGACTTTGGGCAAGTTACCTGAACCTTTTACTATCTAATAATGGAACTGTCTCACACGTGAGGTCAGTGGCATTAAGTTTATCAAACACCTATAGTAGTGCCTGCTTCACATAGGCATTTGGTAAGAGGCATTCACCTCTGCACCCCAGAGGTGAGGCATCTCTTTCCACTCGCTCTCTCTGTTCTAGAAAATACTGGCTTTTTCCTGGGCTTTACTTCATCACATTTCTGCTCCACAGGTCCTTTGCACATGTTTCCATTGAGTCTTGTTTCCTTTCCCTCTTTGATTCTTCATTGCCTGTGCAGCCAGCAAGTCACAGCTCAAGTGTGATCTCCTTGGCGGAGCCTCTAGAGCTCCCTGCCACACACTACTCATCGGCCCAACTGTAAACATATTTTCTTATTTTCATTCATTTGTTATTTTAGTCCTGGGGATTGGCTATTTTATACTCATGTGTCAGAATAACAATCCTTCCTCCAAGGCTCTGGGCTCGGCAAGAAGAAATTAATTTTTGTCAACTTTATAACTCTAGCATCTAGGCCAGGTGTGGTGGCACTGCCTGTAATCCCTGCACTTGGGAGGCAGAGGCAGGCAGATCTCTGAGTTCAAGGCCAGCCTGATCTACAGAATGAGTTCCGGGACAGCCAGGGCCAGCACGTAGTGAAACCCTGTCTAAATAAACAAGCTAACAAAACAAAACAAAAATCTCCAGCCACCAGCAAGAGCCTGACATAACAAAAGCTAAGTAAATGCTGGCCATTGAGAGAGAGAGAGAGAGAGAGAGAGAGAGAGAGAGAGAGAGAGAGAGAAACCTCCTATGCCTAGAGACATGCATAATCAATGTTTGTTTAATCTGACAAGAAATCTCCTTTGGGGGAAGTTCTCAAAAGTTCTTCCCTGAAACTCTCAGACAGCTGAAGATTCTCAAAGGCCTCACAACTGGGAGGGGATTGTCTCCGTGGTGAAGACACATTCCTTAATGGACATCTAGCAACAGAGACCAGTTCCTCTCATCGTCTTTGCTGCCCACAGCTGGCAGAACAGCACTCATGACGCAGACTTAAAATGCTGGTGCATCTGAGCCAGGCCTGCCTTCGGGATCCACCTAGCTGCTTCATGGGGGACCCAGAGAAGGGAAGAGAGCAGTCCAATCTCAGGGTCTCGATGTCACACAGCAAGTTCTTGATAGAACCTAGGGCTCTTCCCTGCTCATTGCCAGTCA
>PVIU01000883.1:95958-256954 GCA_004026605.1 Ondatra zibethicus
CACACACACACACACACACACACACACACACACACACACACACACACACACACACACCCCACTCAGCCACTCTGCTCTGCATCCAGGACCTGCTTATCCCTCACCCACCTAGCTTGGTCTCACGGGGTAGGATTTATGAGGACTGCCCTGCCATGGGTCCTGGGGGAAATAAATCACAGCAGAGCCTGTGTGTGTATAAAAGAAGGGTCATGGGCTCTGGGGCTACACAGACCTTAGGAAGCCTTGACTGAACCAGATGGACGGAAGGAGGATGCCTCTCTGGGGGCTCTTGTTGATGCTCTGGAGCTCTGGAGCCTTCAGTCTCCCGACAGATATAGCTGCCTTTGGACGGTAACTTGGGCAGAGAGGGGGTGGCAGGGTATGGGACTGGCTAATGCTCTCAGCTTTCAGGTATGTTGGGTCGCCAGTTCTTATGGCCTGTCAGTCATGAATGTGCAGTCCTGCTCTGAGAGTTTCAGTGACTTGCCCAATGCCACACTAATCAGCCATATCTAATTAGACCTGGAAGGAGCTGTCTTTGGATTGTCATCAGAGGACCACACATTCCTGACCCCTACGTTCATCATGCAATGACTGTGGAGAGCACGGGCAAGTTAACTCTCCTGGGCAAGGAAAATGGTGAAGAGGTCAGGGGCAGGGCCTCTAGGTTCTTCCAGGTTAAATTCCCTGCTTCAATAGCAGCAGACAAAGCCAGCTCCAGCAAGCAGCAAGCTAATCTCACCGAGTCTTAGTGTGCTGTTTCAAAAACAGGATCATAACAGAGCCTTGCTTTGAAGATTTGATGAGACAATACACATAAAGCTGTGAGTGTCATGCCGGGCATGGCATTAGAAGCCATGGCCACAGATTGGATTATCACCAAGTGAAGTAAAGGAAAGGGTCCTGGCAGCCTCATGCAGGGAAGATGAAACGTTCAGTGCATGTCTAGGCCTGTGGGAACAAGGTTTCTTTGCTGTTGTTGTTTTGGAGACAGGGTTTCTCTGTGCAGCCTTGGCTGTTCCTGGAACTCGTTCTGCAGACCAGGCTGGACTCGAACTCACAGATATCTACCTGCCCCTGCCTCCTGAGTGCTGGGATTTAAGGCGTGGGAACAGGGTTTCTTACGGCAGGAGCAGGGAAGAGGCAAGACTAGGAGAAGGTTCATACAGAGCCAGAGTCTGGAGACGGAGATGGGGTCTGGGGAAGTCCTGAAGGATTCATTGCAGTAAGAGTTGTGAATCTTCCAGGTGGTGGTGGTGTCTTTAATCTCAGCACTTGGGAGGCAGAGCAGGTGGATCTCTGAGTTCAAGGCCAGCCTGGCTACAGAGTGAGTTCCAGGGCAGCCAGGACTACAAAGTGAAACCTTGTCTCAAAAAAAAAAAAGAAAAGAAAAGAAAAGAAAAAAAACAGAAAAAGAAAAGTTGTGAATCTATCTGGTGTAGGATCTTATAGATTAATCTGTCTTAATCGTGGCCCCAACCCTGAGCACCCATTTTGCGGATGAGGATACTAGGGATGTCCTCACAGAAGGTCTAAGACCCCTGGCCTTTGTTTCCAAAGCCTCCCCCTCCTTCGCTCCCAGGTTTGCAGACAGCCACTGCTGCAGTAAGAGGATTGTGCTTCCTAGCACCCCACTCCAAAGACAAAGCATGTGAGAGGGAGAGTGGACTCAGAGGAGGACAGGAGTCAGGCTCTGTGCTCCCTGCTCCGTGTAAAGTATCGTACAAGTCACCTTGAGGGGTCTGAGCAATGTTCCTCTTCTCAAGGTCATTGCCTTATGTACACACCGCGTCCAGCTTCCAAGCTCAAGGCAGCCCGCCCGAGCAGTGACTGGGACAAAACACAACCATCAGGGCCCCAGAGGCTGGAGGGGTTAGAGAACTCCCCGAATGACTCAGCATGTGTCCCCACTATGCCATAGGCTAGGCTGGTGGGGAGCACTCAGGGAAAATGGCTCCTAGAGCTGGCATCCTTGGGGTTGCCATTCAGGTATGCAGTCATGACTTGAAGGACTAAGGCTCCAGGAGAGGAATGGAAGAGGATTTATTTTCCTTCTGAGACAGGGCCTTACTGTGGAGCCTGGAACTTACCATATAGACTTCCTTCCTCTGCCCCCTGAATGCTAGAATTAAAGACGTGCAGAAAACCCACAAGGCAGAGGGGTTTTCTTTTTTTAAAAAAATATTTATTTAATTTTTTAATGTTTTCTTTATTAATTATTGTGTATACAGTATTCTGCCTGCATGTACACCTGCAGGCCAGAAGAGAGCATCAGATCTCATTACAGATGGTTGTGAGCCACCATGTGGTTGCTGGGAATTGAACTCAGGACCTTCGGAAGATCAGTCAGTGATCTTAACCTCTGAGCCATCTCTCCAGTCCTGCAGAGGGGTTTTCTAAAAGAGGAAGGGCCACAAAGTACAGCAAAGCATGGGCCTTTTCAGGAAATGTTGGGGAATAGACCTTGTTTGGTTTTATTTTCCTTTCCTCCTGTAAGGAGTAGGGATAATGAAAGCACCCATCCTGTGGGATGGCTGGGATCAAATAAATGAAGTGTGAAGACACTCGTGAAGAGTTAGCTGTGGTGGGACAAGTCGTTTATGCCAGAGATTACAAAGATAGGCGTGAGATAAGCAAAGCAGGCAAAGCCGAAAGGGTGAGGGCACAGAGTGCCAGGAAGAAGGTTGAGGACTCACGAGGGAGAAGAAACAGGGCTGCTCTGTGTGTCTGGAAAAGTGCACTGCCACTGAGGTGGGCTTGTGCCAGAGTTCCCTGCCTCAAGTACCTCTTCCTCTGACTGCAAAAGAGTCTTCGTGTCTGTCTGGGCCTGGCAGCCCTGGGCAGGAAAGACAACCAAACAGAGCATAGACTCTCCGTTCAGCATTTCTGAGTCATCTTCACCCCTGTGAGCCTTCAGTGTCTCAACTGGGAAACAGGGAGCTAGCTGTTGTGTGGTTTGTATGAGGACCTGGGCCAGGCAGCTGCTGGGTGGTCAGGAGCAGCCCCGTGGGCTGCTGTTTGTACACCTCTTTATCTCTGCCAGCCAAAGGTGACTGGAGGACAGCTGATAATGAGGCAAAGGGCCTGGGATTCAGGCCCAGGACACATCATTCCCCAGGTGAGGCATACAGGCAATCTATAGATGCTGGCTCTGTGATACCCCAGGGGTCCCCCAAGTTCCTGCAGCCTGCTGTGGACATCTGCTGCCACCTATGGGCCCCCACACGGCACTGCCTCCCCTGTCAGAGGACAGGTGAAGAGCCAGTAATGACCTTTCCAGAATCCACTGTCCCAATCCAGAACAATGTGGCACAGTGGTATTCAAACACATGATGATGGATGGGTGGATGGGAAAATTGCCTTTTCTAATTGAAATGAGACAACAGAAGAGATTTGGGATTTATTTAGTACCAGAATAAGGGACTCGAAGAGGCTTGTACATTCTCCTGAGAAACGCTGGGGCATGGGAGAGGGCTAGTGATAGACAAACCAAAAGCAAGGAGTCTGGGCTCTGCCGATGTTGGGGGACTGTGCGACTCTCCTGTTTACCTTCCTCTACCCTGGAGCAGGATCTTGCTCAAGAAAACGCCCTCTGTCCGGGAAATCCTGAAGGAGCGCGGAGTGGACATGACCAAGCTCAGTGCTGAATGGGGGGAATTCATCAAGAGGTCCTCCTTTGGCAATGGCACCTCCCCCGTGGTCCTCACCAACTACCTGGATGTGAGTGTCTACCCCAGCTGCTATTTCCTTTTCCTCTGGACTGGCAGGCCGGGCTCTTTCCACACCGTGCTTGACTGAGAACCAGGGAGCACCGAGAACTCTATAGAACTCCTGCTTACGGTTGAGAAGTCTGTGGTTTTGTTGGTGGTGGTAGTTTGTTTTGCTTTTGGGGCATGGTCTCACTATGTAGCCCTGACAAGCCTGGAACTCACTGTGTAGACTAGGCTGTCCTCAAACCTGCAGAGATCTACATGCCTCTGCCACCCATGTGCTTTCATGCTCAGCTATGTTAACCACTTTAACTGGGCTTTCATGCCTCAGTGAGTCTCCTATATTCCAGGGCAGCGGAGGACCCTGCAGAACCCCCACACTTCAGCAAAATGGCAAACCAAGAACCAAGAGGGGGTCCAGGCAAAACTCCCAAACTCAAGGCTCCTGAGCCTGGCTCCTCACCTTTCTTCTACCCCTGCAGACCCAGTACTACGGTGAGATTGGCATCGGCACCCCACCCCAGACCTTCAAAGTCATCTTTGACACGGGTTCAGCCAACCTCTGGGTCCCCTCCACCAAGTGCAGCCCTCTCTACACTGCCTGTGGTAAGAGAGTCAGGCCTCATTCTCGTCCCCAAGCCCTTCCTGCTGCACCTGCCTCAATTTCCCACCCTCCCGTGAGCTGCTTTCCCTCGGCCCCATGCCACTGATCCTAGAAAAAAGGGAAAATGTCTCTCACCTTCCTGAAGTGGCCACCAAGGTGAATAAGCCAGCTTCGGGAAGTGCCTGAGCACCTGGAAGGCCATTTCCCAGGATTCCTAGGATTCAGTCAGGAACAATGTTGCAAACCCATTCGAAGTCCTGAGACTCTTCCAATGATAGACTTAGTCAATGCCCCCACACTAAGCACTTACTCTGTACCAGAATCCTCTCTGGCACTATATCAATGTTAGCAACGGCTATAGAATTCTTATTTTTGAAACCAAAGTTTCAGAAGCATAAGCACATAAGACAAAACCAAGAAACACTATCCTTGACTGGTGTACATTTTTTCTGAACTGGAGACTAGGGAACCCCCACCCTTCGACACACACACCTGCGTTAAGTCTTCAACCATACTAGCCATGTCCACCACTTGCCCTGCTTCTGAGCCTAGGTCACTAACTCTTATGCTGATCTCAGCCTGTATCCCTCTGCTAGAGATTCACAGCCTCTATGACTCCTCGGAATCCTCCAGCTACATGGAGAATGGGACCGAATTCACCATCCACTATGGATCAGGGAAGGTCAAAGGTTTTCTCAGCCAGGATATAGTAACTGTAAGTAGGATCAGCCCTACTAACACCCATGGGGCCCGTGTGGAGCAGGGTAGGTATACTCCAGCCCACCTTGGAGCCTGGGAAGTTGAGGGACAACCTCCTTGGCAGCTTCTAGCTGAAGCCGCAGAGAACAAAGCTGCTGTGGGGCAGACAGGCTGACACTGCTTGACAAGGCTTTGCAGCTAACCCGCGTGTGGACAAGCCTAAACCCCAGCTTCCAACCTTGTGACGAGCCAGACCAGGCTTGGAGTATTGTTGAGACTGGGGATCAGGGGTTTGTGCTGGGGCATGGTTTGCTTTCTTTTGGCCAGGGTCTAAACTGTGTTGTGGAGTCGCTCAGCCCTGCTGTGCCAGAGCTAGGGAAAGACGCATAGAGAGCCCCAGAGGCAATCTATGTGAACCCTTCCCTCTCACCATGCCAGTGAAATCGGGTAGGGGCAGAAAAGGAAGCCCTGGTTATGATGGGGAAATCCTGAGCTCGGGCCAGTGGGGCAAGCATGAAAACGGGCCTCTGGGAGGGGCGCAGACCACCTGCCTGGCCGGATCTCTTTCTTGACTTTTCAGCCCTAGTCAACCCCATCTCTCTGCCGCCCTGCCCTTCAGCATAGATGTGTTGAGAGCATACATGTAGGCTTGCTGGGATAGTCTAAGCCACCTGCTGTGCAGAACCTAGATAGCTCTGGGGTCCCTGGTATGGAAGCCAGAGCAGACCCAGCTAGGGTTGGGCAGTGACCTCCATCCCCTCTGGTTCTTCTTTCACAGGTGGGTGGAATCCTTGTGACACAGACCTTTGGAGAGGTCACCGAGCTGCCCCTGATACCCTTCATGCTGGCCAAGTTTGATGGGGTTCTGGGCATGGGCTTCCCTGCTCAGGCCGTCGGCGGGGTGACCCCTGTCTTTGACCACATCCTATCCCAGAGGGTGCTGAAGGAGGAAGTCTTTTCCGTCTACTACAGCAGGTGGGCCTTTGATCCCAAGGCCAAGGCAGGGAGGAAGGGGCGGAGAGCTGGAGGAATGGCAAGAGTCCAGGCCAGGATTTACGTGCTCCTGATGAGGTGGCCCTCAATCCATATCTAGAACCACAGGCTAGTCAATTAAAACGAATGGAAATCAAACACTGAGTCCTTAGGGAGTGGCCACACAGACACAGCCAACTTCGTGTCTTTGTTGGTACCTTTGTTTGTTCTCTCATTGATCCAGCCAGTGCTCTGTGCCGTGTGCTGTGGGAGGCTCCAAGAGCGCACAGTGAACAAAACAATCCCTACCCTCTATCCTCATAGAGCTTGCTGTCCAGGAGGGGAGACAGGAAATGTAGCACAATGAACGCCTCAGGCACACCAGGCACCCAGTCCTGAAAGCTACAGATGTTTTTCAGCTCTAGGCCAGGAATCTGTGCCATTCAGCCGGCCTTGGGGAAGCTGCGGTCAGGGTCCACGCAGGGCTGAGATCTACTGCCAATTTCTGGGTTTAGAAAGACGGTCTAAGCTGGTGCTAAAATCGTTAGGGGTAAGAACAGAGTTCAGAGGTGCTGAGAGTGAAATGGAGGGGTGGAATCTAGAGCAAACTCAGAGGAAGCAGGAGTCTCCGGATGGTGACTCTGGCAGGCTTTGAGTGAATTACACCAGTCAGAGGGCCCTGCAGTCAGTGGATGTCTGTATTTCAGAGTGAAGGCAAGACCAAAAATAAATAAAGGTTAAGAGTGGCAGTGGGTGTCAGAAAGTGTAGATCACAGAATATAGGCTGCTTTGGGAAATTCAACAGGGAAGAGGACGTGAGGCAGGGTGTGGGTAAGATCCAGAGAGAAGCAGGGAAAGGGAGGTAGGTGTTCTAAATGCTAAAGGATGCTTGAGCAACGCTGTGGGTGGAAGAAGAGCTGATGGGAAGACTTAAAATACATGGGACTCAGAAATAGGGGCGATGGAAGGAATTAGGATCCAGCAACAGGCAGCAAGCAGGCCTGTAAGCAGGGGCCCTAGGAAGACGTAACATTCATATAAGTAACTGACTTGCACAGAACATGTGCACACCTACCCCGTGTACACATGTGCACATACATATGTGTAGGCTGTGGGTTCTGGGAAACTCCTTCCCATACACTTAAGTACCTCGGAAAGCAGCCTAAGGCAGTCCTGGGCTGAGGGTAGCATCGCGAACATGGAGAGGAAGACAAGGGCAGTCAGCTTTGGCTGAGAACGACGGCCTGGCTCCAGCCACCACGTGCCCATCAAGCTCTGCGTACTTTCAGCTGTCTGAAGGGCGAGAATTAACCTCTACCCTACCAAACAACTGGGTTGCTGAACCTTGCCCACAAAGAGGGTCTACTCTCTGTGCCCCTCTCAGCCTCAACAGGAGTCTGAGTGAGACAGGGGCCCCATGTGGCCCTGAACCCTTGCCCTGGAACCATGCCACCACCCATGCAGGCTCCCATTCGTCAGGCCCACCTCCACTAGATGCCTGATTTCTCCCTAGACGTTAGAGTCTGGAGTCTACCACACACCCCCGTTGCCCCCAAGCGAGGAAGGCATCATTTATGACTTATTCACGTCTACCCCGTGTCCTTGATTCTGACGATTTTCTGGAGGCAGCTAAACAACCCTAGAAATATTTCTGCTGCATTTGGGGACTGGCCAGCAAGTGAGAGAAGCAATGGGTTCTGTGTGCCTCCTAATGACAACTACCCCCTAATCCCCCACCTATCCCCTAATCCCTTCCTCTCTCCCGCCCTGCACCTCACTCCACTTTCCCTCATCCCTGAAGTCCCAGGTTTCAAAGGTCTCTAACTTCTGCTGATCTTTCCTCTAGGGATTCCCACCTGCTGGGTGGAGAAGTGGTGCTGGGGGGCAGCGACCCCCAACATTACCAAGGCAGTTTTCACTATGTGAGCGTCAGCAAGACTGGCTCCTGGCAGATCACAATGAAGGGGTCAGCGAGCATAACCTTCCTAACCCTCCAAACTGATGGTGTCACGGGGATTGGGGTGGGGTGGGGTGAGGGTGGGGGCAGCCACTCCTTGGGGCACAGACACTGTCTGCTGTCTGTCAGCTCTGTCCAGGATGGGGGCATGGGATGAGATTTGAGGATGAGCAGGAGGGGACTTGGGGAGGGGAGGCGGAGTCTCTAGACTATGTATTGGTGACAAGAACAGTCAGCACCTTCTCCAGGGGTCCCTCAGCTTTCATCCAGTGTGCCCCCAGGCCACTGGTATGGCCGGTCTCCTACTCTACCCTAAATTGGGAAAGACATGCAGGCTGGGGGGTGCCTGGCGACTTCTGCCTGCCTGCCTTCTTGTCTGTCTGCCTGCCTAGCTAACTGTAGCCTCCGCAGGGTGTCTGTGGGGTCTGCCACCTTGCTGTGTGAGGAGGGCTGCGTGGCCGTGGTGGACACTGGCGCATCTTATATCTCGGGTCCTACGATCTCCATGAAGCTGATCATGCAAGCCCTGGGGGCCAAGGAGCAGAGCACAGATGAAGTAAGAAATTGGTGGAGAGAATGCCGGGGGAGGGATAACACCACCTGGATCCAGCCTCCAACCCATCCAGACAGTACTGGGTCCCAAGCAAAGCCATTTCAAGCCATCTCCTCCTCACCCCTCACACTTCCTGAATGTGTGGCATGTCTCCCGTGGAGTGTGAGCAGAGGCTGTGTCCAGGACTCTCTGGCACAGGGCTCTGGACGTCTCAGAGAGTCCCACACTGAGAAGAGCTTCCTTCCTTCCTTCCTCCAGTATGTCGTGGACTGTAACCAGGTGCCCACCCTCCCCGACATCTCCTTCCACCTGGGAGGCAGAGCCTATACACTCACCAGTGTGGACTATGTGCTGCAGGTGAGGCTCAGTGAGAAGGGTGGGCAGGGGCCACAGAAAGGGGGAGAAGTTGTAATGTACAGATCACCTAGTAGGCCAATGGTTCATGAGTGCAACTCAGGTCGTCTAGAGAACTTTCAACAATCCCAGGCCACATGCCTTGCCTCGCAGATCAGAACTTCCATGACAGGCACCTGGAAATCAGAGTTTTCAAAACTCCCTAGATTCACTTGGGCAGTGGTGATGCACACCTTTAATCCCATCACTCGGGAGGCAGAGGCAGGTGGAGCTTTGTGAGTTCGAGGCCAGCCTGGTCTACAAAGCGAGTTCCAGGACAGCCAGGACTGTTACACAGAGAAACCTTGTCTCAAAAAAGAGAGAGAGAGAGAGAAGAAAAAAGAAAAAAAGAAAGAAAAAGAGTAAATCAAACTAAACAAAACTAATAAATAAATGAACAACCAGAACAAACAAACAACAAAACAAATCTCATGCTGTGACTTAGCAACAGTTCTCTCTCCGTTTCTGAGTGGCCCTCCTTTTAGTCCTCTGTCCTTTTCATGCTCATGGAGAAGTTCAGAGATTTGTTCTGGCTCAAAAGCTCTAAGTGAGCCTGTGAGCCCAGGGTAGACACACTGCTTGCCTGCTGTCTACTGCAGTGCCTGCCTGCCTGCCCCGGAAAAGCTGCAGTTTAGGCTAAAGCAGCTCCGGAAGGATGTAGGAGAGATGGGGCATACACTAAAGACAGTTGCATGGGTCAGGTGGTGAGAAGGGGTTGTGTCATGGGCAACAGAGCAAGCCTCATACTTCTTGCCAGGATCCCTACAACAACGATGACCTATGCACGTTGGCCCTCCATGGCCTGGACATCCCGCCACCCACTGGGCCTGTCTGGGTCCTGGGTGCCAGCTTCATCCGCAAGTTCTACACAGAGTTTGATCGACATAACAATCGCATTGGGTTTGCCTTGGCCCGCTAAGGCCCTCTGTCACCCAGTGACCCTAGTTTCAGGCCGAGGCAAAGATGGTGCTCCTGAGGGTCATTTTGTCTGGGCTTAACCTCCGCACAGGGACACTGGACACAGCTTCCGAG
The DNA here is from genome assembly GCA_004026605.1 of Ondatra zibethicus. Taxonomy (NCBI): domain Eukaryota; kingdom Metazoa; phylum Chordata; class Mammalia; order Rodentia; family Cricetidae; genus Ondatra; species Ondatra zibethicus. Next base: position 105,879 of record PVIU01000883.1, read on the forward strand.
GAGTGCTTGCCCCCTCGCCTGCACTCACCCTTCCCTGCTTTGAGGAAAGACAATAAAGACTTCAATCAACTGTGTCAGGTTGATTCTTTTGAGTTTGGAGCAAAAGGAGGGACAGTTGTGTGGAGAAGACACACAGGACAAATGGGGCTATAGATGTGGCTTTGTCAGTAAGTGTGAGAGCCTGAGTTCGATCCCAGAACCACATAAAACAACAACAACAACAAACAAACAAACAAGCAAGAAACAGGCATGATGGCAACCATGACAGAGACAAGCTGATCCCCAGGGTTTGATACCTGAGGAATTATAACTGAAGTTGTCCTTTGACTTCAACACACACAAACACACAGAGAAACAGAGAGAGACAGATAGACGAGAGGGACAATGTAACAAACTAGACACCACCCCCCACATGCTTTTGTATGTAAGGTCAGCCTTCCATCTATAAGGATTCACATATAGCTTGTTCATACAGTAACCTTGGTTGGGGAGTTTGCAAAGAGATAGGTCACATGTTCCCCTAGGGCAACTGGGAAAAAAAACCCTTAGGGCTATGGCAATAGAGTGTAGGTAAACATATTGTCTAGTTTTACGTCAACTTGACACAAGCTAAAGTCATCTGAGATGAGGAAACCTCAATACCTTCATAGGAGGGAGCTACAGGCAAGCCTGTAGGAAATTTTCTTAATTAGTGATTGATGTGGGAGGGCCCAGTCCATTGTGGGTGGGGCCAGGTTCTATACCATAGCGGGCTGAACAAGTGAGAAGGAGCAAGCCAGTAAGCAGCACTGTTTCATGGTCTCTGTATCAGCTCCTGCCTCCAGGTTCCTGCTCTGCTTGAGTTCCTATCTTGATTTCCTTTGATGAGCTGTGATGTGGAAGTGTAACTCAAATAAACCCTTTCTTCCCAAGTTGCTTGATCATGGTGTTTCATCACAGCAATAGCGAACCTGACTAAGAGAGTCAGAAAGATGCTTCGAGCTCACAGAATCCAGTACTGATCCCAGGCTCTGTGCTGCTGAGAGATTCGACCTTAATATGGAGTTCCCTGAGAAACTCCTCTCAACTTGCTCTGCACCCTCTATATGTCCCTGCCCCATGTGACCATTTACACAGGCGAGCTAAGTCATCACCATCTAAGAACACAGGACTTCAGACCTCTAACAACCCTCCCTACCTTACATGTGATAAATATATAGACAGAAAAAGGCATTTGCCCAAGATCACTTGGTGAAGAATCGAGCAGCGAAGAATCCTGAAAAACAATGAAAAACTAACTTAGAGCCCAGTCGAGCTGGCTTTCTTAGGTCCTAGGGATTTCCACCTCAATTCCATGTGAGCGAGAGTGGTGCTGGTGCAGGGACAGAGCTTCAGACACCTTGGTTTGGGTCAGGTTCACACACTCAAGACCTGAGGACACCACAGGCTGACGGCTCTTCTCCCGCTCACCCCCCACTGCCGGCTGTGTAGCTTAGGGGATGAGAAAGCAGCCTCTACCTGTAGCTTCTCACCCCTCTGTTGACCAAAAAGTACAAAGTACTGAGTACCAACAAAGCCCTTGGTGTCTGGATTTCACTCTCCTGGGGTTAAGGATCCCAGGGCTTCTCTGAGGTGGTATTTGCATAGCAGAGCTATTTGCAAACACCTGGCACAGAGCTGAGAACAAGTGCCTGGACTTCCACTGTTTGTGATCCCTTGTCCAGCATGGTTTTCTTTGCCTATTGCAAAAGAAAGAGCTGGAGGCAATGTCCTTTCCAATTCTGGCATCCTGGGGCTTCATGACCTCAAGCAGGCGATCCCTCCTCTATCATCTGCTACAATGTCCAATATAGTGGTTACAAATGGCTATTTACATCCTTATTAAGATTAAAGTTACGTAAAATGCCACACCGGTCACATTTCAAGTGCTGACTAGCCCCACGTGGGGCTAGTAGCCATCATTAAGAGGCATCAGAGTAGAAATTGTACCAGAAGACCTGGGTTCTGGGCAGCAAGAATCAAAGGGCTGAGAGGTTCCTGAACAGGTCAAAAGGACAACTTAGGGACACAGAAAGTCCATCTTGGGGGGCATTTTTCAAGTGCAGCAGTGTGAGATGGTAAGCAATGAAAGGCAAGTCCGGGTGGCGCTACAGCAGGGGGCTAGCAGCTAATACAGTTTGCTCTGGAGGTGACCAGGGGAACATCTGGCTAAGAGAGAGGCTTTCGGAAGGCTGGCATTGCATCTAAGAGTCTCCTCTCCACAACAAGTCCGCCAGGATCTGTGCCATTAGCCACTCCACGTGCACTTAGGTCCACAGGTTGTGCAAGGCCTTTGATCACCTCTTTGTTCAACAAAGCACTGGGCTACAGGCGCCTGTGTACCCACTATGTGTGCTTACTATGTGTGCCCAGTCAGCCTCTCAGGACAGGGAGGAAGATTTAACGATTATTTAGTGAGTCACAATGTGCCCGTGTACTTATAAGATACCAGGGAATGTTCACTTAGAGTCCAGTCTGCCTACGGGACAGTTACAACCCAGCACCAAGTGGCTTTCCATAGAATGTGTGTATGGTGGTGAGCGATGCCTGGAGGCCTTAGAGATGCAGCCCAACCTTTTCCAGGGGTCCAGGGATTTGAGGGCAAGCCAAAGCCCACACTTTGGGAGCAGTCAATCTCCATATTCCAGGATAAGGTGGGGACAAAGAGGAGCCCTACCCTAGGCTACCGGGAAAGAGCTGGCGAAGGGCTGTGGGCCCCAATGGGAAACCGGTCATCCCGCACTAGGTTACCCAAACAGGGACCTGGGGCGGGGCCTTAGGAGACCCCACCCTTTGCGTCATTGAGGCGGGGCATCACTCCCACCCAGAGCTTCAGGTAGCTACTGCCCTGGCAGCGGGAAACGGCAGGCTGCGCTCGCCCGGAGGAGGGGGCGGGGCGGGCAGGGGCGTTGCTGCGGCCCGTGATGTCACTGTCGCGGCAGACCCTGGCGATCCCCAGCCAGCTGTGTTGCGGAGCTGGGCGCTGGCGGTCGGAGCGGGCCGCTGGCTCACGAGTCATGGACTTCCCCTGGCCCCTCCTCGACCACTCCCACTCCCTCTCCGGGCCCCCCCGTAGGGGCTAACGCGGGCGCGGCGGCTCCGAGGGGGTGGGGCTGCTGGGAATGGCTGTGCCCCCTTCAGCTCCAGTGCCGTGCTCGCCCTTTTACCTGCGGAGGCAGGCGCCTTGCCCGCAGTGCTCATGGGGCATGGAGGAGAAGGCGGCGGCCAGCGCCGGCTACTGGGAGCCACCAGGGCCCCCGAGGGCCGCCGTCCCGTGCTTCGGCGTCGCGGTGGATCAGGACGACATCCTCCCCGGTGCCTTGCGCCTCATCCGGGAGCTGCGGCCGCACTGGAAGCCCGAGCAAGTTCGGACCAAGGTAGCCGAGCGGGCGCGAGGCCGGGGATGGGGCCCTGCCTGGGCTGCAGCGGGGCGGCGTGGACGCCCGTCAGTGCATCCTTCCGAGTGCTGGTCCCAGGGTTGAGCCGCTGTTGCGCAGGAAAGGTTTTGGACCGTGGTTTGTATATGTGTTTAGCTCTCCATCTCTTTTGATCCCTATACAAAGCTGGGTTCACGCTTTCCTGGACCCTCCGCACTCGCCTGTACCAGGGGTTCCCAAAGCACGCAGCCTGAGGTCGACCTGCCCACTGTCAGCATGCTGTGCGTGCGGCCCCACCCCCTGTCGCTGAGAGCTTGTCCCCTAGTTGCCCAGAAGTGCGTACTCAACCACTTTGAAACCCGAGGAGGCACGAACTTTTAAGGAAACCTCCCCCTACACCCTGAGGGGCTGCTTCATCCTATCTTGAGAGCCAAGCCCTAAGGGGTCTGAACCCCAGGAACCAGCCCTGTGGAATTCGGAATTCCAGCAAACACCTTCACCATAGCCTCAGGCTAGCTCTGAGCAACACTCCCCACCCCCCCACTCCCACCCCCACAGATCGCCTTCCCACCTCAGCTGGATACATTCTCCCACACACACCTGTGGGCAAAGCTGCCCCTAGCTTACTCCCTAACCGTCCTGCATTCTCTTAAAAATGATCTTTACATCTATCCAGCCACCCAGAGCCTGGGAAGCCTGCGCAGGAAGGTGCAGAGGGGTAGGGTTCCATGTCACAGGCCTTCCTAGTGGGGAAGGCACAGCTCTGAGGAGAATCTGGGCTGAGTGTGGTAGCGTTTTTGTTTTTTTCAGAAGACCTAGTCAGGAGCAAGGCAGACCTGAGATTAAATCCAGCACTAGATAGTAGATGCTAATCCCTACTCTCACTAGGCCTGTTTCCTAACCCAGAGTGGGTTCAGGTGGCCTCTAAAGTCCCATCCAACAGTCACATGGTGCCCATAAAACTTTAGCTCATGGTTCCTTCTTCCCTATCGCCATGCCCAGAGCCTGTTCCCACTCTGTTATCTCTTTTGGTGTGGAATTCAGAGATTCAATGACCCCTGGCCACCAGAGCCCTGGGCTGAGTGCCAACCTCAGTACCCTCCTTATCCCTCTGCCACTGGGATGGAGCAAGAGATAAAGCTGAGAGCCCTTGCCCGCCTGCCCGCCTTGGTAAGAGGCAGCCGGTCAGGATGTCTGTCTGGGCAATTTCCAGCCCTCCTTGGCCACACTCTCGCCTGTGGTGGATTCCTTCAGGTCAGGATGGAGAAAGTGGGGAGGACCTCTACCCACTCCCTAGTGTGAACATGCCCACTCTGCCAAATCCCATGCCCCGGAGGCAGATCTAGGCTGAGCGAGTGTGCCTAGGCTCACTGTGGCTGCCTCCTCCCTCTGCCTTGTGTTTTAGTTTACTCCGAGGCGGAGGACAGGGCTGGCTGGTGTGGGATTGTGTTCAGTGGTCAAATGTGCACACTCTGCTTTGATTGAAGCTCTGGGAAGAGAGCCGAGGATGGTACCCCATCCTTCCACCCATAGCTACCCTCTCCCCATGCTAGCGCTTCAAAGATGGCATCACCAACAAGCTGGTGGCCTGCTATGTGGAGGAGGACATGCGGGACTGTGTCCTGGTCCGGGTGTATGGGGAGCGGACAGAGTTGCTGGTGGACCGAGAGAATGAGGTCAGGAACTTCCAACTGCTACGAGCACATGGCTGCGCCCCCAAACTCTACTGCACCTTTCAGAATGGGCTGTGCTATGAGTACATGCAGGGTGTGGCCCTGGGACCGGAACACATCAGAGAACCCCAGCTCTTCAGGTGAGTAAGGTATAAGGCTCTATGCACCATTTTCCCCGAGGCTATGGCTTCTTCGGTGTGCAGTGGGGTTCATGGAGAAGAGTTGTAAGAGTCCTAAGTCGTGTTTTCATATTGCTTTGAAAATATTTGTTGATGTGCTCTACTCAGAGGCTGCAACATTCCATAGCCTCACAGTGGTGCCCACTAGAAGGGTGAGCTCCCGGAGAGCAAAGGGGACATCAGGTTTTTGTTGTTTCTGCTTTTGTTTTCCCCGTTTCTCAAACCTCCATCCACCCTGTGTTAGATGTAGAAACATCCAGAAGCCCTGGAGATAAATCTGAGCCAAATTCTGAAGGCACACAGGATGTCCCTTCTCCTATCTGTCTTTTTTTTTTTTTTTTCCCTCTTTATTTCATTGGTTTTGGAGACAGGGTCTCTCAATGTAGCACTGGCTAGCTTGGAATTTGATAGGTAGACCAGACTGGCTTCAACTCAAAGAGACCCACCTGCCTCTTCCTCCCAAGTGTCGGGACCAAAGGTGTGCCCCACCTTGAGCAGCTTCCCTCCCATCCCTTGCAGAGAGTGGAAGGTGTAAAGACAAACAGCCCAGTCCAGGGCGAACTTGACTTTAGCAAGCTGGAGATAGCCTCTCCCTGCCCCCTAAGCTGAGGGCCCTTTGGGTTCCCTGACAGTGAAGACCCACCTTTGGAGTACAACTGAGGCCTCCATGCAGAAGGCCCACAAGAACTGGGCCCTGTCCCCGGTGAATACCTGGATATGTAGGGGCCTAAGAACTGCATTTAACCTCCAAGCCCTGTGACTACTACTGTAGGGCCCAAAGGGGAAGAACCAAAGAGCCCCAGTACACCACCCTCTCTGTGCTGACTGGGCCAGGAATGGCGGTCGGTCAGTATCCTTTCTTCCCCAGTGTCATGGACCATGCGGATGAAGGCCACCAGGCTATCATAGTGAGGCATGGATAAGTTGAGGTTTACTCCTCATGCCGGGGGCAACAGTGCAGGGTCTGCCCAGGTGCTTTGCTTGGCATCTGCTGTGTCCAACACAAGAGGAAGGAGGTTTTTCTTGCATTCTGAAGGCAGTAATGCCCACCCAGGGGTAGGCTTAGCTCTTCAGTGCCTCCTCAGCTGCCCCCCACCCCGTCAACCCAAGCACACTTAGCACTCTGCGTACATGGCCAGCACTCCACACGCTTCAGTGCTGCCTCTGAGACTGCTGGGCCTCAGGACATTGTATTTGAGTTGTGTGTTGTAGCTGGCATTGGGATGTGTGTGTGTGAAGGGTGTGTATACCTATGAGGCGGTCATTGGCAGTCAAGCTGGAGGGGTGAGGTCAAAGCAGGGTACGAGGGACTCTGCTCTGCTTTTCTCATGGCTCCTCCTTTAGTCTTGTGCAAATAAGCTCAAATACTGGCAGGTCCCCACCACTCCTAGTCTCTCTCTGCCTCTGTGAACCTCATGCCGTCACTCATCCTCTTTCTGGAAACAATTACCACTGTCAGGAAGATTGAAGGGGGATTTAGGTGCCATAATAAGAAATTGGTGTTTGGGGGAGAGCCAGAAATTGGGGTGGGTGTAGGAGGAAGGCCTTCGCTTGGTGACTTTCCCAGGATGGAGCTTTCCCCATCCTGTCACGGTGACGGGACCTGCAGGAAAGCACCCCACCCCTACCCCAACCCCACATCCCACATCCCTTGAGCCCACCCCTGCCTAGTCTGCTGAGGCTCTGTTGCGGGAAAATGCTGAGTGTTGAAGTTACTTCAATTGCTATTCACACTACAGCCCTTGTGACATTCAAGGAATGGCTCTGGTCGGAGTCTCCCTAGGGAAGGAAGACTAGGGCTGGGCCTCAGGTCTGTGTCTTTGGTCTTTCCAGACCCTTGGTGGGCTCTCACCTACCCAAGGACCTCTGACCTCCATGTACCTTCTAACTGCTGATGGCCCTCCACCCTTAAGGAAGTGGCAGGCTTGAGGAGGAGCCTGGAATTGCCATTATCCTGATTGTGTATGGCTGGTCCCTTCCTAGTCCCAGCAAGAGGAGGGGTAGCCTTAGGACAGCTCTGTAACAAGGTTTCAAACAACCAGGGCCTTTGTTGTCCTTCCTAGTGATTATTATTCCAATGACAGCCAGAAGCAAGGAAAGTGCAGAAGCTTGGACACCCAAGGCTTGGCAGGCAGTTAGGGTTGGGCGGCAGCAAGGAGGGCTACTGCAGCCCAGCTGGGACCCCAGCCTCTATGCTGACCTTGGCACTGGCCTTGGTGCTGGGCTCTTATCAGGGTCGTTCCCTCTCCGGTAGCCAGTCCTCTATGCACCCCTTCTCACTCCCAGCAGACCTCCCTGCTACCCACTCCTCCCCAAGGACCTTGGATAATGTCTGCAGAAGAACTTGAAGATAGAAGGCTGGCTTGTTTTGCGTCCTTGGTATCCACTCACCCTGTGATGTCAGAAGGGGCTGCCCTGGGCCAGCCTCCCCACCTTGGCCAGACTGATAAAAGGCTAACATTTCCTCCTTGCCTGGCAACAACACCCACTATTCTCTTCATGGAAAGGGACCTCCAGGGAGGATGGGGCAAAGTCTGGGGGTTGGGTACTACCCTTATGCCTGGTTACCCCTGCATTCTTAGGGGCAGCTATGTGAAGGCTGGGGAAGCTCAAGCAATGGTTAAAGGTCTTATTGCCTTCTGCTGAGACCTTGTTTAGAGAGATCCCACACGTGGCCCGCTGGCTAGTACCCAGGAGGGGCTGGGCAGGAGGACAAGCCCAGTCCTGACACTCACTGTTCCTCCCATTTCTGTTGTAGGTTAATCGCCTTAGAAATGGCAAAGATTCACGCCATCCATGCCAACGGCAGCCTGCCTAAGCCCACCCTCTGGCATAAGATGCACCGTTATTTCACGCTGGTCAAGGATGAGATCACTCCCAGGTACAGAGATCCCAGAGGGCTCCAGGCTGCCAAAGTCTCTGCCCCGCCCCCTACTCTTGCCTCCAGGCAACTCTTAGAAGAGTTTCAGGGATGCAAGTCCCAAAGAGGAGGAGTTTCTCCTGGGTACCTTCCATCCTGAGCCACAGTCCAGGCAGAGGGAGGCCACTGGCTGCATCTTAGCAATGCAGAGCAGCAGTTTTGCACACCAGTACTTATTCCTCTTTGAGTTTCCTGACTGTGTCAGGGAGCAGGATCAGGGACAACTCCCATTTTTCTTAGAAGAGACTAAGGTTGCTCTGCTCCCCTGTCAGGCTGTCAGTGTGAGGCTTTAGTTTCTCATCCTAGGACTTATCTCTGCATGAACTGTCTTCCTTTGGAACCACGGGAGGATGGAGCCTCTGAGAACCTAAGGTGCTGAGCTCAGTGGGTCATAGAGTAGACAGCCAGCCCTTGGAATGCCACCATTTCCTGCAAATCGCCTGGGCTCCTCTTAAGCCTGTGTGCCTTTGGAAACCATGTTTCCTATTTTGTTTCTTCTCACACCCACTGCTCCATCAAGTGCTCTTTCCAGGGACAGAGGTCTCCTTCCCAGCCTCATTCTACTTTCAAGCAAAGAAGGGTTCCCCCAAACTCCCCCTTTGCTCGCTGGCCTGCGGGTATCCAATTCCTGACACACTTTGGAGACTAAAGCAGGGAAGAGTCAACAACAAGTCCCCCAAGGATTAAACAGCCACTTTTTTTTGATACAGTGTATCCCCCAATGGTCTGGAACTCACTATGCAGATCAAGCTGGCTTTGAGCTCACAGAGATCAGTCTGCCTCTGTCTTTCAAGAGCTGGGATTAAAGGTGTGTGTTATCATACCCAGCAAGCTTTGCCTCTTAAAATGTATTTAAGCTGGGCAGTGGTGGCACACACCTTTAATTCCTGCACTCAGGAGGCAGAGACAGGCAGATCTCTGTAAGTTTGAGGACGGCCTGGTCTACAGAGTGAGTTCCAGAACAGGCTCCAAAGCTACATAGAGAAACCTTGTCTTGAAAAACCAAAAACAAAAAAAGAAACAAAAACCAAACCAAAACAAAAAGAGTGTATTTGAATGTCTTTGATAGACATATGTACAATATGTGGTGATGAAATCAGGGAACACATTTCTTCACTTCAGATGCCTATCATTTCTTTGTGCTGAGCATTCAAAGTTCTCTCTAAGAGCAGTTTTTGAAATAGACAGTTAATCTGAACACGACTTCTGCCAAAATGTTACAGTAGAGCGGCGAGAGGGAGGTCCACGAGAAAGGACTCTCAGTCCCTCCTCTTCTATGGCAGTCACTAACTCTGACCCCTTTATCCGTTTCTTGTACACACCCGTGACTTTATCTAAACTCTCACACTCAGTAACTGTGCTATGAGTGCCCAGGATGGCCCTAGCCTGCCCTCTGTCTGGCCATGTTCAGATCCTGGGACAAGGACTGAAGACTAGAGTCCCCTCAGCCAGTACCACTGTTGACAGGTCAAGATGGGACTAGCTGTTTCCAGGCGCAGGGCTGCTGCTCATACATAAACCGACACCACAGCGTCCTTTGCTGTCCCTGTGCAGCTGTGGAGAAAGATTTTGTCCACGAGAGAGAGGTCCTTGGAGAAGCGCTGGCCATCTCTTTGTTCTTGTCATGCCTTTGGCCTTGGGGGAAATCCAGGCTTAAATTTTTTGAGCCTTTCTAAGGGCTCATTCCCTCATCCTTTAGAATCGCCTTGCATAGCCCACAGCAGGACAGTGCCGAGCAGTCATGGAGACTAGATGGAGCATCTTGGACTCCAGCCATTCCCTCACAGTCCTGACTTATTTGATCCTTCATTTCATGAACACTGACTGGGATTAAAATGGTAGAAAAGCGATGGTGATTGTGGCATGGGCCCTGCCTGTGAGGAGTTTCAGAGCCATCTGGGTAAACAGAACATGCCTGTACTTGGCACAAAAGAAGGCAGGGTGTATAATGCATAAGCAGCGGTAGGAAGGGGCAGCAAAAATCATCATGGCAGAGGTGGCGGGACAAGATGAGAGGGGCTGCTCCAGCTCAGGAGACAGCCTGAGGGGTCTGTTGAAGGGAAATGTGGCAAATGTGTTCAGGAGGCCGTGGCAGTGGGGAACAGGAGCTAGAGGGACGAGGACTCGGGTACCAGGCTAAGGAGCCAGGATGAAAGTGAACAAGCAGCAGGAACTCATGAAGGTGTGTTTGGGTTTTGTATGTTTGTTTGTCTGAGACAGGGTCTCACTATGTAGTCCACACTGACCTAAAACTCATGTAACTCAAGCTAACCTGTCTTGAACTTGTGGTCTTACTGCCCAGTCTCCCCAGTGCTAGGACTACAAGTATGTGCCCCCATGCCTGCTATTCTCAAGGTCTCTGAGCCAGAACTACGATTTAGGAAGGGGCCTGTCGGGCTTAAGGACAGCTTTGGTGAGGGGGCTGGTTGTGCACTTGTGGTAGGGAGATAAGCTAGGGCAAGTTATAGGACTGGAAGAACCAGGATCCCACAGAGTGCTTGCTGAACATACTTTGCCAGTCCAGGTCAGAGAGTGCTCCTATAGACCAGGACTGCATTTAGGTGACCTCCCTGAAGCATAGAACAATTTGGGGCAGTTTGGTGGGTAGGTAGGAATGGAGAATAGGCTATGTCAGAGACTGCAGAAAGCGACTTGGTGGCCCTAGGTGGGGCAGTGTGGGCTGGTAACTACCTTAGGGACATCATGAGGGGATACTGATGGGCGGTCGAATGAGGGTGCAAAGGTAGAAAGCCAAGAGACTGGAGAAGTGGAGAGTTGGCCCCTTAAAGGAGACAGAACTTTTGCTGCTCCAGTGGGATCTGAAAGAAGATGGCCAAGCAGCAGTTCCTCCCCCAGCAGGAGCCCCAGGCCTCCCAGAGACCCCAGCCCTCACCCCCTCCACTGTTCCTGGGGTGTGGATGTTTCTGGGTGGTAGCGATCGCCGTTCTACTGCCAACCCTGCAGAGGTGGAGGGGTTTGGTGCTGGCAGGATGGAAGGCAACAAAGCTGGCAGAGGTCCACATGTTCAGGGAGGGACACCACAGTTGAAGGGGGCCCTGGAGATGGGCCCGGATTGTCCTCATAGTGCATATCAGGGTGGCCTTGGCGTGGCAGGGTAGGGTCAGACTGAGGCCAGCAACTGGGAGTAGGCATCCGGCTGTCACAGACAGGATTTTCAGACTGAGAACTGGGCAGACTAAAGGAATCCTCCTCGGACTTTATCTTGAGATAGTCTCAGAGTAAGATAGGAGTTCTAGAGTAGCTTCAGGGAGAACCACATGCATGGCTAAGGATGGAGCTGGCCCTCCGCTCTGTCCGTGGGCTGCCTGGCTCAGGGAAGCCATCTTAGAGACTGAGGTCTCTCCCACGGCGTGTGTTGCAGGAGCTTTTGTTTCTCTGACATTGCACGGTATATAGCTTGCCTCATTACAGCCCTGTGAGGTGACTGATTAGACCATAGTCTACGGGGATGAGGGACCACACCAGGGCACCCCTCTGCTGTGTTGAGAAAGCTCTGTTACTCCAGTCCCTCCTGGGGTTCTGTTACTGGGGAGTTCCAAAGGTTCATAGCCCTGTGGTGAGGACACACGGTAGGTGGGCTGGGAAGCCAGCTGGGTGAGGTGTTGGGTCTAGGTGTGCCCGTGCTATGAGGCATCTGGGATGAGGCTTTTTGCCATTTTGGACCCTCCATTTCCCAGTCCTGTAGGATAGAAGACCTAAGACCCTCTAGCCTTAGCATTCCTTTTCTACAGAGGGCGTGAGGACATCTCAGACAGTTCTGTCTAGCGTGGGAGCTGAGCAGGACCCATCTTGTTTTCATCTTCCCCTATGAACCCTTGCTGTCTGAGGCAGAGAAACAGGAGTGGAGATCAGGCCCAGCACCCCCCTCCCAGGGGTAGTTTTGAATTTTGAAAGACTGTGCTGTTTGGCTTTTTCACTGTACCTGTGTACCTGAAGGTCAAAGTTCAGAGCACCTGTGCTCAGCATGTCCTTGCCCAACTTCTACATTGATTGACCCACAATAGATCATTCCCCAACCTGGCACGCTGGGCAGACAACACTACTTCAGTGTGACATGGGAGTAGGTGGAAGTAGCCTTGCACTTTTTGGCTCCGCCTCCAAGCTAGTCTAGCAGATGCCAGGGACAGGAAGCACTCATAACTCGAGGTAACAGGAATTACTTGCTGGGAATGGCAAAACAGGTCTCTCCCACGGGGTGTGTTGCGGGTGCTTTTGTTTCTCTGACATTGCACTGTATATAGCTTGCCTCGTTACAGCCCTGTGAGGTGACTGATTAGACCATAGTCTACGGGGATGAGGGGTCATACCAGGGCACCCCTCTGCTGTGTTGAGAAAGCTCTATTACTGGGGAGTCTCATCTTAGAGGAGCACAGCCTTTCTTCGGGAGTTCCTGGTACAGTCTGTCCTGCCTCTCACCATTAGTTCCATGGGCCCCATTCTCTCTTCGTGTGATACTCACTTGTCACCTCTCCTGTCCTCTCCTGGGTCCCCCTTCCTCACCCTGTTCATTTCACAAAGTATCCGGGATGCCATTTAGTTAGTGACTTTTTGTTTGTTTGTTGTTTTTCTTTTTGCTTTTTGGGTTTTTCGTTGTTGTTTGTTTGTTTTTGAGACAGGGTTACTCTGTAGTTTTGGAGCCTGTCCTGGAATTAGCTCCTGTAGACCAGGCTGGTCTCGAACTCACAGAGATCCACCTGCCTCTGCCTCCTGACTGCTGGGATTAAAGGCGTGCACCACCACTGCCCGGCTTGTTTATTGTTTTTCAGTATAGAGTTTCTCTGTGTCTCCTTGTCTGATCTGGAACTAGCCATGTAGACAAGGTTGGCCTAGAACTCACCAAGATTCACCTGAGTGCTGGGATTAAAGGCGTGCGCCACCACTGCCAGGCTTAGTTAGTGGCTTTTATGTTTTGCCAGCTATTTTTTTGACCAGGTTATTCCCTGCTTCTCACTGTAACCCTGGGAATCAGAAGGACAGGATACACTTATGTGTGACAAAAGTGAGGTTCTACAGGACTGGCCTTTTGTCTTTTTGTCTGAGGTCTCTACAGTAAATAAATGACTGGACTGGAGTTTAGGGCTTCCCTCCCCATGACCTGCAACTTTTTCTTTCTTTTTTTTTTTTTTTTTTTTTTTTTTTTTTTGCCACTGCCTAGCCTTTCTGCAGATGTCCCTAAGGTGGAGGTGCTGGAACAGGAGTTGTCCTGGCTGAAGGAACACCTGTCCCAACTGGAGTCCCCTGTGGTTTTCTGTCACAATGATCTGCTCTGCAAGAATATCATCTATGACAGCACCAAAGGTACAGCCCCCCAAGCCCCTCAGATGTGGGCCAGCTGGCTGGTCTGCTGGCTTCAGGGTTCCGAGGACAAGGACTAGGAGACCTGAGTTTTGATGGAGGACATGGGTGTGCCTAATGGTGATCTTAATTTGTGAGAAAGAAGAGGGAAATGGAACAGGAAAGTACCACTTAGACGCACTGTAAGAAGGGACTCAAGACCCTAGTTGGGAAGCTCTTCAACATGAGCACACCCAAGTCACGCGTGTCCTGATGATTTTGTGGGTCTTTGAAGACATTATGGCTTCCTCAAGCCTCGAGAGGGCAGGGGGATGGGGAAGAGAAGAGAGAGGGGGAGATTGCCTGCTTCTTACTGCTGCTGAGGATGCAGTTCCCCTGGGCATACAGGGGTCCCTCATTACACCTGGAAGATTGGTTGTGGGACATCTGAGAATGCCAAGACTCCTATAAAACGGCGGAGTGGGTGGAGCTTAGTGCTCAGTTACCATGTGTGAGGCCCTGAACCCTGTCCCCAGCACCCTGAAAACAAGTGAAAATAAGCAAGAGTGTATTTGCATAGAACATCCATATAGCATCTTCTGGTACCTTCTGGCTACTTATAATATCCAATACAGTGGAAATATGAGCTAAATAGGTGTTAAGCCATGTTGTCTTGGGAACAACAAAGGGAAAAATGCTGTACATGTTTAATACATATGAACTTTTAAATTAGTATTTTATGTGTATGATTATTTTGCCTGCATGTATGCCCATGTGCCATATGCATGTAGTGCCCAAAGAAGCCAGAAGGGGATGTTGTTGAATCCCCTGGACCTATGGTTATAATTGGTTATGAGCCACCATGTGGGTTCAGGTCGTCTGCAAGAGTAGCCTGTATTCTTAACCGCTGGGCTGTATCTCATCCCTCAATCAAATTTTAAAGATTTTCAGTCTATATAGTGAGTTGATCCATGGCTGTGGGACCACAGACATGGTAGGCAGGAAGTATTTGCTTTGCTTCTGTTCCCTAGCTATGCTGTGGACAGATGCCTTGAGATGGGAACCTGAGGTTCCAGCTGAGCAGGAGGGGGCTGGAGCTATGAGGAAGGCAGGTAGACAGAGGGCAGCGGTCTAGAAGGCTGCAGCAGAGATCGGGAAGGACCAGAGGGTGTGTTGCGGAAGTGTCTGACCGTGCCCCACTTCCAGATCTGGGGTCAAAGGCTCTCACTGCTTCTCCTTTCCCTTGCAGGCCACGTGCGGTTCATTGACTATGAGTACGCGGGATACAACTACCAGGCTTTCGACATTGGCAACCATTTCAACGAGTTCGCCGGTAGGGGAGTTAGTCTGACCTCAGTCCCCTCAGTCCCCACATCTATGGGGAGGACCACAGTGGTTCTAGGCTTAGGCTTGATGGGTGAAAGGTGGGTACAGCCTGCTTGCGAAGATTAAAGTAGCTCACAGAAAGGGACGCCTCTCCAGAGCTGCCCTCTGCTAGCTTGTGTGACAGGCAGTTTGGTACAAATGAGGCAAATGCATTCACTGTTGGGTCCCAGGAGCCACTTGGCCTGACATGTGACTTAAGAAGGACCCCCCCCTTCCAAGTGGGGCTCAGTAGTGCAGTCCTGTGATATCAGCTACTTGGGAGGCTGAGGCAGGAGGATCCCAGTTCAAGGCCTTTCTGGGCTATAGTATGTGTTTAAGGCCAATCTGGGCAACTTAGTAAAACCCCATCTTAAAATTAAAGATAGTTATGGATGTATCTCAGTGGTAGACCTCTTGCCTAGCATGTACATGGCCCTGAGTTCAATATCCACTACCAAAGGGGGGAAATGAGAAAAAGAAGAAAATATCCCTTCCTCAGGACAGGGACAGCCCTCACCAGCTTGGCTAACACTCCTTCATGCCCAGTACAACTTATGCAATTGTCCTTGCAGGCCTTGAATCAGATATGTGACCAAATAAGCTGTAAGTAGCTATTTACCTGGTGTCGTGAAGCAAATGTCTCAGCAGAGCTAGTTAAAAGTATTCCCATGACTTGATTTCCTGAGTTTCAACCCTAGTTTTGTTGTCACTAGTGGTGGGATTCAGGTCGCTGCCCTTTGAGGCTGTAAAATACCTCCATCACACCCTTGAGTTAAGATACACACGTAAGGCTGGGTGTGCTGGTACACACCTTCAGTCCCAGTGCTCAGGAGGCAGAAGGAGGCAGGCAGATCTTGGTGAGCTTGAAGCCAGATTCACTGGAGTTGGGCACAGTTTTGGGGGCCTCTGCAGGCTGGTACATGGGCTTGCCAGTGTGTAATAGCTGGCCCCCAGGGCTTCCCCTAACCAGCCCAGCCCAGGTTGATGAATCACATCTCTTTTTTTTTTTTTTTTTTTTTGGTTTTTTGAGACAGGGTTTCTCTGTAGCTTTGGAGCCTGTCCTGGAACTAGCTCTTGTAGACCAAACTGATCTCGAACTCACAGAGATCCACCTGCCTCTGCCTCCCGAGTGCTGGGATTAAAGGCGTGCACCACCACCACCCGGCAAATCACATCTCTTTTAGAGCCTCAGAGGACCAGGTTCATGTAGTTGCTTGCGGCCAAGAGCCCAACTCTCTAGGGCAATCAGAGGGGTGGGTTTGGGCCTCAGTGGAGCTGTGGTGAGCTGAAGCAGAGGCCTGGCCTGCAGGGCCTGGCAGTGGTCACCACTGGGAGGCCTTTGCAGAGGTGTTAAGTCCTTACCCAGGGCACAGAGCAAAGGTCAAGTGGAGCTTCTCCAAAGGCATGGGCTGGATCCTTTAGGAGCTGGCAGGCAGACTCTGCACTCTGGGCAGTAGGGAGATATAGATCCAACCCAATCCCGCCTGTAACTGACTCTGTGACCCGGGCCTTCTCATCTGCAAGGGGATTCTTCACTACCCACATGCTTGGAACTCAGAAACTCTGCTTCTCCAGGGATATGTGGGAAGGTCGTAAGAAGGGAAAGGAGAGACCCTGGAAACGGTGGCCTAGCTCCGTTCCCACCTTAAATTAACTACTTCTTTCTAGTTCCTGGTCTGCCCTGTGCCACGCACATACCTGGGGGAACTGGGAAGCAGCCTGAAAACACTTAGGACAGGGAAGGGTGCAGATGGGGGTGTCAGTCGTGGGCGCAGTGGAGGTGGGACACTTCCCTGGGAAATGCCAGTGCAAGCAGCGACATTTAACACTGGTAGTTAAGTCCAACTCCTTGTCTGGAAGGTGAGGGAATTATGGCCCTGAGATGAGAAGGTTGGTCTGAGGTCAAGTGGTCCAAGCTTGAGACCTGTGAAGCGCCACTTTGTAGAGGGGCATGCATATGGTGGCCCTGCCCTGGGATTCCCACCACTCACAGTGGCCCTTGACCACCCAGTCTCTCCTTCCTCACCCCAGGCAGCTGGGTAGGGAAGACCCCTCTACTGACCAAGCTGCCCTCACAGGGCTCCTCCCCAGACCAGCCCACATCTCAAGGTAGGAGACTCCTGGGCTCAAACCCAAGAGGAGCTTTTCCAGCAACCTGTGTCTCACTCACCTGCCTTGTAGGTGTGAATGAGGTTGACTACTGCCGGTACCCAGCTCGGGAGATCCAGCTACAGTGGCTGCGCTATTATCTTGAGGCACAAAAGGGGACAGCTGCGACTCCCAGAGAGGTGGAGCGACTTTATGCACAAGTCAACAAATTTGCTCTGGTGAGTGCTTGAACCTGCCACAGTCTCCCACCCAGAGCCCAGGGTCAGTGGTTCTTAGTGAGGGTTTCTAGTGCTGTGATGAAACATTATGGCCAAAAAGCATCTTGGGGAGGAAAGGGTTGATTTTGCCTTACAGCTTAAGTCCATCATCCAGGGAACCCAGGGCAGCAACCTGGAGGTAGAAACTGTAGCGGCTAGGAGTGCTGCTTACTGGCTTGTTCCCCGTAGCCTGCTCAGCCTGCATTCCCATGCCATCCAGGACCACCAGCCTAGGGAGTAGCATTGCCCACAGTGGACTGGGCCCTCCCAAAGCAGTCACGAAAATGCCCTACAGACTTGTCTACAGGGCAATCCGGTGAGGTCATTTTCTCAATTTAGATTCCATCTTCCAAAATGACTTGTGTCAAGTTAAACATTAAGACTAGCCAGTCCAGTCTTGGTGGACTGCACCCCACCGAGAGTCTTAGAACAGTCATTTCAGATGTCCCCTTAATGTTCCTGACACCCATGCCACCCAGCCTGGGCACTCACCTCTCTAGACAAACATTTCCAAGGAAGACCTCATCTTCCTAGCTCAGCAAATCTGTTTGGATGGGTGGCTCTCTCTGCTAGCTAGCGTTAGCGTTTCATGATGCACTAAGACCCTCCTTGTAATCTCTACCACTACCTCGCCCGTAACTTACCAGCCTTGCCTCCCAGGCTCCCCCCTCCCACGCTGCATTATGACATTCACTTGGGAATAGCACTTCTCCAAGGAAAATGGCTCATGCCAGGTGTCCACTGGTATGTGCCCGGGGCACCATGACCGCTAACACATGGGCACACAAGCCAGCTGCTCCAAGTTTCACACTTCATAACAGAGCTTAGAAAATCTCTCTTTTTTGTGATTGATTGCCTGTTCCGGTCCACACTGGCCCAAACCTGGCCCTCTTCCTCCTTGTTGCACCTTAAGAACAAATCTCTTGCTCATCCTTTAACAAAACAACCCCATGCTTGCTGGCTCACCCATGTCCCTTCTAAGTCATGGAAAGGGAAGTAGAGAGAACCCTTCTCAGCCACTGTGTGACAAAAGCTTGGGATGGGTGGGAAAAACCCTAAGGGTTCACCCCCATGCCTAGGAAGGTTATAGTATTGTAGTTTTGGGGGGTAACTGGGAATCATGGCTTTCTGGATCTTTGAGCCTAGGGTGGAAAGAGGCAGGCTAGAGAACCTAAAGTCCTTGGAGCCCCATTCTGCTTGCCTGGATGCTGGGATCTGGATCTTCTTGCCTTTTACTAGTGGGTAGTGAGTCCCCAAGTACTGTTCAGTAGTCTGGTCTCTGCATCTCCCCACAATGGACAGTGTTTAGCGCTGCAAGACACCCACGGTGGCTGGGACAGGTGTGGTCTTGCAGGGCTGACCCTCTCTGGCTGTTTGCAGGCATCCCATTTCTTCTGGGCACTCTGGGCACTCATACAGAACCAGTACTCCACCATCAGTTTTGACTTCCTCAGGTGAGTATGGGGAGATTCGGGGAAGATGGGCGTGGGGCAGAGAGAAGGCACGGCCCTGACTAGTATGTGACCAAGCTAATCAAAATAAAACGCCAGAGTCCTCCCGGTGCACAGCTGACCCAACCAACCCCAGCTCCCAAGGGAGCCCCGCCAAACCTAGCAAAAGTGCTCCCATCCTCCACTAAGCCTGCTGTACTGTCCTACCCAGCACCAGGGCCCACCCTGCTGGTACCATCCAAGCCAGAGCCTGGGACAAATAAAGACAGGCTGGAGAATCAGTGCGCAAGGCTGGAAGGCCAGTGAGATGACTCGGTGGGTGAAGGTATTTGTGGCCCAGCCTGGTGAGCCGAGTTTGACCCCTAGCACCTATGTAAAAGTGGGAGGACAGAACTGGATCCTGAAAATTGTTCTCTGACCTCCACATGCACTGTGGCACACACACCCTACACTCACACAATAATAATCATTTTAAAAAAGTAAAAAGGAGCTACAGAGGGCAAGGGTCTTCCACAAATCACTCGGGTGAATTCTATTTACCCACACTGCCCCCTGGAACCACTCGTATCCACCTCTTCCATAGGCTTGGGGATCATATCCAAACTCTTATTATGACAACTTGGGAGCCCATTATATGAGGCCCCTTTGTCCTTGCAGGTGGGGAATTAATTCCTCCATTCTGTCCCCATCCACCCTCAGCTATAACACTGTACTGGCCCAGATACTGGGGCTCACATCGGAGTATGTTACAAAACCAACAAAGACAGAAAATCAAGAGCATTTGCAAGGATGTGGGGAAACAGGAACCCCTGTATATGTTGGGAATGCAAACTGGCCAGCCATTCTGGGAAAGAATGTTCTTCAGACATTGAAAAATAGAATGCCTGTACGATCCAGCAATCCTCTTCCTGGGTGCATGTCCCAAAGAACAGAAGAGTGGGCTCATAGTAGTGTTTGCGCACCCAAGTCTATTTAGAACGCTGCCCCCCCACACACACACAGCAGCCAAGTATCATCACCTGACAATTACACAGAACATCAACACCATTTGTAAACAAGGGAATCTGGTCACGTGCTATGCAGATGAGCCTTGGGGACATTTTGCTAAGTGAAATAAGGCAGTCACAAAAAGACAGGCATTAGGACTCTGAGACGTGATAGAGTCACGTGCATAGGGACAGAGGAGAGTGGTCACTGGGCTGGGACCAGAAAGTGACAAGGGTTAACAGCTTTAGCTTTGAAAGATTAAAAAGTTCTGAAGGTCCACTGTGAAACAACACACAGATAGGCACTACAAAATAATAAAACAAAATGCCAGGCACATGAGCGGGAGGATTGCCCCTGTCTGAGTGAAGAAAACGAGACTACAGTGAAAAGTTAAGACTTGTCTCTTTCCCCTAGCCGGGCAGTGGCGCACACCTTTAATCCCAGCCCTTGGAAGACAGAGGCAGGCGGATCTCAGTAAATTTGAAGCCAGTCTGGTCTACAGAGTGAGTTTCAGGACAGTCAGGGCTACACAGAAACACTGTCTCAAACAAAAAGAGTTGACTCGACCAGACCTAGGGGACTTGAGCTGGGAGGCAGAGTCCTCGGTGACTGCCAGGCTCCACGCTCACACGCTTCCTTGCCTGTCCCTGGCAGGTACGCAGTGATCCGATTCAACCAGTATTTCAGAGTGAAGCCTCAGGTGCTGGCCTTGGAGATGCCAAAGTGACCAGCCTCCTGCTCCTGCATGGCCTCCTGCTGCCGGACCTGCTCCCAAGGGTACCCTCTTGCCTGGAGGTTGGCACCCTTGGGGAAGGTGGGCAACCATGGTGAAGCACCCTGCCCCCCTCACCGTGGATGCCAATGAAGACTTCATTTTCCTGTTTGGAGGGGTTGAAACCCAGCGTTGGAGTGGGGGAGTTCCCCTTCACCCAGCCAGGCTTCGAGAGGAAGTGCCTGCAGATAGCTGGGGCCCGGACTGTCACCCTGTGGAAGCACACCATCGCCAGCCCAGGCCTGCTGGAGCTCAGGCTGCCTGTTTGTCCTTGGCCCTTCCTAGCAGGGGAGCGGAAGGGCTCATTTCTACCTCTGGTGTCCCAGCCTCCAGCGGAGGGGCATCTGCCCCAGGTGAGAGGTGCTGAGCTCCAAGCCAGCAGGAAGCTAACTCTGCTTGTCTCCTTGGGAGCAGAGCTCCCGGCCAGGCCTGCCAGCTCTGCCGACAGCTGCCTCATCTGAGCTGCTAACTTCTCCAAGCCAGGTGCCATCCAGTCACCCCTTTCCCAGCTCCCCTTGTCCTCCGGCTGTGCTTCTGCTAGGCCCCTTTGGAGGGGAGGGAAGGGCAGACCCTGAGCAGGCACGGCCTTGGATCCGGTGGCGGGTACCAGATATACCAGCAGTCTCCACCTCTTTCCCCTCCAAGGATCTGTCCATCTGTATCTTCTATTCTGAACGTACCCGAGGTCTTCCCTTGTGAAAATGAGCAGTGGCAGCAAGGGGCATGGCCTTCACCAGCTTGGTCTCTGCCTCCCAGTCCTTAGTATTCATTCCCAGAGGGCCTGCTGTAGGTCCCCACTGTGATTCACCTGTAAATTACGTTTTTCTGCATTAAAATGTTTGTTTCTGGAATGCTGTCTTGGAAGGACAATGGCTTGGAGTATAACCATTATACATGTGGAGGAGCTGGGCCAGGCTCAGCTTCCCTTCTGCTGAGTCTTTGGGGTTTGTTCCTGCTTGAGTTAGGTACAACAGCCTGTGCACCTCTGATGCCATCCTTGCTCGGCATCCTGTAGACCTGGGCAAGGCGGATGCTCTCTTCCACAGCCTCTCCACCTTCACCACCCTGTCAATTGCCTCTGCAGTACACTGCTTAGCAGGGAAGCCCTGATGCAACTGCCCTGGGCCAATCCAGGGAAGGGCTCGCAGAACATGGGATAGAACACTTAGGCTTCCCCACAGCCCTTTCTGACCCTCAGCTATTGGAGTGGGAGAGAGCCACTGTCTAACAGCAGGCATGAGTTTTGCAACCAGCCTCCTCAGGAGGCCAGAGCAGAAACTCAAGTGAGAACACTCCAACCGTCTTGACTAGCAGCAGCTGGCCAGGGTAGAGGGTGGGGAAGCATCTGGCTGTTTGGCATTTGCCTGCAAATGGACCAGGCGTCATGGCAACAGCTTTAGTGGACACTGGCGGCTAGGGCCTTCAAGGTCACATGCTCCAGTGGAGGCAGGCCCTCCAGAGTGTGCTGATGGAGGACCTGAGGGAAAAGACGTGCCCAGGCATACAGATAGTGCCAGAGCTGGGAAGGAAAGGTCCACAAGGTCACCTGTAATGCCCAGTTTCTTATTCTTGCCCGCTACCCTGGAACCAAGGGCATAGTTAGTCCCTGTGCAGCTGGCTTCATGAGCAGCCTCCTAGGGCCTTTGTGCCATCACCCTGTAGACAAACATGCTGCACTGAATAGAGTGGCTGCGGTGGGCAGGTAGGTGGGCTGGGGGCACAGAGGGCTCTGTGTTCCTTCCCCACAAAGCCGGAGTCCCACCTCTTTCCTGTCACCCCAGGCAGGAGCTCCAGGCCAGGGCCACCTTTCCCAGGCTGACCTTTGGCCTGTGGAGAAGTGGGCAGGGGCCAGGTGAGCTTTCCTAACAGTGACCAGAACACACTGTCCCTGTTTCTGCCCACCTGACCATGCCCTGCTTCTCATAGGAAGGGGTGAGGTTCCAGTTGGCCAGAGGACTTGGGGTGGCGATGGCACAGCAGGTAGATGAGGTCTGCGGACAGACGTACTTGGAATACTTTTGGCAGTGCAGGCCCAAGCCCTCCGGGCTGCCAAGGGCCAGCCAAGGGTAAAGGGGAACTCAGGATTGGAAGGAGTGCCAGGGAGATTAAAGATCAGGTTTGGTGGAGGTTCAAGTTTGGAGTGAAGTTCAGGGCTTTGAGCTAAGCAGCTCCCCCTAGTGGCCACTTAGCTGGGCCAGGCAGCAGCCAAAGACATTTCCAGAACCCTGGGGCTGATCTCTTGTTGTTGGCCCCTCTCATGGGGATGGGCAGGGCGCCAAGGTGTGAGGACAGCAAGAAAAGGCAGCCAGAGCTCTGAAGGACAAGGCTGGGAACGAGGCCATTCCATGATCCACTGCCTCTAGTTCCTGGTAGTGCGGTCTTCATTCCACCATACCTACTGCCTCACCAGCAAGTAGAATTAAGATGCCTCAGAACCCCCCCCCCCTTGCAGCATCAAGTCTGACCCCTAAGTTCCTGGGTTCTGAAGTTCGCTATACTTCTGAACGTCTTTGCTGAAGTGTGTGTATGTGGCCTCCCCACCCCCCAAAAGTAATCTTTGAGACTATCAGCTCAGGTTCAATCTCACAGCAGCTACCTTTGCTACCCAGAAACTGAACATTCTCTTCTCCCTCTTGCCCCCTTCGTGGACTGGATGGCCCTGGCCCCTTGTGGCCACTCCTCTAGGGATCCTTCTGTTCTCACAGGCTGATTCTGGGCTCTTCCAGATGATGGTGGCTTTTTCTAAAGAGGGGGTCTGGACTAGACTGACACTTCGGACTAAGCCTGTGTGGAATACACACTACCCCGTAGCCTCCCTCACTGAAGATAGAACCCTGTTAACCTGGCCCATCTCTTTCACAAGAATTGTATTTGGTTTTGCTTCCCCCATGCCATGCTGATGGCGTTAATTTAACCAAAACTTGTCTTATAGAATCCCATTGATTTTGAAGACTTTCGGTCTTTTATCTAACCCTGTCCCCAGTGATGATAATGTCACAACTATGCCTTTGAAATCCCCATTCAAAGTGTAAGGTCACAGAGACTTGAAGACCATTGGAGACCCTGCTCCCTTACTGAGTGTGGCAGAGTTCCTGAGTGTCTGTGTGTGATGGTTCTTCTGGGATGAGCCCACAGTTTTCACTGGATTGAAGGGGCTCCCTCTCCCAGAGAGGGGTAGGAATCATGGAGAAGTTCCAGTCTCTTGCTTTCAGGTGGGTCAGTGAAGAGGAGAGCTGAGCCACAGTTCCTCCAGGCTGCTGCAATACCTCCTCCCTCAGCTCCCGGGACTGTCCGTGGTCTCCCTGTTGACAAAGTCATTTCTTCCAGACACTTTGCCTGATGCTCCCATATGCTGCCACCAGGGGGCAGAAGTGCCTGACTGGCGCGAGACTTGGGACCGGACTGAGGACAGCCTCTCTCTACAGAGCAAGGGTCCGAATTCTGAAATGGTCGGTCTTTATTATGCCATCAGAAAACAAATGTGCTGGTTAAGTTATTCATCATTATCTTCTTAGTAACAAAATAAAGCACTATCTATGTTTACAGTCATAAAAAGAAACAGTCTGGAGAGAAATAGGGTCACAGGGGTGGGGGCACCTGGCCATGTGGGGTTTGGGGTCACCTCCCTGACTTGGGGACTGTTCCAGATCTTTGGAGCTAGTTGCTAATGGTCTTTGATTTTCTTGGGAAAGAACCAGGATGATCATCAGGAGTGAAGCCCATTCCCCAGGACAGAGTGGGGGAGGAAGGAACCCACCCCACGCGCATGAAGGGATGGAGACCAGCTGCCATGGGGTCCCCTCTGCAGGGCTGTCACTGACAAAAAGAGGAGCCATCAGTCCTCTGGCCCCCATGCCTGGGACTCAGGACAAAGCCCCTTGGAGGCTGAGGCACACTCACAGTACTAGGAGCTAAAAATGACTCCGTGGGAACTGACTGGCAAAGTCGGGAGGGAGAAAAGGGGTCGGCACGAGGTCAGGAAACTGCCAGTCCCAGGGGGAAGGCTGGGCCCTACGGAAAGTCAGAGAGTCCAGTGGGTGGTGTGGGAGCACAGACAGACGGAGGAACAGAGAAGTGCACACTGGGAGAGAACACACAGAACCTGAGACACCAGACTGACGAAGAGGTAGCAATTTGGGGACAAAGAAGCACAGAAGAGGCCCCCAGAGAAGCATCAAGAGACACATCACAGAGCTCATCAACATGCCTGGCTCACAGCAGCCACTTAGCAAACACCTTCTGCCCAGAGAAGCGAGATGACAATGTGAGCACGCGTGCGCACCCACGCACGAACACGCAACAGCCAGAGGCACATGGACTTGGAAGACAAAGACAGGATAGCCAGACCCTTCTGCACAAAGGACAAAGTGACCCAGGTGACAGGAGTGAGCTGGGTGGGAGCTTCTGGGGCAGACAAGTTGTCCCACCATGGCTGGGGTGGCCAGGACAAAATGGAAACAAAGCACGTTTAGGGGACAGGTGTGTACCCGCCATCCCCTCAGGTAGGCAGACCTACAAGAGGTGGTACATCCAGTGTTCCCTGGCCATTAGCCCCAAGGGCCAGACCTCAGCCAGCTCGGCTCATCATGGCCACATGAATCCCGCTCAGCCAGGCCATTAGCTCCTCAGATGTGCCCGAAGGTGTGGTGAAGGGGAGAGCCCTCCCCCCACCTTGGGAATGTTATCTACAAGTGCACAGCTTTGCCCATCACCTGGGCACACCCAAGTCCAAGTACCAACATAGTTCAGGCTGGCTGGCTGGGCCTGTCGGGTTGGGAACAAGGTCTTCCCCAGGGGAAACAGGCCAGGCCCAGCTGGCTGGGGATCAGTCTGTAAGGACTACCAGTTCCCCATCACTCTTCTCTTCGCCCTCTGAGTCCTCGTCCTCGCTGTACCGGTACATTTCTCCATCAGCCACTGAGTGCCTGTCATCTGTGCCCTCCCCTTCCTCCCGGAGGCTGCAGGTATTGACGATGACAGGCATGTTGGGGTCCAGGCCCTGGGGGACATAGTGCTCCACCAATGGTTGTGCCAGGGGCATGCCTGCTGCCCGAGGGAACAGGACATCTGAGGAGCTCACCTGTGCCTGGCCAGCCTGCGGGCTGAGAGGCAGAGAAAAGGTGCAGTTACAGATGTACCCACGTGCCCTCCCAGCCCTCCCCGTTGGCTGTCCTCTGGGCCTCACAGGCATACATTCCAACCCGTGGCCTGGCTGGGGAACTGTCATACCCTGGGCCCTGCATGTGCATCCTGATGGCCAAATAAACTGTCTGCTATAGATGGAAAATCTAGAGCCATGGGTATAATCTTGGAAGGTGGCACATGAATATTATTTCATTTTAGTGTCACTGACTACAGGACTCCACTCTTGTGCTTGCCAGGGTTTTAGTTAA
Source organism: Ondatra zibethicus (assembly GCA_004026605.1). Lineage (NCBI taxonomy): Eukaryota > Metazoa > Chordata > Mammalia > Rodentia > Cricetidae > Ondatra > Ondatra zibethicus. Next base: position 131,675 of record PVIU01000883.1, read on the forward strand.
GGAACCTTCCTATGGGCTGAATCCCTGCAGCGTGTCTCAGTTTGCCCTGCATTTGTCAGGTGGCAGGCGCCCCGCAGTCATTCTGGGTTGGACCCAACCCTCAGTCACCAGAGTCTCACATACAGTCATTATCCACCGGGGATCACACATAGGCAGATGACAAACAAATCTGCACACAGATGCCCAGGGAGCAGCCACACAAACCCTGCCTGCCTCACACAAAGGCCAGCCACACATGAACCCAGCCTCTCACAGCAGCCACAAGCTGCTTCTGGCCACGAGGGGAGGCCTGCTCACGGGATGGTGTAGCTTTGGCGAGCACCCTGGCGCCGTGTTCTCATCAGGGCCTTGTACTCGCCCACGCGCAGCCGCCGTCCCTCCACAACGCAGGTGCGCTTAGGCCTCGGCTTGTACTTGTAGTCAGGGTATTTCTCCAGGTGCTGCCGGCTCAGGCGGGCCTGCTCCTCGTAGTAGGGCTGTTTCTCTTGGTTTGTCATGGACTTCCAGCGAGAGCCTGATCCAAACCCAGGCAAGAACTCAGGGCCAGACTCTCTGAATCGCCCCAGACCCCAGGCTCTAGAAACCCTGATTGGGCCCTGGTCCCCAAGTGGGATCAACAGATAATACAGGTGAAAGCACTCAAGGGCCTGGCCCAGTGCAGATGCTCCCTGGATGCTGGGCAAGGGAATGGGTAAGGCTGGTAATGACGGGTAGGGTAGTTGGCACCACCCTCATGCTGAACAACTCCCACCCCTGAGAGGTGTCTTCCCAAGGGAAGTCACTCCAGGCCACCAAGTATCCAGTGTGGGTCTGAAGTGCTGCTCCGTGCATGGTAGGGCACCTGCTGAGCGTGGGCCAGGTCCTAGGCTGCACCCCCAGCACAACAAAGCTAAAAACAAAACCCTGGTGCTCCAGACAGTAAATCCTGCACTGCTACTGGAGGGTTCAGCCATGAAAACATCTCCCTCCCTCAGACTCAGACACAGTGTGGCACTTGAAGTCTTGGTACTGACGATCCAGGATACCAATCTCCCATTTATTGCCACAGGACAGGCTAGGAGGCACTGGGAGTATGGGGGAGGTAAGGAGGGCACGAAGTTCCAAGGGAAGGAGCAACCAGAACAGCCTTGCACTGGTACAAGGTCCTAGGATCCAGATGCCCATTACAACTCAACTCCTACACTCTCTAAGATTCTACCAGGGTTTAACAAGACATGGAATATCACCAAGCAAGCTTTAAGCCTACCTAGCAGGCTCCTGGGACCCAGTCCTATTGAACTATCCCTGACCCTTACCAAGAATCTTGCTGATGCTGGAGTTGTGCATGTCTGGGAAGGCCTGGAGAATTTTCCTCCGCTCATCCTTGGCCCACACCATGAAAGCATTCATGGGTCTCTTGATATGACTGCTGTTCCGGGACTCAGAGAAATGGCGGGCGCCTGGAGGATGGGTAGACAGAGTCAGGAATGGGGACTGGCAGACATCCCTTGCATGGCCACCAGGAGGCACTGAGGAGGCTCACACAGCGGTCAGCTCAGTTCACGGGGGAAGCAGAGACTAGATAACTGGCAGAGCAGGGGCCCAGAACTGCAGGGCCCCACAGAGCAGACCTAAGGATAGACACCTGGGCACAATGGAGATGCAGGTCAGGACCTGAGGGCTTAATCCCAGGAGGACCCAAGTGACCAGAGACAGACAGAGCCCTAGTGGAATGAAGCGATGCCCAGGATCAGAGCCCTCACCGTCCATGTCGCAGCTCAGCATGGCTTCCTCCAGTGGGTGCACACAGCTCTCCTCTGGCCTCTCCTTGGCTGGGGATGAGTCCAGGCTGATGAGGTCCTGCAGGTGACAGAGACATCAGGACCTCCCGTGTCACCCTGTCCACATCTTCTATCACACACTCCTACCCTCTGGGAGAGGACGTGTGGCCATACCTTGCGGAATGGGGGGTTGGGGGAGTTTTCCAAGGCCCCACTGTGGCTGTGCAGCAGTTGGCGAGCATCCTGGATGGCTTTGGTGACAGCATCCCCTTCACCAAGGAAGCCTGTTGAAGAGGGCACCTGAGGGCTTTATCCCAGGGGCAACCCATACTTCTTACACCCCCTGCCACGTCATTCCTAGGAGCTCCTTGCAGTGGCATCTTTGTGGTAGCACGCTCTCTGCCCATCCCACACACACTTAAGAAGCTGGGAATGAAGCAGCATTCCCAAATCTGCGGCTCAGTGGCCTGACCCTGGGCTGTCTAATCTGATCCTGGAGGACAAATGGGCCACGGAAGGAGGCCTCCTCCGAGCCAGCCTAGACCCCCGGCTTTAAGAATGCAGAGGCTGGAGTCGAGTTCAGTGATAGAGTGCTTTGGAATTTTTAAAACCCCAACCTGGAACCAAGAAGGGGAAGGGACGTGCCCACAGTGGCATCTGACTCAGCTGTCCTCTTGGGTGAGGGCAGGTAGGAAAGCTTACCCAGAGGCAGGCTGGGGGGGCTGGACTGCAGGTCCCTTGTGGGAGCCCCGTGGCTTGAGGGGTGAGGCCCACAGCTGTTCATCTTGAGGCTGGGGGAGCTGGAGGTGTTGGGCAGCTCAGGTGCCTTGGGCTTGGCTGTGAGGTTCAATGGCTGGGGGGGCTCCTGGGGACCCAGTAAGTCAGAAAGTGAGAGACACCAAAGGACACCGCTTCCCCCGCATCATGGGACAGATAGGACTCAGGGAGAAAGCGAGACTAAACACCTGCCCAGAGCAGCCAAGAGGGAAAGAATGAGAGCAAAGGAGGGCAGCGGTTCAGCAGGGGAGGGCACCTCACGTAAGAGTGGGCAGGGGAGTACCTGCAGGGGGTGGTGGGTGGCCACCCCGGGCCTTTTCACCACAGGGGCAGGAGGGCTGTGCAGCAGCTGCAGCGGGTACTCCACTGTGGAAAGAAAAGCACGGGGCAAAGTCTCAGATGAGACCTGAACAGCAGGTACCAGCGTGACAGGTCCCAGTACTATGTGTAGGTGGGCTGAGCCTAGAGCGGGCCCCACTCTTTCTGTCCTCATCAGGTCACCCCCTCTTCCTACATAGGCCCTGCGGGCTGATGGCCCATGCCTGCCTTTCCAACCAACTCTAAAAAATTTTAGTTTCCCACGGTCCATGCAAGGGAGGGCACACTCCAGTCTTGTACTTGCTGAGTGTCGGGGGCAAAGCGACCCTGTTGGGAGGAATGCCTCATGTGCTCTCCCCCTAGGGTTAACACATGCGGTGTGTAAGAGACTGTGTAAAACACCAGTCTCATTTTACAGGTGTATCAGTCAGGGTTCTCCAGAGATCACAGCGGATGATAAGGAGACAGTTCAGTGGGCTGCCCACGAAGCTATTAAACAGCAGCGCTAGGATTTGAAGCCAGGTCTTCCAGACTCTACAACCTATCCTTGGCCTGTACAGTTCTCTCTCCTACCTACCCTATCTCACGAGGCTTGGCATCAAGGGGGCGTGGCGATTCTGCAGAGATAAGACTGTATACAAATCACCAGCCCCAAGGCAGGTAGTGATAAGTTCACAGGAGGTGTGTCAGGGTACTTTGTTTGAGCTAGGGTGGAGATGGGGTAGTAAGGTTTGAGGATGTGATGAGGACCATGAACCCAGCGGGCAAGCAAGGTTGTCTTTGTAGCAGAGAGCTGGTACTCTGTCATCGGCTTGTGGAACAGGGAGGGTAGACCAGTAGTCTTCATTGCTACCCATCCTGTTGGGGCAGTTTCAGGCAGCATGTCTGCCCTGTCCCCCAATTCTGTCACCAGAAATCACTGGGATCATCCCATCAGTCACCTTCATTCCCACAGCCCACAACCAGAGACAATGCACTCCCTGCTCAAGTGTTCCCACGCACCCACTTCCCAGACCCCATGCTCCAATCCTCAGCGGAATCCCGGATCCCTGTCACACTCACAAACCTCTGCCACCTCTTTTCCCTCCGCCCCGTACCCCAGTTCCAGCCTCTCCCTCACTTCCTTACCCCACCCCCTGGACCCAATCATCAAGTGCCCCCTCCTCAGGGAGCCTCCCCAGGCCTCTCTCTAGCCTTCTCTCTCTTGAGACTCTGCTTTGCAGTGCCCTCTTCCTATCCATCCTTCCCACCAAGCTCAGGAAGGACTCATTCTTCCACCAGACAAACCCCAGAAAGACCACTGAGCATGGATGGGCTCTCTCATCTCACGACAGCAGCCTCTGCAGTGGGCCCTTCCCTGTCTCACTCACCTGGTTTGCAGGGAATGGGCTGGATGGGCAAAGCCAGCTGGGAGTCAGGGGTGACAGGCAGTGGCTGGTGACTCGGGGGAAAGGCTGGAATCATGACGTAAGGCATGTTAACCTGCTGAAGGCAAAGAAACCCACCGTAAGTCACTGGGGACCCAGAGCGCTGCCCAGATGTCGTTCTGCCCAGGACCGGAGGTAGGGTGGGTATGCATAGAACACAAGGGTAGGGACAATTTTCCAAAAGATCCATCTGACCTCGTATGACATCTACGAGCCTATCTACTTGCCACCCCCTAAAAACAGGACTCTGGAAGTGGAAGGAACCGGAGCAAAACTGGATAAAGAGTAGGACCTCTTCATCAAGCCTAGGGGGAGCCTGTTCTGCCGTCCCCTCCCCCGGAGGCTCTGCAGGCCAGCGCCACCCTCTGCCTGCGCTGTCCCATCGTCACCTGGATCTGCTGCTGGAGGACATTGATCTTGTGCTGCTGCTGAATCAGCTGCTGCTGCTGCTTGGCGATCTGGCGAGACACAGAGTCAACAAGGGAATCACGGAAGGCCCTGGCCTCCTCCAGCAGGCCTGCCACAGCCTACCCGGCTTCCCCAGTAGCATGCAGGGTGGGGGTGGGGGAGAGCACCAGTTCTCAGAACCTGGTCTCCTCTGCGGGACAGTCACCCTTCCCAAGGAGCCTCGGACGCCCCTGCCCTGGCTGGCACCTACCTGTTCCTGCTGCTGCCGGGCCAGTTCCATCTGCTGCTGCTGCTTCTCAAACAGCATGGCAGCCATGTTCTTCTGCTCGGAGTGGGCTGTGAGGAGCTGGTCCCGAAGGGCGGACAGCTGGTGAATCATGACCAGAAGCTGAAGCTCCTTCTCAGCCAGGCTCTCTTGGGTCCCTGTTCACAGTGAAATGCCGCCACGGAGACCTTTGTTAATGCGCCTGTCTATCTGCCCACCCACCCATCTGACGACCTCTCTGTCCCAGGAGCCTGCTAGTCCAGAGCCCAACTTCTCTGTACTTCAAGGGATTAAAAAAAAAAAAAACCAAAAAACTATTGTTTTGCACGATGGCAGTTACTTCCCGGGATCAACCTGAGGATGAACGAGCTAATAATGCGTGGAAAGTTGTTTGTCTAGGACCTGACTGTGACTGCTCATGTCCCCGTCTTCCATTCCAACCTGGCTGAATGATGGAGCCGGGCACTTCCAAGCACTCAAGTGGGGACCCATTTATAGTCAGGAAGCCTCTGGAAAATGCCAAAGCTCAGGCCTCCATCTTTGGGGCTTCCCAACCATGAATTCGGGGAGCATAAGCACTGATTTAATGCTCCCACTGTAGGCCTAATCAACAACACTGAGAAAACGATCACCCTGAGGAGGTAAGCCGTGACCTTCAGCGTGGTCCTGGAAGCCTAGCTTCAACCGCCAACAGTGCGTGGAAAGTTAAGGCTCACTTTAGACTGGGGACCTGGAAGGTCGAGTCCCAAGGGTCCCCTAATGAGAGCCTAGAGTCACCCCATGGGATCTGTTTCCAGTCAGGCCGCTTCTACCTGGGGATGGGCCAGACAACTGCTTAGAGACTCCCAGGTGAGCCAGGTGGGAATGAGGTACTACCCTATATACCCAGAGTGCATGATAGACCAGAAGGGAAAGGCTCGGGCTGAGATGCCCTCTCCTGCTCTCTGCGCACAGAAGTCCTGCCTCCTCCCTCACGATTGGCTGTTCAGCTTTCTATTAAAACTAATCAGGTGCCTTAGGCAGGCAATACTAATACAGAGCTCACCTCAGCTAGTTATTACCTTTGACATCCTTGGTTTCCACAGAGCTTCTTCCCAGAAACCGCTCCTTCCAGTCGCTGGACAGCAGCTTCTCAATGGCTGGCACAACTGGAAGAAGGCAGGGTAAGGGCAGGGCGAAGGCCACCAGAGACCAGCCCAGACCTCACCTTTGACTCAAACATCCTACCCTCTTGTAAGTTGCGGTTGAAGTCCAACCGCTCCTGGCTTCCCGAAGCAGCCTCAGAAGCTGCTGGTCTCTTGGGGTCTGGGGACCCACTGCTCTCTGGTGAGGCACAGTCCTGCAAGAGACAATGAATTATCACTGCCGCTCCCAAGAAAGGGAGCACAGACAGGGCTGAACACCCCAAAGGTGTCATTTCTTAGGGACCAAGACTCTGGGATATTGCTCATTCTCACATTCCCACCACCTGGCTTGCACTATGCTATAAATGATACAGTGAGATGAACAGAGACCCGGGTTATCAGTCCAGGTTTAGTGGCTCACAAGGGGCTGGATCTCACATAAGCCCTGACAACTCTCTGAAAGTCAGGACTGTCTCTGGAATCCATATAGTAAAAGCACCTGAATGAGGAGCCAGCCGATACATTGGGAGGATCACCATGGAAACACACCTGTAGGTTTGTCTATGAGGATGCTTCCAGAAGGAAAACCTGCCCTGACTGGAGGGTCCTGGACAATTTCGTCTCCCCACTTCCAGACTACAGATGCAACATGGCCAGCTGCCTCAACTTCCTGTCACCACACCTTCTCCACCATGTGCACCCTCGAACTATCAGCCAAAACAAACCCTTCTTTAGATTGCTTCCATGGGACATTTTGTCCCAGCACTAGAAAAGTAACTAATACAGAGCTCACCTCAGCTAGTTATTACCACGAACCCACATGCTGCTCCAGTCACGGCTGCTTGATTTCAGGCACCCACTGTGGCCTCCCTAAATGACCCTGGGGCTGGAGCACTGCCTCGGCAGTTGGGAGCTCTTGCAGAGGACTGGAGTTCAGTTCTCAGAACCCACATCCAGCTCCAGAGGAGCTAACTGTTGCAGAGTATTTATTTAACTAGGTAAAGATGCGCTCCATTTGTTTAATTATGTAAAGATGTGTTGCATTTGTTTAACTATGTAAAGATGTGTTGCTGTTTTACCTTGCCTGCCTAAGGCACCTGATTAGTTTTAATAGAAAGCTGAACAGCCAATCGCGAGGGAGGAGGCAGGACCTCCAGGTAGGGAGAATAAGTAGTGGGAAGAATTTAGGCTTAAGAAGAAAGAAAAGAGAAAAAAGAAAAGGAGACACCAGAAAGATGCCAGGGGCCAGCCAGACACAAAGGCACAAAGGAAGCAGGAAAACAGGACATATAGAATGAAAGAAAGATTAAAAAGCCCTGAGGCAAAACAGAAATGAATAGAAACAGGTTAAAATAAGTTAAAAGAGCTAGTGGTACAAGCCTAAGCTAAGGCTGAGCATTCATAATTAATAATAACTCTCCACGTCTTTATTTGGGAGCTGGCTGGTGGTTCAAAGAAACTTCCAATTACATCTAACATTCCAATTACATCTTCTGGCCTCGGAGGGCAGCTGCACTCATGTGCACATATCTTTGACCAGGCAGCAGGTACACACACACACACACACACACACACACACACACACACACACACACACACACACACACTTTTAAAGAAAAATAGGGCCTGAAAAGATAGCTCAGCAATTAAGAGCATTTGTTGCTCTTGCAGAGAACCCAGGTTCAGTTTCCAACACCCACATGGTGGCTCAAAACCACTCCAGTTCCAGGGGATCTGACACCCTCCTCTGTAGCACCAGGCACTCACGTGATACACACATTCAGGCAAAAAAAAAAAAAACACCCCACAAAACAACCCCCCAACAACAACAACAACAAATAAAACTCATACATATAAAACAAATAAATATGAAAAATTGAAAAAATAAATAAGTATGTGAATTGATAAATGAATGAATGAAAACAAATCTTTAAAAAAAAGAAGTGTTCAACTGTGCATGGCGATTGGTCCATCTTCTAGCCTTTAATCCCAGAACTCATGGGTAGAGGCAGGTGGATTTCTGTGAGTTCCTAGCTAGCCTGATCATAATAGAGACCCTGTCTCAAAAAACCAGAAGAAGAAGAGGAGGAGAAGGAAAAGGCAGAGGGGGGAGGGGAGGAGGGAGAAGAGGAAGCAGCACCAACGCTCCATGTTTCATCTAAGTCAAGCCTCCTTGTGTCTAAGGTTTACTACTCCAAAATGTGTCCCCTAGTCACCCCCACTCTTCCAAATTGAGTTCCTCCTTAGAGTCATCAAATTAAACTTCCTGTATGGAAACAGAAGTTTAAGACCTACAGAATTTCTACCATATATTTCAGTTCTCTGTCCTCTGTGTACATGTGTTCTACACGTGCATGTGTGAGTGTGTGCACACGCGTGTGGTGTGAACCCAACTCTGACAAGCACCTGTCATTTTATTTACTGAGGCAGATCTCTCACTGCACCCAGCGCTCCCATTCCAGGGACTCCCATCTCTGTCTCCAGGCAGCTGCCACGCTTTCTTGGCTTTTACGAGGGTCCTGGAAATCCAGACTTCCATCCCCTCGCTTGCCCAGCAAGCGCTTTACCCACTGACTCATCTCTCCAACCCCTGTTCCCTCGTCTTAAGGAGATTATAGTCTGAAATGGCCACTCAGGTAGGAATGAAAGGAGACACCTCCTGTCCTGCTCTGACAGGTTACCCAGCTTCTAGCCCTGACCATGTGGCTCCTCCCCTCTGCTCACCTGGGCCCCATCTTGTCCCTGCAGAGACCATTTCTGCACACAAGCTAGACAAAAGCATGTAGGCCTGGTGGAAAGGGTAGATCAGCACCAGGTGGGGCCACAAGGCAGAGTGGGGACAATAACCAAGGGGGTCCCTCGAAAGCGCTAGATACCTGAGCTGGAGCTTGTGAGTTGGCCGCTTCCTGCGGAGCCAGGGCTGGGTCTCCAGGCTGGGGCTCCACTGCAGCGGCTGTGCCTTGGGGGGCCTCGTGGGGAGGCTCCTTCTTCTCCTCAGACTTGATGGTGCAGTTCACCATGGTGCTAGCACTGTCCAGGGCCAGCTGCACAGAGACGGGGCTCCGCATGGACATCCTGCGGGAAGAGGGACAGAGGACACTCAGTAAATGAGGTCCAGGGCCCAGTTTAGGAGCCCACCCTGCCCCCCCAGGAGGTGCCCCATCCTTTGTTTCCCAAACCCAAGCATTTCTTGGCACCCCTCAAAGATGCGTATGTCTAAAACACAAGCCTACTTTGGAACCTGCTTTCTTATTTTTTAATTTTTAGAATCCATCTAGGGATTCCCACCTCTGGTATTCACTCCCTCCTTTTGCTTTTGCAGTGCCAGGGCCTTACACATGCTAAGTGAACACTCCATGTTTCTTGCCATGATGGATCCAGTGAGCCGATGAGCTCACCTGAGGAAGCCAGAGAGGGTAACTGGCTGTGTCAGAACCCAAGACAACTGAACACTGTATGCGTGTAAACATGTGTACTGGAACAGGGCAGTGGTGGCACACGACTTTAATCCCGGCACTCGGGAGGAAGAGGCAGGCGGATCTCTATGAGTTCAAGGCCAGCGTGGTCCACAGACATAAACGTGTCTCGAAAAATAAAAAGACAGGATCTCAGATAGCCCAGGCTAGCATTGAACTTACTATGTAGCTGAGGATGGGCTTGAACTCAAGTGCTGGGATCACAGGCCTGTGCCACCATGCCCATCCTGCAATATGCTTGGTAGACTCTTGTGAAGTGGCATGAAGTGGCCTTCTCCTCTATCAAACGGCCTAGTGCCACCCGAGGGTGAGCATCTGCGGGACTCTGGAGAACAGTTTCCAGGGTCACATCAGGCTAGAGACCAAGCAGCGGTCACCCTCTCCAGTCCCTGGCCTCAGGTGGCACACAAGGGTCTGGCCTCCTGCAGAAGCCTTGGGAGGTGGTGCCTCACTAGAGAGTATTAGGTTAGGAGCCCTCTGTCTTCCTTCACAAATAGGTTAACGTCAGCTCTGGGGGAGTATGTAGTGTTATTAAAAAGAGACTTTACTAGAGTTGAGTTAACCTGGTAGTCCTGTGCCCTCCTGCCACGGGGTGATACAGCAAGAAGGCACTCGCCTTCCTAGCCTCTGCAACAGGAAAAACACACGCTTAGACACATAGGGATCAAAGAGCAACAACCATCAGATGCACTAACAGACCCTTAAACAAAAAAGGTAGTGTGACACACTAGTGTCACCTTATGGGCACAGCCCCAGTAGGTTCCTGAAGCCACACCACTCCCAGCATCGCCAAGCCGAGGTCCTACAAAGCTGCTGCATTTGCAAGTTGCAGCAAAAAATGACACACAAAATCTTTTCCCTTTCTTCGCGACTCCACAATCGATGTCTTACCGGGTTTCATCAACTTCCTCTATTGAGGACCATCACCTCTTACTTTACTGTTTTATTGTGTGTGTGTGTGTGTGTGTGTGTGTGTGTGTGTGTGTGTGTGTGTGTGTGTATACTGGGGTGAATGTTTGTGCACATGCATGTGCGGGTGCCTATGGAGGCCAGAGAAGGCATCAGATCTGAAGAGGAGTTACAGGTTGCTGGGAACCAAACCCCCGTCCTCTGCGAGAGAAGCAAGTGCTCTTAATGGATGAACCATCTCTCCCGCCCCAACTTCCACCTTCCCAAAATCAAGTGCTTTGATTCCAGCCAGCATCACTAAGCTTGCAGGTTGGGGCCACTGTTGAGTCAGAGTAGCTTGAATGCAGATACTGCCCTAGCACCAGTCCCAACTGGAGGAGCCGCCACCAGTGACCCACATAGTGTGCGGATACATTGGACAAAGGATGGTCCACAACCCAGAAACTTCAAGATTCCATCCCGCTACTGAGAATAATATGCTATTTAAAAAATGTACGGGGGGGAGGGGCTGGAGAGATGGCTCTGTGGTTAAGAGCATTGCCTGCTCTTCCAAAGGTCCTGAGTTCAATTCCCAGCAACCACATGGTGGCTCACAACCATCTGTAATGAGGTCTGGTGCCCTCTTCTGGCCTTCAGGGATACACACAGACAGAATATTGTATACATAATAAATAAATAAATATTTTTTAAAAAATGTACAGGGATGGAGATGTAACTCAGTGGTAGAGTGCTTGAAGTTTTGGATTCCATCTCCAGCACCATATAAAACTAGGTGTGGTGGTACCCACCTGTGATCCCAGAACTCTGGAGGTGGAGGCAGGAAGGTCACAAGTTCGAGGCCATCCTTGGCTATGTAGTAAGTTAAGGGATAGCCTAGGCCCAATAGACCCTGCTTCTAAAACCCAAAACAAGGCCAGCAAGATACCTCAGCAGGTAAAGGTGCTCACTGCACAGCAATGCAAGCCTGGATAGCTAAGTTCCATCCCTGGAACCCACATAAATGTAGAAGGCAAGACCACCTCAGAATTGTCATCTGACCTCCATTCATGTCCAGACACAAATATCTCCCCTCTCCTCCTCACACACGCAGTAAGTTTAAAGCAAAACAAAAAACCGTTATGAATTATTTACTTCTATGGTTTTCCACCTAATACTTTCAGATCACAGTGGACCCCTGAACTCCTGTTCAGTGAGACTGAAAACAGGGCGACCAGTGCATTTGCATATCACATCAATTCTGTACAGGGCATCCTGTAGTCTATAGATTACACCAACTATTCTGGTACTGTGTACTGGGTCATACAATGTTACAGCTTTGCATACAACGGAATACATAAGGTGTTTTATGAACAGCTACAGGAATATTATAATATTATTTGATTTGATTGTATCCTATTGATCAGAGGACGGCAGACTCCCCCACCCTCTTTCTGAGTGCAAGGTAATCAGGAACCCAGGATAGGACAGGGCAAGAGAAGGCTAGCTGACCCTAGTTGGGGCCCATCTCACCTGGACGAAGAGAAAACAGACCCCAGCCCGGCTTGGCCCAGGGGGGCTGCCTGGAGAACCTGCAGAAAGCAGGCAGCTCAGCCCATCCGGCTGGGGAGGGGCCGGGAGCCAGGCCCCGCAGGGGGCAGGAGTGGGGGCGGGGGTGGGGGGCATTATCCTGGAGCTGAGGGCAGCAATTACATAACAAACAAACCCGGGCTCAAGCTGTGAATTAATCAAACTGCTGAAAATAAAACCTTCCTCTCAGGAACTTCAGACAAAAGAAATGAAAACAACCAGGCTGGCTGGAAAATAAAAGGCAGCGGTGCTGAAAGCTGGGACAAAAGGAAACCAGACAATAGGGTGTTGGACAAAAGCAACAAAGCCAGAGGAAGTGTGACAGGCGCACAATGAAGGCCTGTGGGCTTCTGATCCCTAGGCTCTCAGCCACCTCATCCCACACCACTGGCTGCCACCAGATCGCCTCCGCTGGCCACACTTGGGTCCCAAGGGCTCCCCTTCTTCATCAGGACCCAGCCTCAGGTTTTCAACTCCTACCTCAGTTCAAGCAGTCCCAGCCACCGCAGCCAGAGCCTACAGTTAGACGAGCGCCTGAGGCCAAATGCTGCCCCATGGGACATGGTGACCATCTACCCACCCACCCCGAGCCCCACGAGGGCTTTCCTGACTGCCCAAGACCAGCTTCACTGGCTACATTTGGCTACTGAGCCCTTGTGACGCAGCCAGTCTGGGTGGGAATGTGCCACATTAAACACACCAACGGTCCCAAAACTCAGCATTCATTATCAGCTGTGGTCACAACCTGATGGATTAGGTTAGATAAAACAGTCTCTTTTCTCCCTCTCTCTTACATCTCTTAAAGATCTATTTTATTTTTAATTATGTGTGTGTGTCCTATGTGCGTGCACTTGTGAATGCGCGTGCCCAAGGGCCGAGGCATCGGATTCCCCTTGGAGCTGGAGTTTACTTGTCCTCTGCAAGAGTGGTACCACCTCTGACTGTCTGAGCCATTTTTCTGGCTCTAAACAACACAGTCTTTTGTTGTTGTTTCGAGACAGAGTTTCTCTGTGTAGCCCTGGCTGTCCTGGAACTCACTCTGTAGACCAGGCTGGCCTTGAACTCATAGAGATCCTCCTGCTTCTGCCTCGCGAGTGCTAGGATTAAAGGTGTGCACCACCACCAGCCAGCTAGACTAAACATTCTTAAGATGCATCCCACCTTCTCTTCCCCCTGAGACAGGGCCTAACCGTGTAGGCCAGCACCTGCCTCAGTGCCCAAGAGTCACCTGATTATTTTTTCTTTATTATTTATTTATTTTTATGTGCATTGGTGTTTTGCCTATATGTATGCCTGTGTGAGGGTGTCAGATCCCCTAGATCTGGAGGTAGAGACAGTTGTGAGTTGTCATGTGGGGGCTGAGAACTGAACCTGGGTCCTTTGGAAGAGCAGCCAGTGCTCTGAATCACTGAGTTATCTCTCCAGCCCCCACACCTGATCCTCTTGGTAATTTTGTTTATTTGGGGTTGCGATGTGTGCTGCACCCAGGGCCTCACACAGGTGGCGCACATTCCGCCACGGAGCAGCACATCCAGCATTTAAATTTCTTTTTACATGTATTTACTGGGAGATACAACATCATGCAAGTCATTGCCAGTGTGTTCCTCAGGGGAACCACTGAGCCCCAATGCCCTTTTCTACCTCTCCCATCCCTACCCAGCAGCCCTCAGACCATACTTGGGGTTATCTGCTATTAAGAAGTGGCATCTTGGGGCTCCCGGCACTGGTAAACTAAAGAAATGGCTCCCACTGACATCAGACGGGTTTGGAGTTGTCAACCGTGTCACCTCAACCTAGTGCCCTCAGGTAACCCTAACAGATCCTGGGGCCCATATGCTCACAGGCAGGCACCTGGCTCAGCAGAAGGGACAGGGCTCATGGTTGGTATGCTCTGAGCTTACTTAAGGAGAGGCACAACCTGGGCCTAGGAGCCAGGCCTTGGCAGGTACAACTGGAAAACTGAGTCCTGGACCACCTCACTGCCTACCCATCCCTGCCTGGTCACAGCCTTGAAGGAAGCAAGGTCCCCTACCTGCTGTGGTGTAAAGGGAAGAGTCAGGGCTAGAGTCTGTAATTCTTGCCTGACCCGGCTAACCTGTGTGAACACTGGCAAGTAGCCTCTCGGTCTGTCTTATATTCTGCACACTGGACAGTCAGCCACACCTCACAGGAGTCTATGGGGGTTAAGTACCGCACGGTGAGCATCCTGTACATGGATGTGAATAGCCCAGGATGCTGAGTCAAGTGGGTGACAGAAAGTCTCCAAGTCACACAGACCTGGGTATTATCTGCGCCCGAACTCTGAATAGCCACTACTGTGTGCCACCTTGGGAGAGTAACCTCTCTGAGCCTGTTTCCCTCCTCAGTAACATGGGCATAAGACAACCCAGGAAGAAGAGTTAACCTATGAAATGTGCATGTTTTACATTCTCAGACACCTTAAACTTGGCTTTCACAGGACTAAATCATAGCTGAAGATACCTTCGAATGCCTGCTGTTTCTGACTCACCCAGTAGCTTGGGAACCCAACCAAGGCAGGGTGAAAATATAGCTGTTTCATTGTGGCCCCAGAGTCTAGCACAGCGCCTGCAGCATGGGGGACCGGATGCTGCTCCCTGCCCTTCCCCTGTGTGAGCGACACCCAGCAACAGAGCAAGTTCATTTCTTTTTCTTCCTACCCTCAACTGATAAGAAACTTTTTTCCTCAGTCTTTGGATTTAAAGACCCCATAAGAGCCTCCCTTCTTAAGCCCCTTTTCCAGGGACTAAAGACCCCACCAACTTCCTTTACTCCTTCCTTGCAAAGCACATGCTACACTTTCGCAGGGGATTTCCCTCTCTCTAGATGCCCAGAAGCCCAAAGCCCTCAGTGTGCAGGAGACATTATGGGCTCCCCCAGCTCCACCCTATTCTGCAACCCCAAGTCCTAGTTAAGAGTCATAATCCCATGGCAGCCCACAAGCGCAATGGACGCTCCCCTGAGTTATCCGCCCTCCCTCCTGTCCAGCATCACACTGTTGGGACAGCCCTGCTTTAGAACAACCACCAGCAAGGACCCCCTTGGACCTTCCACCAGCAAGGAGGCTGAACAGGCGCAAGCCTTTAATCCAGCACTTGGGAAGCAGAGGCAGGTGGATCTCTGTGAGTCTGAGGCCAGCCTGGTTTACAGAGCGAGTTCCAGGATAGCTAGGGCTGTTATGTGACATGTGTACCCCCTTAAGAGTGCCCACCAGGCACAGATGGCTCTCTTGCCTCTCTTCTTCCTCTTGTCTCTTCCTTGTTCTCCCTGTTTGCCTGCCTCTCTCATGTCCCGAGTCCTACACAACCGTTCGCTCTTTTGCTTCCACCTCCACCAATAAAACTCTTGCACTAATTCTGCTGCACGGGCATGCTTGCTTAGTGGCATACCTTGGCAGGGCCCACCAAAAGGCACTCACTTTGCCTTTTTTATTTATCATCGCGCCCTTTTTCTACCCTCCCCTCACCTAGGGAGCCCACCTCACGGGTCTTCTACTACACTCCTTCCTTCTTAGCTTTATCTCACTAAGACTCTGAACTGGTGCCAGAGACTTTGAATCCAGTGTCTGGATAACAGCACAGAGAAGCCCTTCCAAGAAGGACTAGAGGCAGAACGCTGCCCGTACATGAGATGGCTCCTGTTCTCCCCATAAGCAGGTTTCCCCATCCTGCGCCAGCCCCTTTCTACCCCAAACAAACCATCAGTCACTTCCTCTTCTAATCACTCAATGACTGACCCAGCTGAATGGGAATCAAAGAGAGTCCTCCCTCTGAGTTCGTCCTCCCTAACCATAGCTCTGGGCCCCCACTCGTCTAGATGCAGAGAAGATTCCAGTTATCACAGCATGACTGTGACTCAGACCTGGGGCACAGGAAAACCTTCCGATGGCCCTTGGGCACAGCCAACTTCCACCGCTGCCCCTTCCCACAACTTGTCAGAGTGGCTGGTGCCAAGGGCATCATGGCCAGGGAAAGCGATCCATGCAGCGTGGGTGGGGCAGGCCCTGGTTCCAGAGGGAACTGCACTTCCTCTGAAACCCCAGAGAGTTGAGAGCCTCAGGCTGCCCTGAACAATAGTCCCAAGGCGTGGGTGCCCAGAATGGTGCCCCGTGCCACATCCTGTCATTCTTCCCACAGGCCGCACCCTGCCACCCTTCCTGGCTCCACCCGATCCTATCTCTGTGTTTACTCAGAGCTGGGAGCTGGGCTGGCCGCAGGCTGAGGACGAAGCTTTCCTGAAGGTCCCCCTCACCCCTTGCAGCCTGTGGCGGATGGGATCCAGCTGTGGCCGGTCTAAGTCTCAGCTGGGTAAGAAGAGCCAACATTCCAGCCTCTGGACTGACAGATACCCCTGGCTGGCCAAAGTGGTATCCATCCACCTGGGCAGATGGAGGCTCAGGGAGATTCCAGCTCCTGTCTCCAGCCTGGGAGAGGTGGTGGCCTCCTACCTATAAGTGTCTGTAGCCCAGAAACCAATTAAGAAATGAGCTTTCTTTCCTGGCACTCAGAGATATGAGCCCCCAAGAGTACATTGGAAAGCAGTGGTGTAGAAGAAACAGTAGCTGGGATGGTCTCCCCCACCCCACTTGGCCTTCCAGCCTCAGAGGCGTTGTCAGGATAGAGGGCGACTCGGAAAGGGGACAACTCTGAGACGCTGCTGGAGCTCACACTGTGACATGTCCCCAAGAGGTCTTCCGTGGAGAACTGATGATGTTTCCAGGCATGCTCCCTCCCAACAGTGCCAGGAATGCAACTGGGCCATCCTTGTCTCCCAGAAAAGGAAGACTTCCAGGCCACTGCAGCAGGGACTGGCCTACCCTGTCACAACCCCATGAGGGACAGACCTGAGCATTAACCAAAGGAAGGAGAAGCAAAATGTAAGAGGCCCCAGAAAAGCAGCCACTCAGCTACAAACACTGGGTGCTCCACTGTCTCTCCCTTGAGAGAAACTACAGAAGCCAAGGGCTGGTGCATCCTGTCTGACAGAGGTGGGATATCTGAGGTCATTCTCATCGATGCCAAGCCTACATTGTGCCCTCATTGGTTGATGCCCAGTTATCATCCACTACCTGTATGTTTTAGCCCAACAATGGCAAACTGACCGCTGTGTTCTCAGTTCACGACGTCAGTTCTTGACTGAGTTCTGACCGAGGAAAAAGTGGTCAAAAGAAACCAAGGCAGCTTTGCGAACTTGGAGGAGAAACTATTTCTCAAAACCTTAGTTTCAGTCAGGCATGGTGGCACATGCCTGCAAACCCAGCACTTTGGAAAAGGAGCTGAAGGATCAGAAGTTCCAGGCTAGCCTGGGCTATACGAGACCCCCTTTTAAAACAACAAAACCCTCTCTGCTTCTTCCTGTATACAAAGACTCTAACACTTGCTTTGTGTTTACAAGGTGATGTACACTTCAAGAAACTGGCCACATAGCCAGTGTTGGTGGCACACACCTTTAATCCCAGTATTCGGGAGGCAGAGAGACAGGAGGATCTCTGTAAGTTCAAGGCCAACCCAGTCTACAGTCCAGGACAGGCTCCAAAAGCTACACAGAGAAAAAAACCTGTCTCAAAAAAAAAAAAAAAAAAAAAAAAAAAAAAAAAAAAAAAAAAAAAAAAAAAAAAAAAAAAAAAAAAAAAAAAAAAAAAAAAAAAAAAAAAACCTGGCCACATATGGTTCTGGACAGAGGGAGTAAGAGAAGGAAGATGGACTTCCCACACCATTCCTGGAATTGTAGATACATATTTAGCCTTCATCAGTCTCCAGGCATATGACTTCTAAAACCCTTGTACTCAAGGTGATGATCTCTTTTTATGTGTTAGTGATCTGGGAGGGGGCTGGCAGCTCCCAAGCAGCCAGAGTGCAGCAGGATAGTTCTGTCTTCGCTCTGGAAGACCCCAACCTCTGGAGCTCATCAGTAGAGCAGGGGCCCTGCCCGCGCGAGGCTCAGCACTCCAGCCCTGGCACTGCAAGAAATGAAATGATAAAAGGGAACAGATACGCCCATCCCACTGAGGTCTCGAAACTGACGGGGATGGACTTTTAAAAAGGAAATAATGATTTTGCTCCCTGAACCTGCCCCACCACCCTTAGGTAGTAGACAAGCAAAGTCGAGAGTCTGCCTTGGTCACATGGGTTTCCATCCTCTGGCTCCACCTCACAGCCTTACTAAAGTCGACTTCCATCCGCATGCCCCACCGCCCCCACAATGCTAAGGATGGAATCCAGGGTTTTACACACGCTAGTCTGTCACTATGAGTTCTCTCATTAAAGCTGTAGCACCCCTCCCCATCCTTGACCTATTCTTTTTAAAGTTTAGATTTGTGCTTTTTTTCTTTTTTTTATACTGAAAATAGATTTTTCCACACAATATATTCTGATCAATTTCCCCTCCCCAAACTCCTCCTAGATTCTCCTCTGTCTTCCCAAACCCACACCCTATCTCTCTCTCTCTCTCTCTCTCTCTCTCTCTCTCTCTCTCTTTCTCTCTCTTTCATTAAAAAACAATCAGGCACTAAAATAAAAATAAACCACAATAGGACAAAACAGACAAACAGAAAACAAAAAAACAAAGAAAAAGCATAAGAAACACAGAGACACAGAGAAAAACATTTGCATACACAGAAATCTCATAAAAGCACAAAACCGGAAACCATAATATGTAAGCAAACGACCTATAAGGTCAGCAACAACAACAAACATTAAATTCATTTTGTGTCGCCCATCTGGCTGGACATAGGGTTATCCCTAAGTATGGTTTGTACACTCAGTGAGACTCACTGGAGAAGACGAATTTTTCCTTTTCAAGCAGTTATCAAGTGGAGATAGGTTCTGAGTTAGGGATGGGGGCTTGTGTCTCTCAGCACTAGGACCGCATATGGGTTAGACCTGTGCAGGCCTTGGGCATGCTGCCAGTCTCTGCAGGGACACTGGCCCACTCGAGCATGGCTCTGGCAGGCCTTGCCTTTCTCTCTAACCCCTCTGCCTTGCTAAATTAGATTACATCCCTAAGCTAGCAACCAAGGTCTACTTCCTTATGTGGTCACTTCCTCCTCCTGAGGCTGACCACCAAAGCTCAACAATCAGAAGCCCCCTTTGGTTCACCTAATAAACATGCCCAATTAAAATTAAACACCTCAAAAAAATTAAAAAAAATAAAAATTAAATACCTCATCCTAATACGGTGTTTTGCCCTTCGCCTTTATAAACTGCCATTTGCCTGTGTGGCATGTCTGTCTCCTCTCTATCCAAGGACAGTCCCCTATGGGACAAATACCCCTGCCCCCCTTGTCTCCTTCCCCTTCTTCCTCATTCCCTATCTCCTTTACCACTGCATCCTAGCCCATTCATTATAACACAGACCTCCCCTTTTCCTCCTCTTAAAAATTATACCTGCAAGGTCATTTTCTGCCTGAGTCAGAAAGCAGCTGCTTTAACTTTTCTTCTCTGCTTAATAAAGGATCTCTCTGTGAAAACAGGTGTTTGGGTGAGGTTTGTGCCTAATCCTGGGTCTGGGAGGGAGCCCCCGCTGTGCAGGAGCCCTCTTCAGTCTCCCTGAATTTATCAGTCCTGTTGTGTCTAGAAGGCCTTGGCATCTCCCATCCCCACTGGCTCTCACCATCTCTGTCTCCTCTTCCACAGGGTTCTCCCAGCTCTGAGGGGAGGGATTTGATGGAGACATCCTATTTAAGACTGAGTGTTCCAAGGTCTCCTACTCTCTGCACGCTGTCCAGGTGTAGGTGTCTGTATCTGTTTTCACTTGCTGCAGGAGATTCTCTGAACGCAGTGGAATGTCATTAGGAGTCATTTTATTGGGCTGTTCATTTAGGAGAATAGCAGGATTTGGCTTCCCTTGGCTCCATCGCCCATCTGGTCCCAGGGTCTTGGCGACCAAAGCAGTGTGGGGCACAGGCTCCAATCAGACAGTGGTTGGTTACTCCCACAACTTCTGCGCCACTACTGCACCAGCACAGCTTTCAGCAGGTCACTATTTTAAAGGTTTGTAGCCGGGCTGGCGTTTAGCTTTCTCCTCTGGTCGTGTGTGGTGTACCTTTCAGTATCCAGAACACTAGCCAGTAGGGATGGAAGCACCAGCTTGACTTCTCTGTTCCATGAGCTATGTAAGTGCTGTCTTCAGCCACAGCGCCTTACCGTCACTTCCAGAGAACAGTAGCTTTGGCAATAGTCTGGGTTGTCTGGGGGTTTCCATGGGGTCTCTTCGGCCAACAACTCAATTAGATGTAACCGATTCCTGACTCTGAAGGCTTCATTTGGTGGCAAGAGATATCTAGTTGGGGCTTGTCTTCCCATTATTCAGAGATTCTATTTAGATTTTTTTCATTTTGTAGATAGATATGTTGGGTTTGTTTATTTTTCTTCTTTTGGTTTTTCAAGACCAGGTTTTTCTGTAGCTTTTGAGTCTATCCTGAAACTCACTCTATACCAGACTGGCCTCAAATTCACAGAGATCCACTGGCCTCTGCCTCCCAAGTGGTGGGATCAAAAGCGTGCGCCACCATCACCTGGCTCATTTATGTATATAATATATTTTAAGAAGCTTCTACTGCAGTAGGTTTACATACTACTCCTCAAATAGCCCTTAATTTTAGCTGTCCCTCTCTATCTCCCCTCCCTCTCTCCATTTAATCCAATTCCAGTCAAAGCACCCACCCTTGATATTTCTGAGATAGGATCTCAGGTTGGCCTCGATCCTCCTGCCTCTTTAGCAGCTGCTGTTACACGTGTGTGCCCCTAGAACTGATGTCCTAAATGTCCTTTTGGCGCCCCCAACAACTAGCACCTCTCTGACAAGCACTACACAATGTAGGTCCTCAAATGCCTATAGTGAGGACACAGGCTTGTGAAGGAAGCCCAAGTAAGCAGAAGGCCCTGCTTATCTGGACCAGTCACTGCATGGAGCATGAACTGCTGTACCCTCTCTCCCTGGGATGACACATCTCTTCAGAACTCACCAGCTCCTCAGAATACCATCTCCCTCTGGTACCCACCAGAGTGAAATGCCATTCCAGTGACGGGGCAGTGCCAATCCCAAGAACAAAGAGATGAGGATCAAAGGATGGTCACAGATGAGGAAGATGGTTGAGACAGTCTGCAATAAGCTGCGTTTACCCATCATGCAAGAGGAATTTCATCCTTGCTAAACAGACCTTCTACCATGTCTGGGCTGGGCAGCATGTGGCTTCAGCTTAGTGATAAGGCTAGGCTCTGCCGACTAAGCCCTGGTTCTCTTTTCAAAATCTTAGGTGGTGTTAGGTGAAATAGTGGCTTTGCAGACATGTCAAGAGGGCTGAAATCCCAGTACCCTCCCCCTTTTAATTTTTATTTTATTTTTACTTTTATATGCATTGGTATTTTGCCTGCATGTCTGTGTGAGGTACAGACAGTTGTAAGACGCTATGTCAGGCTGGGAGTCCTCTGGAAGAACAGCCAGTGCTCTTAACCACTGAGCCATCTCTCCAACTCCTTAACTTTTATTTTATATACATGCATGTTTTGTCTACATGTATGTCTGTGTATGTTGTGTGCCTGATACTCAAAGAGGCCAGAAAAGGGTGCTGGATATCCTGGGACTAGAGTTAAGCAGAGCACAGCAACATGGGGGCTAGGAATGAATCCGGGTCCTCTGGAAGCGCAAACAATGTTCTTAACCGCTGAGCCATCTCTTCTCTTTTTTTCGCCATTTTTCACTTTGCTGTTTAATCTGTTCTTTTAGCTTTATCATATCTATTATTGATAGGATGGGTGTGGTGGAGAAAAGACGTGTGGTAGGAGTCCTCTTGAGCGCTGTGGCAACTGTGTACCCCCACTGTGAGCCTTTTTTAGAGACAGTGTCCCTCTAACCTAGCCTGAATATCCTGGAACCCACTCTGTAGACCAGGCTGGCCTCAAACTCACAGAAGTCTCCCTGCCTCTGCCTCTGGAGTGCTGGGATTATAGGCGTGCACCACCACTCCAGCTTCAAATGCAGTTTTAAATAATCACACCCTGCTCAGTCTGTATAGGGTCACTTGGATGTAAAACGTTTTCAGGGCTGACCATTTGGAAGTGGATAACCAATGGGTGTGCTCTTCCCTGGGGGAGACTATTTCCCCTGCTGTCAGCGTTCCTTTGTTGTCTATAGTTCTTTGAGTAGAACTGAGTCCTCAGGAGCACCACCCCCCCAATATTAGCATGTCTATTGGTGTCATCCAGGTTCAGTTCACATTTGGGCAGCCATGTTTGTGAGATTACATGGGTGTGGCTTCTGACGTGTCTAGTAAGCTTCCGGTTCCTCGGGCTCTAACAACCTTTCCACTCTCTCTTCTGCAATGATCCCTGAGCCTTGGGTGCAGTTGTGCTGTGGATGGATCCACAGCTCTGCATTTTGATCAGCTGGAGTTTCCTTTAATGGCTTCCATCTGTTGCAAGAAGTTTCCTTGCTAAGGGGTGTGAACAACACTTTTAGAACATAACTAGGGACTGGGCTGGTGTAGTAGGGTGGAGGTCGTAGTCTCCTTTCAAGACCCAGACCCATGACTTCACTAGACCTGAGTCGTTGTCTAGATTTCTAGTACCAGGCATGATTTCTCTCTTGCCGAACCACCTTCAATCCAATTACAGAGCCACCGGCTACCGCCGAGGGATGTGTGTGCCTCTATTGCAGCCTAAAGGTGTGTTGTGCTATGATGGTTGTTGCTGTGGTTCACAGGCATTATTGCTGGATAGAGCTGTTGGCTGCTTCCTTACTTTGGAAGCTTGCATGGCGCTTTTCTGGTATCAAGAAAGCTAGTCCCCAGGGAGGAGGCCTTCAGGTTAGATTTAGCTCTTATCCTGAGTCCTGTATCCAAAGTCAAGCTCTTTCTTAACAGCTGACTTATTAACTCTCTAAGCCTGCTACTTCCTTTATCTGTAAATGCGACGATACACACACACACACACACACACACACACACACACAGAGTTTTGAGTAGTAAATGAGATAAAGACAAAGCCCAGTTCCTAACCAGTTGGCTATCACAATTATAACCACACCGATCAGATAGATTTGGAGGCTTGAGGGCAGGAACAGGGAACTGCACAACTTGCTTGGCGAACACTGAGACTATCTCTCTTTACATTTCTGAGTTTCCACCTGTGGTAAGCTCACGCCACCTTCTTGCAGGCTGGCTGGGGAGTTACCAAGTTACTGTAATATAAAGTGCTTAGCACAAGTCTGCAGAAGAGAAAGTGGCACTTAGCACTGTGTGGCCGGCCGGCCGGTTGGTTGAATGAACGATTGAACGAATGAATTGGATGAAGGGTGCATCTCTGTGGGCTCGGAGCTTTAGCTCCAAAGCAGGATATATTCTGAAGGTATTCTTTAAAGGCATTTATATACCAGCCTCCACACCTCATGAGACCACACCCTGTTTCATGATTGGCACCTCCACACAGTATCCCTAGGGCCCCTGCAGGCTGGGAAAGGGGACTGATTCTTCCTTCTACTAGTTCCTCTCACTCTGCTGCCTGCAGCCATCCCACTGCAACCGCAAAGAAATGGGTCGGCAATCAAGATGGGTAACTGCCTCAAAAAATAAAGACATCAGTTGATGCTCATCACCAAGAAAGCCACAGGCACTGTGGACAGGAAGGTTGTCATAGCAACAGTCAAGTGGGACCACCTATCTATTCTGCCATGGGAAATTTACCTTGTCAGGTATGAGGGCTTCCCCAGGGACTCAAGCATCCAGCTCTCCAGCGTGAGCAGACACTAAGGACAAAGTAGGCGGCCAGCGTCACTCAGTCACCAATCCTGGCACCAGTAACCCACTCAAGTCTGTTTAACAGTGGCCTCTTTCCCCATCCCAGGATTCTAGATGGGATACTAGCTGTGCCTCAAGTAAACCTAACTGTCACCATCTCCCCAAAAACCAAGTTCTGCAGAAGCCCTAGTTCAGCAGCTTTGGCTCATACAATGTTCATTTACCAGTGAAAAGTGTTTTGTCCATTTCTCTGCAGAGACTGCATTTCCTATCCCATTATCTCAAACTACTCCAGGGACAGTTACAAGATTGACATTTCTTTTTATTTTCACAGTACCCCCCCCAACACACGCCGCACTGTGTGTGTGTGTGGTATGTGTACACACGTGTGTATACATGTGAGTGAATGTTCATGTAGGCACATGCATGTGCGTCTGTGTGCCTGTGTGCAGGCCAGAGTCCAAGCTTGGGTGTCACTCCTCATGTGTGACCTTCAATTTTATAGGTATTGTTTTCAATTGGCTTTGGCTCCTTTTCAAAGGGGAAGGCAAGCAAGGAGGAGGCAGCCTCACGGCTCTAATCCACCAAAGCATTCAACAAACAGTGGCCAGCCTTTTCGGAAGTCTGTCCTGCCCCAGCCTCGGCTTCACTCACCAACTCTCTTTGGCAACTGAGGCAGCAACCATGACTTGGCAAAGGGCTGAGACGACCAGTGGGCAAGGGAGGGATCGAGAGGCAGCACCAAAAAGAAAAGACTTGGAACTTGGAGTGGTTGAATAGTTCCTGCACCCCAACAAACCTTTCCATGGATGCAGCCACCCAAACCACACCAAATCAAACCGAATTAGAAAAAGCCCAGGTTTAATGGATAAAAACGCTCCCGGGTGATTTTCCAGACCCCCAGAGAAGGCACAGGGAAGAGGTACCGGAAAACCACTATCTGTTTTGTGGGGGACAGACCTGAGCATCTCTAGGGGAGGGGTCATCATTTGGAGGGCTTTCTAAGATATGGTTTGGAGAGAGATGGGGGAAGGGGCTTGGGGGGGAGCTTCCACCAGAACATTCCAGACTCTTTGGGTATATGAACACAGAGGCTGGGGTGGAGGTGCCACCAGAACAGTGGTGACATCCAAACCAGTTTAAAATTAGGAGTATTAGGCAATCGGACAAGCTACGGGGAGTGCTATGTGTGAGCCCCCTGCTGTGTGCGGCTAAGGACCCCCAACTATAGCTAACCTTTCTTGGTTGTTTACTTCATGCCCAGCATTATCCAAACTGCTTTTACTCCTACTCATTTATTGATTCTTCAGAGGAATCTTCTGAGGTAGGCACTATTGCTAACCTCCATTTCTCACTGAGGAGACCTGAGCCTAGGCAGCCCAGCCTTGTGATCTGGAAACAGGAACTGACTAACAACGTGGAGTGTCAGCTTCAGCTCCGTCCCATCATTCATCAGCCCTCTCAAACAGTTACGATTAATCATCTCTCTTACTGATGAGGACACCAGATATAAGGAGGCAAAAGTCACAGCCAATGGCACCTAAGAGGCTGAACTCAGAGGCTGGCTGATGTGGCCTTCTCTAAAGCCCACTGCGCCCAAGGAGAGCTGTCACCTGGAACCTGAACCAGCCCCACTCCCGCTTGCCCACCCAGCGCTGCTCCCCAGCTCGGGGAAGCTCACAGCAAGCCTGGCAGAAAAGACCCCGGTTCTCAGGCCATGGCGGCACTCGCTCCCAGAGACCAGAACGGTACATGTGGGGAGCTTGCTGTGGCCTGCTCACAGCTCTTTCAGGGACAAGGGGTTCAAAGCTCCACTGTACTCACAGCATCTTCCTGGCAAAGGAGGAGCACAGGCTGCTCTGGCCCTCTTCTCCCTCACACATATCAATGCTTTAGTCTCCAACCTCTCCTCCATGCCACCTATCCGCAGGATGTCACTACCCTCTCTAAAGCCTCCTGTTCACCCCCAAACTCTCTACAGCGCATTGCGTCTCATAAATGGGCATGGTCACTCTTTTTTTTTTTTTTTTTTGCAAAAGGAATGTGCACTCTGTAGAAAATCTCCAAAACTTTAGACAGAAACTGTGTCACCTGGTTCACACAGTCTGGAGGTGGCTGCTCCCTGATTGTCAGGGCCCATTGGTGCTTTTTCCAATCCTGGTTCTCATCACTGAGCTTGAAATAAAAAAGTTCTCCTATTTCTCCCGTGAATTTGCTACCAAGGGAATCTCTGTGCCGCTAAAGGCCAAATATTCTTTTGAGCTGGGTGTGAGGACAAGTGCTTGTAATCCCAGCACCCGTGAGGCTGAGGCAGGAGGATCTCAAAGCCAGCATAGGCTACACAAGACCCTATTTCAAAAATCCAAGGGACGGGAATGCAGCCCAGTGGCAAAGTGTTTTATTCTCCAGGCCTTTAGAGGACTTAGGGCAGCCATTTTTAATGGCTGTACATCTTCCACCCTGTACCCCATATTCCCTCACACCACCCACAAGGTCGTGTCTCCCTAAACCCCAGTATCACTGTTCTGCACTGTGATAGGTGAGAGGCAAGAGCACCAACAGGGGACCTCACTGGCCTCCTCCTATGACAAAATAGCAAGGAGGCTTGATTTAGAGGATGGAGGCCATGACCAGAGCCAGGAACCAGGCCCAAGGCCAGAAAGCTTCTAATAAAAAGAGGAATATCCGTGTCTCACGGGGCTTCTCTTCAGAGGAAGACATCGTGTCCCACTCCATCTCTGCCTCTCGCTGTGAGACGAGGTCTCTCACTGACTCTGGAGCTAGGCTGGCAGCCAGCAAACACCAGCAATCCTGTCTCCGCAACATCCACCAACCTGGAGCGGGTGTGTGTCTGTGTGTGTGTGTACAGGAACATGCAGCGATCCCTGGCTGTCTTTAAAGGTGCTGGAATTTGGAATCAAGTCTTCACGCTAGTGCAGCAAGCACTCAACCATCTCCTCAGCCTTCAGACGATTTTTTTTTTTAAAAGATGGAAGTAAGTATCAGCTAGGATGTGGAACACAAAACAAGGATGTTGTGGAGAATAACAAGGTGGCTCCTCAAAAAGACTGGACACGGAATTGCCATGTGGCTCAGCACAGCTTTCGGTTCAGGAACCGAAAGCAAGCTCTACCTCTAGACTCTATGTCAGCAACACTATGACAACCAAAAGACGGAAACAAACCAACAATATGCAGTTGATACATACGATGGATTCTTTGCCTTAAAAAGGAAGGAAATGACACACTGCAACATGAATGAACCATGAAACATGCTAAGTGAAAAGGGCCAGATGTAGAGGCCAGCCACCGTATGTTTTCACTGCTGAGGGACTGGGAACGCAGAGAAAAGGATAGCGTTCCAGGCACTGAGAGGAGCCAGTTTCAGGGTAGAGTGACCTGCTGGGGGGGATGGGGGGTTGGTGGAGTTGGTGACTGTCACATATCAGCATAAAGGTAGAGAATACTCTTGAACTACATTTTATAATGGTGTATCGGTAAATTTGATGCTATGCATATTTTAACATACATTATTTGCTTTGTTGAGAGACAGGGCTTCAATCTGTACTGTACCTCAGGCTGACATGAGAGTTATGTTAATCCTCCTGCCTCAGCTTCTCAAGTGCTAGGGTTATATAGGTGTGCGACACCACCCTGGCTCACTTTTGTTTGTTTTTAATCAAGAGACAAAGTCTAGAGATGCAGTTCATCGGTAGGGTACTTGGCTAGCATGTGTTGAGGCCCTGGGTTCCATACCTAGTACCCCCCCCACACACACACCAGGTAGAAACTGTTCATTAACTGCACTTCAGACACCTTTAATCCACACAGAAGCTAAGACAAGAGCGCAACAGCCCCACAGACCAGTGACTAGCATGGGATGGAGCGTCAAAAGGGCAACCTGGCTGCTGGCAAAGCCATAATTAAAGTCACTAATTGAAGAGTTTAGAAACGGCAAGAGCCAGATAGTGTGAGCCCCGCTCTGCCATCGAGGTCTTTCCCCAGTCTCTAAGAAAGATGAAAGGCTTCCCCCTGCAACACAAGGTGTACTTAGATTCAGCAGCTGGGAGGCGGGAGCCTAGGAGAGAGAAAGAGATTTAGTCTTCCCTCAAAGCTGTCGTTCCAAGAAACCCCTTCTTCAGGGGTCCCTCCAGGGTGACCATGTGGAGGTAGACTGACCCCTGGTCTCCAGAACAGCCCTGCTGTATTTTCTATGCACTCTGGGCTGTTTACCGAGGACACAGGACAGAGCAGTGAGTGTCACAGCAGCTGCCCTGTGCCGAGGAGCCCCTGGGGAGGGCAGGACCAATGCCGTCCCAATCTTCAGGTCATGGGCGTTGGCTTCATTTGGCCACCTGGGTATCTTGTTCCTTCTCAACAGTGACAAGCTGGCCCCAAAGTCCCACTTGCCTTAGGGGCCATCTGATGCTTAATTCTGATTTTTTTTAAAAGATGTATTTATTTTTGTATTTCCTGTACATGAGTGCTGCACTTGCACACATGCCCGCATGGCAGAAGAGGCCACTGGGTCCTATTATAGATGGCTGCGAGCCACCGTGTGGTTGCTGGGAACTTAACCCAGATCCTCTGGAAGAGCAACCGGTGCTCTTAACTGCTGAGCTATCTCTCCAGTCCCATTTTTTGATTTTTTTTTAATCTAGTATTTTACTGACAAAAACCACTCATTCTCTCTTGACAAAGAACACATCACAGAGTTTGCTGTGCTTAATTAAAAATGCAGGCCCTTCAGATGGCAGCCCACCCCAGGACCCCAGGGACCTCCTATGCTGCCAGGAGAGCCACCAGCATCTTCATCCACCTCTGTTTGATGAAAGAGAAGGACGACAGTTCTGGGGATCTCTGATCCATCTGACCACTGAGGCTCCTCCTGTGGCTTCCCTTCCTCCACAGTCTGCAGACCTGACCCAGGGGAGGGCAGGGGGTCAATGATGGGGTCACTGGAAGTGCCCAGCTCTGCACTGAGAAGAATTTAACCCTTTTCCTCCCAGCTCGAGACTCCCCCGCCCTAACAGATCTGTCTGCATGGCTGAGGAAAATAACTGTGGTGGCCTGGAAGGGTGGAGTGAGGGTTCAGAGTGTACTAGGGGAGCCTGCCCAGATGCAAGCCCCACCCCCAGCAAGTCTGGCTGAGCTTCCAAAGGTCTTCAGGCCTCAGCTTTCCCCTCCACACAAAAGCAGTCAAAACACCCTTTGCTGCCCGGGGCCTCAGTGATTGGGTCCATGAACTCGATACATTAGACGATTTTCAGTCCCACACACTCACAGTGACCTGGACGCTTTTGGGTTCCCAGGGGGTCTGTGGTGCTCATCACCAGGACATTTGCACAGAGTGTCAAATTATGACTTCTCCCAGTGATGAAATTATAGGTGAGGAGGGCTCAGGCCTTTGATGCAAAGTGGGGGAGTAGGTGGGGAGAGATAGTATGCTAAGGTTCTACCTTCCACCATGAGGGTGCAGCCCAGAGCAGGCCACATGGGGGAAGGACTCAGCAGACACTCATCGACTCAGTGATCTCAAACTAAACAACGTGTTCAACCTTTTTTTTTCCTGGCTTTTGGAGATAAGGTTTTTCTGTGTCACCCTGGCCATCCTGGAACTCACTCTGTAGACTAGGCTGGCAGAGAACTCAGAGCTGCCTGCCTCTGTCTCCCGAGTGCTGGGATTAATGGCATGCGACACCACCACCTAGCTGGTGTTCAACCTTTTAACACTGTCTTGTCATCTACAAAGTCCATACAACCGATTTACAAACACAAACAAAAGAATCAACAATACCCCATGACATTTTAAGTAAGCTTATGTTTTTGTGTCTGTCCCCATTCATAGCCATCCTCGGTGGCTTGGACATCACTGGATTCTTTAACAAGGCTGGCCTGCAAGCCAGACACATTTCACAGACTAAGAAATCGAAGCTAAGAGGAGGGAGCAGGATGCAACCTCAGGTCAGTCTGACTCCAAATCCCAAACCACAGACCAGGCCCTCTGTGAAGGGACCACATCTTATGGACTCTCCAGGCCCCACTGAACCCTTGCCATCCGTGAAATCTACAGGTAGCAGGGACAGTGACCCATCAAGACATGTCCCTGCCGCCACAGTCCAAGGAGGAAGCAGATCCATATAGCCTTGCAACCTTCACTTCCTGCAGCGTCCAGAATCAAGGTCCAAAGGTCAGCTGGAGGCTGTTGTCTATTATAAATTATTAAAACGCACAGTCCCGCTTCCAGCATTTGTGTGAGGGAGTTCCAGGCCTCCGTTGGTTCTATCTGTGAGAACTACCATCTTTAGTTTAGAGGAGACAGGAAAGGCAGTGGCCTTCGAGTCGAGCTGTCTATTTCTGTCATCCTACCCTGTACGTTTCTAAGAGCCCATGCCCTAGCCCAGCTGCAGGGTGCCAGGACAGCAGTCCCCACCTTGGTTTTCTCTGGGTGAAATGGTCACTGATAACAGTGATCACAGCAGCCAGTTAATAGCATCAAAACCTGGACGAGATCCCTTCAGGCCAGACTCCATCCTAGGCGCTTCTCACATACGCCTTCTTGTGACCCCCCTCCCCACGCCTGCACTGGTGGCCAGCACTTAAAAGAGCACTGAGGCATAGGGGAAGCGGACCAAGGCCTACGGTGCGTCTGCTTCCCGGGGCCAAAGGAAGGAGGCTGTGGAGAGCTGAGGGAGGCATTCTAGGCGTCAGTGTCTGTGCCCACCATGCCTGGTACTCTTCTTTTACTAGATCTTCCAGAGAGCCTGATTGGAGCACCAGATGGCACCTTGTGAGGGCTGAGGACAGTTCTATCCCTGCCCAGGACAAGTCTCAGTGGCCAGTCGCCTCCACGCTGGCCACAAATGAAAAACAAGAACACACATACCATTTCACTGAATCCTCTTATCTTTTATTATTCCTTTTCCTACTGTGAGAAAACTCAGGCAGGCAGCCATGCGGCTTCCACAGTCGGCCTGCTTTTCTGAATCCCTCAAAAAACTGTTAACATTTCCTTTCTTCTGTCTCTGTTGTAAGGAAGATTTCTCTGGTTCTTTGGCGTTCCTTATTTTTTCTCTAAAGCTGCCCTCCCTGCCGTGTGGTTGCTTGTCAGCCATGTGGCTAAGCTGACCTTTGTGATGGCCTCACTCAAATCGCATGGTAACCTCCCCCCTTCCCTTCTCTATTCTCCTCCTCCTCCAAGAAGCTGCTGAGATTCACAGCCTGCCTGCCCAGGTTTTTTGTTGTTTTTTTTTTTCCTTTAAACATCTAATAAATTTGTCCTTGAATTTCAAGGGGAGGGGCATTCCAATATCTGCCAGAAATCATAGTTCGGAAGGAGCAGAGTCAGGACACAAACCCAGGTCTGACATGGCCTCTCATTCAGTCTCTCTCTCTCCAGGACCACTGGGATGGCTACAGACCCTCCACCCCCCCACACACACACAACTTCCTCAGATCCCACAGAGAGGGCTGAGCCTGGTTGCATGCTCTCCCATCTCACTCAATCCTTCCATAATGAAATCTTGGTAAAGTTTATGGGAATGTCATTCATTTCAAAATATACATCAAACCAGGCGGGGCACGGTAACACACACCTGCTGGGTTCACCCTCAACTACATAGCTCAGAATGAGTCAGGGCTACAGGAGACCCTGTCTTGCAAACACTGACCACCAAACTGTTGCCTTCTAAAAAGGACATGTAGAGACTGTCCTGGAACACCAACTGCCCCTTCATCAGAAAGCCTGAACAGGCAAGAGTCTTAAGCAAGGTGGGGGGCCATCCAAAGAAAGTCATGGGCAGCAAGGGTCAGGCAGATGGTTAGAGCAACATGGCTCCCACGCTGATAGCCTGAGCCCCACACCCTAGAGCCACTAGCCTTGGCAAGGCAAGGCAAGGCCCCTCAGTCACCAGCCATTCAGCACAAAGAGAAGGCAGCAACAATGGCTTCAAATGGAAAGGAAAAGAACAGAGACTGCTGGGAATTTTCACGGGACAATAAGAGACACTTCAGCCTGAATGAAGAAGCCACCCATTCTGAAAGTCTCTGAAACACCCTCTGTTTCCCCATTGTCAACACCCCAGCATTGTGACCGGGTCCAAGGTTTGGCTGAACTGGGTGGGCTCTGTCTAACTGCAGTCTACGTCAGTGCCCGCTGCTCCTTCTGTTCTGACCCAGCAGGGCTCCCTCCCGAGTCTCTGGACTGGTCCAATGGTGCCCCACACATGCTGATGTGCTGAGTGCCCGTGTGCAATGGAGCCTGGGTGCCATGTGCTGTGTCTGTTCGTGACAGGAGCCTTGGGCTCTGAGATGGATGACTGTCAGTCAGTTCAGAGAACAGAGGAGGAGCAACCGGCCTCATTGCGAAGTGGCCACTAGCTATCCCTGCGAACGATAGGGCTAAACCTCACAGGTAGAAACCATGTCCAGGTTCCTATTGCCTAACACAGTGTGCTCACGAGAAAGTAAACCTGACCTTCGACAACCATCAAGTGGCACCATGTTTGGAATGCAGCTGAGGTGCAAGAAAAGCCACCACTCTCCCCAAACCAAAGCCATGAGCAGAGCTCTGGGAATCAGGCTATGCCTTTCCTGAGCTCAGGTTCCCCACTCGGAGTCTGGTATCACGGCTTCTGGGAATGACCTCGAAGACAGTGTGGGGACTGTCTGCAGTCGAAGCCGAACATTTGGAGCATGACAGAGAAACGAGGAGAAAATAAAGTTCGCTTACCTGAGAGAAGGAGAGAGGTGGAGGACTTGCCTCCAGGAGTGGGGACCAGTGATGTGTCCTGGGAGGCAGGGAGAGCAGTTGGGAGGAAGGGGCACCCCGGATGCCAGCCCTGCTTTCTCCATCCTGGACCCCCACATGACAATCTGCACACACACAGCCCGGGCGCCCACAGACCTCTATCTCCAGCCTGATCTTGCAGCCACCGACTGAAATTCCACTAGCTCAGCACATTGCAAAAAGGGGGTGTTTTGCTCAAGCACCATTCTTTCCACGGGGGTGGCCATCTTGCCTGCTCCCCCTCTTCTCCTGGAGCTCCCGTACATGATTGCCCTCCTTTTCCTTATAGGGGTCTTTCCAGAGTGCTCAAGGAATATACTACAGGCCTGGTCAGCATCACAGCCCAAAGTCCGTTTGACAAACAGCTCAAGTCCAAGGTCCGTCAGGCATGGATGGTGCAGGACGGAGCTGCCCACCCTACTTCCCTCCCTACGCGGGCTCAAGCCTGTGGTGAAGCTGGCGCCTCCATAACCCAAGACACCATCGTCAATCACAACTGTTGATCCCTTCCTCCTTCCTGTCTAGCCTTGCCATGTCCAAGTGTCTTCCCCCAACACTGGAGAACAGAATGTGCTTGGCTGGAGACCCGGATGCAATAAATTGCTATTAACAGACCCAGTCTGAAAAACAAAACCAAAGGCCTCTTCCTTTCTGTGCCTCTCAAACTCCACACTCGTCCCTGTGAGGGCGAGGAGTCACTTCCAGAGGAACCGGTCCCCACTGGCTCACCTCTGCCTCCGACACCCTCCCTTGTAGAGAGCTACCCTCACCATGAAGCCTTCTTTCATGGGCACAAGCCAGGCCACAGGAACCCTATATGCTTTGCTCCTTGTCATTCTGCTTTTTGTCACATTTATTGAATACCTGCTGAGTACAGACTGAGGGTGCCCTGACCCCATTAGGGTGGGAGAGGCTGAGCATCAGCACTCTGTAACGGGGGGGGGGGCAGTGAAAGACACAGACAGGACCAGCGAGAGATAAACCTAAGTGTTTGGACGCCGGCTGCAAATGTACTCACATTGCATTAAATATGGACGAGGCCCAGGGAAAGACCAGGGCTCCCTATTGCGCCTTCCTCTTCTCTTGCTTGTTGGTGCAGCGTCTGGAATGCCTACAAAGCCATCTTTACCACCTGGCCATGTGAACCCAGAGCAGTGTGTACCCCTGCCCTATTCCCCAGCATTCACCCTCAAAGCAACTGTCTCCTCCGTCTCTGTTCACCCTGTGGACACCTAAGAAACATAACTCGGGAGGAAGAGAAAAGGACTCAGCTGCAGTGGCAGGCGACAGGGGCAAGGGAAGGAACCGTGGTCCCTGCCTAGCACATGCCCTTCTGGATGTCTAGGATGGGCTGTCTGCAGCTGTTAGGAGACCCAAAAGGTCCTGTCATCCAGACAGAATGGATGATGGATGGCCTGCCCCATGGATAGGCAACTTCGGGTATCAGGTCCTGCCTGGGCCTGTCTGGAGCTGATCTGTGCCTTTCCCACTGGGGTGGAGCCTCTGGAGCCCAGAAAGTTCTATATACACCCAGACCGCCTCACTGCCAACCTTTCAAAGTAGAGCTCCAAGGGACTAGGTGGCAGGCCTGAGATACACATGCCATGAGCTGTAGGGGGGAGACCAAAGGTGCCCACAGTCCCATACCCCACCCCCAGCACATACAACCTCAAGGGTGATGCCGGGGGCTCCTCCCCAGTTAGAAAGGCACAGAAGCATCTCCGGGCAGCCCCACGCAGAGCCTGCTGCCTAGTGAGTGACATCCACTCGTGAGAACAGGCCTCTCAATTCGGTCCTGCTGATGTGGCAAAGCCCTCAACGAAGCCAGGGGTCCTGGACCTCCCAGCCTGGCCCATCAGCTCTAGAAAGCCGAAGAAGAGACACAGACCCTACCTTAGGGAGCACCCTCACCCACCGGTCACCGGACACCTGGCCACGCTCCCTCTCTGTCCTCACGTAAAACCCCGTGTGGGAAATACCACAACCCTGGGTTATAGATAAAGAAGCAAGCGTTAAAAAAAAAAAAAATCAAAAGCAAAAAAAGCCCTAGGTAAACAGCCCAAAACCAATACTCAAAACCTAGAAGTATAAAATGTTCTGACTGCTCCCCCTACGCGCCCCCCCCCGTGCCGGGTGTTTCACTAAGCCAGCCTGCCTCTATGTAAACTGAACGCTAACCCCGAGTGAACAATGGTGTTACCACAATGCAGAGCCGAGGGGACAGACCTGGAGGAGCCGAGCCTGGGCGCACCCTAACTCCTCACATGCCTTCAGGATGGCCCAGGCCACCCTTCGGCTGACAACCTCCCTACCCAGCACTCTAGGCACACCATAACTCACCTACCCAGCACTCTAGGCACACCATAACTCACCTACCCAGCACTCTAGGCACACCATAACTCACCCTCTGTGCTCTGGCTCACAGGCCGGCCGGCCTTGTCAGAAGAGCCTTGCCTACATTCCTAAGCAGCAAACGCCTACACTTCACTCAGAACCCCTTTGAAAGGCCACCCCCACCCCCTTGCAAGCCCTTCCCTAGAATTCCTGGAAGAGTCAATTACCCACAAGAGGCACCCTATGGACAAACCCCGGGCAGCCCAGCTCTATAGTACTTAACTAGATTGTAATTACCTGTTTCCTGTTTCATTCCCAGGCTCCTGCAGATACTCTCCCAAGTCCAGCAACAACAGCAGGCTTCTCCTAACGTAGGCCAGGGTGGTTCACACCTTTCCACAGGTGTACCATCAGAGCCTGAGACGGACACTACCGTTTTCACCCCCATTTTACAGTTGAGGAAACAAGACTTAGTCTGGCTGCAGAGCCTTCCAGACTGCTGGCACTGTCTGCCCAGGCCCTAGAACACAGCCAGCAGTAAAGGTCAGTAAAGGTCTCTGGTGAAGGATAAAGGAGGCGAGGAGGGGGTGTTGTCACAACTTTACCTCTCCAGCCTCCAGCCCCCCCCCCATGGATTTCTGGGGAATCCCCACTCCTGACCCTCACAACATCCAGTCCCCTGCCAAGCTCCAGGTACATTCTTCTCACCTCCTAAATCCTCTTGGGCTCACTGCCACAGCAGGGGAAGCTCAGGCCCATAGAGACATCTGGGCTATGGGATTATGTAGAGACAGGTCCCCTTCCTCCTGGGGTGGACCTGCAGGATCTGTCTTAAGCAAGCATAAACACAGGCTGAGAGACAGCACCTCAGCTGACCTGGTCATTGGACTCCGGGCAGGCCCCAGAGAGGGAGGGGGCTGTCCCTTGAGGCGGGAGGATGGGACAAGAGGCCCTTTGTGTCAGCAGCTCCTGAGACACCTGTTCTCCACTCCTGCCTTCCGTGGCCACCCTCCCCCAGCCTGTGAGCAGCCTTGTTTATCCTGAAGGGCTGGCACTTGGTGGCCTGACCCCTGCATGGGGCTCCATAGCCCCTGCCAGCACCTGCCTGGTCCTGGCAGCCCAGAGGCTCTGGTCAAACACAATCTCCCAAGTGGACACTGTTGTTGGGTTTGGGGAAGGCAGCAAAAGATGGGCAAGCGACACAAGCATTTCATGCCAGCTTGGCTGGCAATGCTGTCCCTATGCTGCCTGGGAGAGACAAGACTGGGCATTCAGTCTCCTGGTATGATACTGTGCCCAAGCTCTACTAGAATGGAAGGCTCCCTCCTGTCCCTCCGTATTATCACACACAGTAAAGCCAGCCCCACCCCAGCCTCAGCCCCGTTTAACATCATCTTTGAATTAATGAGGCCCCGGCTGGCATCCAGGTTAATGCCTTATGGTGTGACCTGTGAAGATGCCACCACTCCACTCCGTGTGCCTAGACGGATGATATCTGACCAGACGGTCATCTCCTTAGAGACCACAGCACGGTGGACCGCTCCCCGTGAAGGACATGGATGGGTGAGTTCTGATGGGGAAAGGCTCAGATGCCAAGAGCCATGTGGGCAAGCTTTCCATTCTTTGACTGTGTTGGGGCCCCATCTAAGCACTCCAAGCCGAATCAGCCTTGACTCGGGCATCAGAAATCCTATTCCCACGTCCACTTAGGCAGAAGTCCACAGCCCTTTCTAAATAGCCAAATGTGCCACACTTGAACACAAGCCCTCCCTTCAACTCTGGCCTCCAACAACTTCACGTATACACGTAGTCAAAGTCACCCTCCAATCTGGGTGTCATGCTGAGGAACACTGATCAGAGACCAGGCAAACCTCACAGAACAGAGAAGAATGAAGGCAAGAGCAGCTCAGCAGGTGAAGGTGCTTCCTGTCAGGCCTGCTGACCTGAGTTCAAGCCCTGGAAGCAGCATGGCAGAAAGAGCTGACTCCTGGAAGTTGTTCTCTGACCGCACACATGCACGCATGTGCACATGCACACACATGCATGCATACACACATGCATGTATACACACACA
Organism: Ondatra zibethicus; assembly: GCA_004026605.1. Classification (NCBI taxonomy): domain Eukaryota; kingdom Metazoa; phylum Chordata; class Mammalia; order Rodentia; family Cricetidae; genus Ondatra; species Ondatra zibethicus. Next base: position 168,652 of record PVIU01000883.1, read on the forward strand.
CGCAGAGAGAGAGACAGAGATGGAAAGGAAAAGGGAAGTCACAGTGATGTCTTGACTCTCCCCAGATTGTTTCACTGAGCCGTCCTGCCTCTCTGTAAACTGAACACTAACCCTTTTCCCCTCCACTCAAAGAAGGGGAGGGGGCTCCTTGAGTCAAGTAATCGCAGGTCTCTCCCTCTGCTTTCAACACTTCCTAGGTCTGTCCCACCCAACACTCACCTGCTCCCAGAACTCCACTGTACCTGCACACAGGATTCCTGCCAGCCTTTATCCTTCCTTCCTACCTTCCCCTCCCTACCCCACCCCTCAGGACACAGGCTGAGCACCCAGGCCTCCCTGGCTTGGTTGAATAGACTTCAGACTCCTTTAGCAGAGCTGGGAGTTGGGAGGGATGGTTCGAGTCACAAAAAACATGCAGTGGGGACCAGACTCATCTGGTCTAGCGTCCCTGCACAAAGGCCAAAGCTGGAGAACTGGGGAGTTCCTCAGCCAGTGCTGTTGAGTGTTCCAGGGGCCTCTGAGCTGTCAGAAGATGGCCTGGTCCAGTCTCCCAGGTCCTTTGTCCTGTAAAGTTCACTCCCCCTGGTAGGAAGTTCCTTTCAGCACCTAACTCCTCTAGGTCACCCATGGAAACATCCATTCCTTTCTCTGTCTTACTGGCAAACCTAGATATATCTTAAATCCTTTTTTCACCCTGATAACAAAAGTAACTGCCCTGCTGATGCTACTTTTAGAGACTAGTAGTGACTGAGTATGTGCTCAGTGCTAGCCTGCTTGCCTAGCATAGTCAAGCAAGGTACTGGGGGTCCTTCCCCAGCACAGAAAAAGGCTACAGAAAATGCATTCATTAATGAGCCACAATTTTTAAAAAGTCAGCAAAGCGGTTGGCCTCAGGAGGGTCACCCAGATACTGTGGGTGCCCACTCCCCATCAGCTGTTCCATTCACTTGTCACACCTGAACCCCAAGGCACCTGCCTCAGCCCCAACTCTGCGCAGGCGCCGACCCCTTGTCCTGCCGAGGGGCGGGGCGGCCCACAGGAACCGGTTCTCCGCCCGGCCGGTTCCGCAGGCAGGAGGCGGGGTACTTGGAGGACGGGCCGGCCGCCTTGGGGCGGGTCCCCTGGGAGCCAAGCCTGGCGGGGATTCCAGACCCAAACACCAGGGGCCAGGCGCTTGTGGAGCGAGCGCCCTGGGCTGCCCCTTCCCCTTCTCAAGCCAGAACACTGAAACCTTCCTTACCTAGGACCCTGTGCTTTGTGGGGCTAACGGGGGGAGATACTAATGCTCCTCCCCGAGCCCTGCCCCATCCCCATGGACAGTTTATGAGACTTCCTGCTAAGGCCAGTGGGAGTGGGGGTGGGATGTGGGTTCCTATCTGGCGGACGGAATTCCAGATTTGACAGCTTCCAAGAGACCAGAGGGCCTAGCTAAAGAATGTTACTTAGGAAAAAAGCAGCGGCTGGGGATATTGTCCCCACTTCTTCCTTGTCTTGTACTCCATAACCCCCTGCCTCTTCGGTATCTGGGGCTCTTCTAGCTGATCTGGTCCCAGGAGCACCGGTGGGTACCAGGATACCAGGCCACACACTGCACAGCTAAAGCTGAGGCTGGTTCTTGGAGGGGAACAGGGAAAGCAGCTACTACCTCCCCTCACAGCCTAAAGGTCTGATCACCATCTAGCTGCTTCTCTGCAACTTATGGGTTCCTCTTGACACTATCAAAACCTGACAGTCCTAGGGGCCTCCAGATCAACCCAAAGATGTCAAGCCATAAAAGAGGAGAGGTCTTCTTAAAGCTGGGAAACCCTCCTGCCAAGCTTGGGCCATGAGGCCCTGAATTCTCCTGGAGGAGCAAGAGCAGGGGGCCTCGTGTTTTTTTGGCATAGACCAGGCATGCTTAGGAGGATACACGTGCCTTTTAAGAAAGCCTGGTGGGCCGGGTGGTAATGGTGCACGCCTTTAATCCCAGCAGGCAGATCTCTGTGAGTTCAAGGCCAGCCTGGTCTACAAGAGCTAGTTCCAGGATAGGCTACAAAACTACAGAGAAACCCCGTCTCAAAAAACAAAAAAGAAAGAAAGCATGGTGACACATACCTACTTCGGGGACAGTAGCAAAAGGTAGAGAAGGCCTTGCCCAAATGGCAAGTGACAAATCTCCTACCCAAGTCTTCCAAAAGACTAAGGAAGAGACACTCAAGAAAAGGGGCACCAGACAAAAAACAGCATTCAGAACTTGCCTTCTGCCTTTGCATCCGGGAGATTGTGGGTGCTGGTTCCCCGTCTGGTGACAGGCATTGTGACGGCCACCCTGGTTGACATTTTCATGTTCCAGGAAGGGGACTAAGAATGGGTGAGAATAGCAGCAAGTTCAGGCAGGAGCAAGCCCTCTAAAGCAAACAGGAAAATAACTCCCATTCAAGGGGGCAGCCCTCCCTGCACAGAGGCCTTTTCAAACACTGAGCTTCATCCACCAGTGAACTGAGGGTAGGAAGGCAGAACAGGAGCTGTGGAGTCCTCTCTCACCATGACATCCGCTTCTTGAAAACTTACCCATAGTAGTCCAAGAAAGGCCGCCCCAAAGCTCTGGATGAAACCTTAGTGCACATGAGCCAGCATCAGCCCCACAAGGCAAGAACCCAGATCCCCAGGAAGGATCGGGGTAGCTCAGGCCAACAGCAGCCTCACAGCCCAGATGCAGGACTGGAGATGACACATGGCACACGTCAGCCCTGAAAACCTTCTCACAGTTCTCAATTCAGTTACCTTCCCAGCAAAAGGCCCAGGCTGGGCCTCCTCCCAACTGGAAGTGAGGTTGCAGGTGGACTTGAGTCTGGAAAGGTCTCTTCACCCATCCTGGCAACCTGGATCAGACGTCTACGACAGAGTTAGCACTCTGCAGGTAAGACCTCCAGATGGTCCCTTACTGGCCCACCCTAGCTCAAGTCACTCTCACCTTCCCTCAGGTTTCTCCTGAACCCTACCTGCCCCACCCTTCCCTCCCTGCAAGTGAGTCTCCGCCTGGGGCCATCTTTCTCTTCGACCTCCACAGGAGTGCCTCGACCCACACATCCCTACTACCAACACACACACACACACACACACACACACACACACACACACACAGTGTAATTTAAAACATTTTTAAACAAAAAACCCTATATATACCCATTAATTATCTTTCCCAAGTTGTATTACACAGCATGCGTGCACATATATCAGGTTGTTTTTTTTTTTTTTACTTCTTCCAGGTTCTAAGGTTCTAAGCTCTTCTGCCAAATGGGTTTTGGGGCACAGCTGATGTGTGCACACTAAATTTACAAAGAACAAAATAAATTACAGCGAAAACACAATCTTCCCTCCCTCAGCCATCATTTCCTGACCTGGGGCAATGAGAATTGCAGTTTCCCTGTGCCTCAAATCATCTTTAAAAACCCTAACTGGGTCATTTCCCTCTACTTTCCAATGGCTTCCTGTGCAGCTGACAATAAAATGCATCCTCCTGCCACCACCACCAGTCACTCCATCAGGTGCCACAAGCCAGGCTCTCCTCTCTAACCACAAAGCTGCACACTTGGTTCTGACACGGGTGTAGGAGGGCATCTGCGGGTGCCTCAGCCTGGAATGCCCCTCTTCCCAGCTGTGTGCAGCTGGCTCCTTCTGTCTTCAGGCCGATTCTGAGTTCTCCCCAGGACAGTCTTCACTGGCCTCCCAACACTCCCATCGCCCTAGGCTCCTCTATTTCCCCACCTAGGGTATTTCTTCTCATGATCTGTAGAAAGCAGCCTCCCTACAGGTAGGCAGTCCACCTGTCTGTCCACCTATCACTGCCTAGCACAGGCCTAGCAGGTAACCGGCACATTCCTTTCAAGTTTCTGTTAAGGGATGAAGCAGATGTCTTCTGCACTGGTTTCCATCTGCAAACCGCCTACTTGCAGGACCTTCCCAACCAAGTTTTCCCACACTGGCCACCCTCCCCTGCATGCCTGGTGAGGATCAGAGGACGCAAGGGGTGCCCCTGGCTCTCCCTCCCTGTGCTATGCAGCAATAAAGGCAAGAACAGGCGCCTACCCTACACTCCCAGAACTACCCTGCAAAGTTGAAGGTGACACCACTGCCCCTTATCTAAGTCCCAGATGCAGTATGCCTTGCCAGTCAGGCTAGCTAGAAGAGGTTCTCAAGTGAGCCCCAGCAACAGGAAACAGATACTACCTAGGGAACAGAACCCTCCAGGGCAGGCAGCCTGCCTGTCCCACCTGACTTTCCCTGAGCCCAAGACACCTGGGTTCCTCTCGGTGGAAATCCATCCAGTCCTTGCGACACAAGTGCACATCCAATCCCAAGTCTGCAGCACAGACCAGGGTGTACAGGAATACCCTGTTGAGATATTTCCTTCCTGGGGTGGGCCCTGGGGAAAATCCTCCACGGTGCCAAGATTAATTTTTAAGAATGAGGGAAGGAGGGATTGAAATGCCTTGCACAAAAACTGGAGGGAAAGGGAAGGCGGAAGGAAAAAATACTCAAGGTCGAGGCAGACAAATGGCAAGAAGTTTGATCTGAGGGATCAGAATCAATTAAAGGTAGGAAGAACTGTGAGGTCTCTTTCCCCCCGGAAGTGAAAATTACCAAAATTGATTAAATGGGCACAATCCCAAAGAGTTCTTCTAGGCTCTGTACAAGGACATTTAAATTGTAATGAGCCAGGTTGGAGAAGCCACTCCATGGTAGTCTCTTCCCTAGTGTGAACTAGGCCCTGTGCGCCATAACAATGTTATTACAATAATGACAACAGCTAGCTTTAATCCTAACACTCGGAAGGCAGAGGCAGGCGATCTGACTTTGAGGCCAGCCTGATCTACAAAAGAAGTACCAGGGCAGTCAGAGCTACACAGAGACCCTGTATCGATAAAAATAAACTAATAATAACAATAATAAAATATATAATTAATAATGTAACAATAGACAGCGGCTAACTTCCTAAACGCACACACTGGTACCCAGGATTTCCTGCATGTCAGGCTACGCTCTACCACTAAGCTACACTCCGACCCCAACAGTTGACAATCGCCTCGCATTTACTATGTGCCAGACACAGCTTTCTGATTATACTAATTCTTTTCATCTTCAAGACCACCCCCACGAGGTGGATATTGTCAGAATTTAACCACATTTTACAGATAAGTAACCTAAGCAAGAAAGTTGTATTAAACTGCCTATATACTGAGCAGCACCAACAGCGGCTGCACTGGAGTGTACAACTCCAGCTTCCTGGTTCCAACTACTAGGTTATCTGTCTTTCGGTGGTACAGGTTAAAGCCTTCCAAACAGCATCCTCCAAACCATTAACATATGCCAGTTTCAAAGATAGGTGCACAATCCGCCCTTTATAATTGGAGAAAGTACAGAAGATATTTGGAAATCGCCAAACTCAAGCGGCCCCTCTCGCTGAGGAACAAGACCCAAGCGTGCTGAATCCCAGCACTCAGAGAGGAACTTCCTAAGGCATCAAGTGGTTGGAAACAGGGTCTCAGGAAAGCCAGCTCCGAGCGGCAGCAGCATCTCTGACTGCTGTAGGTCAGACCCCTCCGCCAGCGCGGGGGCGCCGGGCCCGGAAATTCCCACAGAGCTAAAGCAAACTTCCCAGGAAAACTCCGCGGCTTCCTCCAAGCCCTTGTCACGGAGATCGCTGCCAAGAGCGCCAGCTGCTGGGGACCCTCCCAGGCGGGATCCGCCGCTCGAGAGCCCGGGGTCCTCCCGGAAAGGTCCATGGCTTAAGTTCAAAATTCACGTCCAGCCCAAGCCAGACTCTCGGCTCCGCCAGGGACTCTGGGGCAACTCCCACTCTCGCGTCCCTCTCCCCCCAGGCTCCAAGCAATGTCCTGCTAGGACATCTATGCTGGCTGCGGGGAGATCTCGCAGGCGACCCTAGAGCTCTTGGGGAATCTAGGCAGCCGCAGCCGGCGCGTGCACACACACGCACGCACACACAAACACACTCGCGTGAGTGTGTGTTTACGTACCGAACGTGGGGTGGGAAAACAATGGCGAACCGTTGGGACTAAGCGACCACCTCCTTCCTCATCCCACCAGCCCTGTGTTCAATTTATTTCTGCCTTGAAAAGGGGGGTGAAAGGCGCCCCGCCGACACCCCACCGTGGGAGGTAGGTAGGGGTGGCAAGGGGCAGGCTAGCGTGGAGAGGACAAGAGCAGCAACGGCAGAAAAACGGGAGGCGGCGCCCGACTGGTCCGCGGGGAATGAACCGGAGCCATGGGAAGGGTGCGCGCTGGACCCCAGCGGCCCACATACCCAGGAGCCGGAGCTCCGCGTCGCTACCACCCGAGCCCCACGCGGGGCGTGCACCGGACGTCTAAGCACGGACTGGAAATGCTAAAACTGGGCGGGCTGGTCAGGCTGGGGGAGAAAGACCTAGAGGCGGCGGGTCGCTGAGGGCGGGCGGGCAGAGGACTCCCTGAGCCCAGCTCGCGCGGCGCGCGCACGCCACCCCCAACCGCTTGCAGCCGCTGCTCTCCAAAAGGACTCGGGTCAGCGCGGCGCCACCGGACGGCATTGTGAGGGGTCCCGTAGGATCGGCTTCGCCTGGCAAAACTTTGTCTAAGATGGAAAGTCGCGCGGAAGAGAGCCAGCGTGTCCCCAGGAACGCGGGGCCGCGCGTGTCAAACTTCGCGAGGCTGGGGAAAGGGGCGCGCTTAGCGGAGGGGCGCACTTACTAATCGGTCAGGCGCTGGCCCGGGGTCGCAGCTCCGCGCTCCGGCTCCTGCTCCGTACGTCCCGGCGGCCAGCAGCCTGGTCTTCCCGCTCACATGCCCGGGCAACGCGGCGGGCAGCGGGGCGGCGCGGCCAGGAGGAGGCACGCCCCCCGCCGTGGGCTGGAGGCGCTCAGGACCCCGCGGCCCGCCGGGCTCCGCTGGCCACTGTCGTGGGCTCCGAGCTGAGGCCGGGCCGGGCGGCGCCCTCCGCCGAGCCAGGCCGCTCGGCACTCTGCCCTCTGCCCCCGGCTGGCCGCCGCCGTGCTGCCTTCCGCGCTCCGGCTCCCGGACTCCCCGCTGCTGCGCTGGCCAGGCCGGCGGGTAGTGCGTTCTGCCCCTCCGCGCAGTTCCGAGACCGTTCGGTCCAGAGCCAGGGCCTCCGAAGCTGAGCGCGCCGCCCCGGCCTTCGACCCACGCCGGCCGCTCCGGAGCTCGGGTTCCAGGAGCACCGCTCCGACACTTCAGTTTCCAGCCGGGACTGGAGCCGGGCGCTCGCCACTCGCTTCTGCGAAAGCCACTCGACAGCGGCGGAGGAGAAAGAGGGAGGGAGGGCGCGAGCGGGCGGGGGAGGAGGGAGGGTGGGGAGATGGAGAAGGAGGGAGGGACCGAGTTTCCTCCTCCTCCCAGCAGCTGGTCCAGCCAGGCCTCAACAGCTGGAGACTTGTGCTGAGAAAGAGGACCGCGGAGGTTCTCCGGAGCGGAGGCCGGTGGAGATGTAGTGACCTCTGGGTAAAGAAAATAGGAGAAAGAAGGTGAATTCGGCCCACTCCCTCGACCCAGGTTTGAGAGTTGCTATAGAGAATTCTCACTCCTTGGAACAAGCCCAGGGAAGTTGTTTGTCCTGCTCACAGCCTCCTCTAAAAACAGAGCCTGGATAGAACTTTCTTTTTCTTCTCTCTGTGTAAATCAAGCTGGGCTCACAGAAACCGTCTTGTCTCTGCCCCCAGAGTGCTGGGATTAAAGGTGTGCTCTACCTATCCCAGTTTTAAGACTGAATTTTTTTAAACACTGTTCTTGAGAGCAGTCCTTGAAGCTGGGCACGGCTCATACCTATAATACCAACACTGGGGAAGTTGAGACAGGAGGGTCTTCATTTGAAATCAGCCTGAGGGGGAGGACAGGCCTGCTTTAACCCGACCTGATCTCTGACAAACCGCTTCCACAGCCCTGTCATTTTTCAGTCTCTCCAACAAATCCTTCATTTCTTCCCACCCTATCCAGGAGGAAGGTGTGTATGAAGAAAGGATTCTCCCCATTCAGCCCATTTATTGAATGTCCACAACAGACCTGACCCAAGCAGGTGCCTGGGACCACCAAGATGAATGAATGACGCAGTTGGCAACTCTTCCTGGAATCCCCTATTGTGAAGGAATGGGTCAGCTACAATTCTAGAAAGTGCTAGAGTACTCAGGCAGGGTAAGCCTTAAGGCCACCAAGGACTGGAATGGGAATCTCCTTAGAGAGGCCACCGTCTGAAGTGGGTCTTGGGACCTGTGGGAGTAGGGCAGGTTGAAGGAATGCCAGTTGTGAATCTGTATGACTGTCCTGAGGGATGGCCAGCCAGGAAGTTCCCAATCCACTAGGGACTGCATTTCGTCACTCCCCATTTCCTGCCTGGATGACAAGTCCTTTTATTGTCTTTGGCCTTTTGGGTCTCAGTCTGGTATCAGCTCTTCAAGAATTCTTTCTAAGGAGTCAGTTCAGGGCCAGGAGCTCCATGCATGGGCTCTGAGAACCAACCCCCCAATCCCTTTGCCTGTGTACCCCACTGGATGATAAACCCTGCCGGACAGGGATATGCCTCTTGTTCATGGTTAGATCCCTGTGTCTAGATGGGACTTGGCAAAGAGCAGGACCTTGATACATTCTGGTTTATCAGTTGGCTGATTAAAAGCAAGGGGGTTCTAAATGAGCCTCTGATGAGGTCAGTCTAGCCAGAGGTATAGAGCTAGGCCGGTGACCAGCATCAAAAGAATGAAGGCTTGAGCTAAGGCAGGGCTAGGGTATGGGAAAGCAGATGGGAAAAGCCAACATTAACTACTGAATGTCTGGTTTTATAGTGATCGAATACCCTGCAATGTTTCCCCATTTTTTTCTAAATAAGAAAGGTTTAACTCTAACACAGTAAAAACTATATAAAATAAGAACTATACAGTTGTAGCAATTATCAGGTATTATCTAAATAAAAACTCTAACACAGTAAAAGTATACGCAATAAGAATAATTGCCATTGAAGAATTACATTCACAATATCCAGTCCATTTGTATTTGGCAATTTTGGAGAAAATACTCCATTATCTATTCTATCTTGGGGAATCCAAAGTTTTATACCTAAACTACTTTCTATCATAACTTGTATTACCAACCTAAAAATAACCTTTTTAGACCTTAAAACATTTTTTTAGATAAACAACTTAAGCTTTTATGTCTCTCAACTTTATAAACCTTACACCTCTTTTGTTAGTTACTTTTCTGAATTAGGTAACAAAGAAAATGATATAACTATCTAGTCCTCAACCCCTATCAGGGACCGGAGAAGGATAAACTATCACCCGAGTAAACAGGAAGAGCAGGGCAAGCAACATCCAAAACTATAGAAATGACAGACAGATCTGGTTTCCAGGACAATTACTCAAGGTTTCTCTGCAACACTGGGGCATCCATCTTCAGCCTACAGGCTTAGGATATCTGTCAGACTTTTCTGTGAAGCAGGAATTTTGAAGAACTGACCTATCTTATCAGTTCAGCAGTCAACTTCCTATAGCAAGCTTTCTAAAATGTTATCGGACTACAAATATCTTACAACAACTTCCTTTGTGCCCTGCTTGTCCAATTTGGACAGCATATTGTCTGCAGTTGAGGCAAGGGCAGTTTTTTGTCCAATGGCTAACTTTTCCACAATGAAAACAAATTCCATATGGAGGTTCTTTGAAGCCCATCATCTTCTCTGAATTAGATTGGTGCTGCCAGAAGCAGATGTATCTCACCATCATGAAAAGCCTTATATTATTAAAACATCTTAAGCCAGGCGGTGGTGGTGTGCCTTTAATCCCAGCACTTGGGAGGCAGAGGCAGGTGGATCTCTGTGAGTTCGAGACCAGCCTGGTCTACAAGAGCTAGTGCCAGGAGAGGCTCCAAAGCCACAGAGAAACCCTGTCTCAAAAAACAAAAACAAAAATAAAATAAAACATCTTAAATGCCATATTCTGTAGATCTCTGAAGTGTTTGAAGACCACCTATCTATCTATATATGTTTAACCCTGAAAACATACCTAAAATGATTACAAAGTTTGATTGTTATAGATGACCACCTACTAACCTTTTTTTTTTTTTTTTTTTTTTGGTTTTTCAAGACAAGGTTTCTCTGTAGCATTTGGAGCCTGTCCTGGAACTCTGTAGGCCAGGCTGGCCTTGAGCTCACAGAGATTCACCTGCCTCTGCCTCCCAAGTGGATTAAAGGCATGTGCCACCACCGCCCGGCCTAACCTTCATTTTTTAATTATCCTAAACAGTTTGTAATCATATCTTTCAAGGACTAGAACTTTACATTACATTTTTAAATGAATTTCATAGGTACCATACCTTAAATAAGAATAGAAACATACAGTATAACAAAAATAACCTTAAATTTGTATCAGTATATAAAAATCTATACCAAAGTAAAATATTTGAGACTAGTAGTTGCTTTTTAGTCTAAAAGTAGATTCAATAATCTATCCTTTCATCCTATTATTCTTATATCCCCTCTTTTTCTCTTTTCATAAAGAGATTCCTGAATCTAACCTCCTTTGTTAGTTTCCTCTCTAACCATGACCAATAATAACTTGCAACTAACCCCTCTAAACATTGACAAACATCTATAACCCACTGAACGACCAAAAACCACCCATCCCACCTCTTGGGAATGTGGGCATCTTATTCTTAAAATTACTTCCTGTTATCTGGAGATGATGGCATCTTTAGGAGACCCTGACGAAACTGAGATAATGGTCAAGTCCTGGGAGAGCTGGCTGTTGTCCGGTTATGGTGTGATGGGAAAGTGCAGAGCTTATCTTAAGGCCTGGCTGGAGTTGTCTATGAGGCTGGACCATCTCAGCTAGCAGCTTTGAAGTTGTCCTGAGCAGTGTGCAGTACAAACCTGATCTTTGGAAGCTGGAGAGAAGGCTCAGTGGTTAAGAGCACTGACTGCTCTTCCAGAGGACCCGGGTTCAATTCCCAGCACCCACATGGCAGCTCACAACTGTCTGAAGATCCAGTTGCAGGGAATCTGACACTTTCATACCAATGCACATAAAATAAAGTTAAATAAACCATAAAAAATATTAAAAAAAAAAACAACCTGATCTTTGGGTGGCGTTTGTCAGACCTCCTAAAGGTTAGAGGAGCACAATCTACTAAGTACATCCAGCGTACACAAACTGTTGTTTTTATCTACGTTGTTCTATTTACCAATAAAGACTGGGGAGGCAGATGTTGGGTGAAAACCTGCTAGATCAAAGAAGTTGAGAAGCAACTAGTTGATCTTCCTTTTTGGTGGGAGGCTCTGCTAGAGAGCGTCGCTCCACCCACGCCAAACCAAAAAAGCCTTTGAATCTCTAAGTCCCTTCCTGCTCCTTCCTGTGCATCTCTCTATCCATATTCCTGAGTCCTCTATACTCTCTATGGCCAATTCTTGTCAACTACTCACTGGCTCGGCCCCTATCCAAGGTTAATTTTATTAACACAATCTAGGAGTTTCACAGTCACAGTGTGATCAAGGATCCACAGCAGTGACTGGTGGGACCTTTTCAGAAGCCAGGAAAGAGTTGTCCAGGTTCCACCCTCTTTTCTTCCTCCCAGACAACGTGCCCGTGCATCCCTACCTAGTGGTTTCCCTCTGGTCTCTGACTAGCTTCGGTGGGATATCTCTTCGTGGGCCGCTCCCTGTCCCTGCCCTTAGCTATAGCAGAGGGAGACAGATAGTGTATTAGGGTTTCTATTGCTGTGAAGAGACACCATGGCCACAGCAACTTTTATAAAGAAAACATTTAAGTGAGGGGGCTTGATTACAGTTTCTGAGGTTCAGTCGATTATCATCATGAAAGGAAGCATGAATGAGACAGACATGATGCTGGAGAAGTAGCTGAGAGTCTTACATCTTACAAGCAACAGGAAGTCAACTGAAACACTTGGCAGTATCCTGACCATAGGAAACCTCAAAACCCACCCCCATAGTGACACACTTCCTCCAAGACCATACTTTCTCCAAGAAAGCCACACCTGCTAATAGTACCACTCCCTTTAAGATTATGGGGCCAAATATATTCAAACTAGCACAGATAGGAAGAGCAGTTTGAACTGAGCATGGATTTTCTCTCCTTTAACTCCAGTCCCAGAAGGCAGAGGCAGGTGGATCTCTGTGAGTTGGAAGCACCCTGGTCTACACAGAGAGTTCCAGACCAGCCAAGCCTACATGAAACACTATCTCAATATAATAATAATAATAATTTAAAACAAAGTCAAACCACTAGCATCTCTAAAAACAGCGACAGAGAGCTGAGAGGTAATGTTCCTCTCTCCAGCACTCCTTGCCTGATGGTTCATTTGTAACAGCCTTCCCCAATCACCGTCACCAGATTAAACCATAGAGCCTCTGCCTGCTGAGTCTTAGACACGGTACTGTTTCCCCATACAATATCTGGTGGTACCTTACTTTGATTCTGTGGCATTGGTATTATTGCCACCATTCTAGAGGGGGAAAAAAAAGAAGTTGAAGTTATAGACAGTAAGTGGAGGGAGGAAACAAAAGATCGACAAAAGTCTAATAAAACAAAAGTCTGACAAAAGACTCTAGATCCTGCCTAAGGTCATACCATCAAGTTTATACCTTTAACTCACTCCTTGAAATACTTACTCTGCACCCCCACACTCCAGGATATTCTCCGCCTTCACAGTGTGCCCTTTCTCTGTCCTGTCTCCATGGGGGGGGGTGTTCTGTTCTTCCCCTGTGCCCCACTTTTACCTACATACCTTCTTTCCTGAGATGACAAAAAGTGAGGGCCGGAGACTCATGTAGCCCAGGCTATCCCCAAACTATATAGGCTGAACTTTAATTTCTGATCCTCCTGCCTCTGCCTCCCAAGTGCTGGGATTATAGGCATATGGTGCTGTGGATGAAAGCGAGGATCCTTGGGTATGCTAGGCTACTACTCTACCAACTGAGCCACATGTCCAGTCCTCCAAGGTGAAATTTTATGTGCTCATAATGTTGGGTACTAGGTACCAACAACCCCCCCGCCCCCGCCGCCACCACTGGTGATTAAACTATTTAGGAGTTCTCGTGTGCTAGGCAAACGAAAGTGCCCTACCTTAAACTATATTCCCAGCCCCTCCCCTTTTTGTTTTTGTTTTAATTTTGAGACAGTCACACTAAGTTACCAAGGCTGGTCTTGAATTTATGACTGTTAGCCTCACATCCAGGGTGACTAGGATCACAGATTCCTTCCCCTAGGCCAATCAGTTCACTCAGCATACCTCCCCCCACACACACTACCCCAGGCCTGTCCTGTTTTTTCCATATTAACTAATGGTACCACTAGCTACCCAGTGATTCAAGGCAGAAACCTAACCACCATCCTGCTTTCTTCCCATCCAGACAATTTAGTGATCGTCATTGTTCTGTCTCCAAAATATATTCCAGCCCATCCATTTCTCTGTTGTCACCATCCTAGCCGGGCTCGACCAGCAACCTCTGCTTCCAAGGCCACCTGCTTACCTCCACATGACTTTGATATTTGTTCCAAAAAGATAACACTGAAACCCAGTAAATAGCTTCATTATTTGCTTCAGGAACTTTCTGAAAATAATTGACCTGAAAACAGGCTGTTATAAACCACTGCCCTCTCCAGATAATACTTTAACTGGGTAAACCAATAACTTATCAAATAATTTGTTTATATTTCATGATTCTCCCCTTACTGTGTCTTCTTTTTTCCCTTCCTTCTTTCTTTTCTTCCTTTCTTCCATCCTTCCTTCCTTCCTTCCTTCCTTCCTTCCTTTTTTTTTTTTTTTTTGAGACAAGTTCTCTCTATGGACCAGGCCAGCTTTAAATTCAGAGATCCTGCCTCCACCTGCCCGATGGTGGAATCAGCGGTGTGCAGCACTACAGAGAGCTCTCATTGTGTCTCCTCACCCTAGCCGACCTTCATCCTTTACGGAGCAGGCACTTGTCACCTAAGGAGAATGAAAACATCCCTAGACATCAGCCACAGCAGGTGCTTGTTCCTGGTTTGTTTTGTTTTTTTTTCTGCTCCCCTTCAGACCTAAGCTCTGTGAAGGGGGAATCTTGTCTGCCCTGTGCCCCATTTCATTTCTAGAGTCTGCAGTAGATGCTTTAAAAATAACGACTCCAGGGCTGGAGAGATGGCTAAGCCATTAAGAGTACTGACTGCTCTTGCAACAGACCTGGGATCCGTTCCCAGCACACACATGGCGGCTCATAACCATCTACAACTCCAGCTCCAAGGGATCTAGTACTGTCTCTTGGGTTCCATAGGCCCTGCATGCAAAACATGTAGGCAAAACACTCATACACATAAAATAAATGAAACTTTAAAATTAATAAGTACCCAGTCTGGAAAGATGACTTAGCAGTTGAAGGCTTACTGCTTTTACCAGAGGACCATAGTTCAGACCCACATCCAGCACCTGCAAGTGATCTGACATCCCCTTCTGGCCTCTGTGGGCACCTGCACATACACATGTACAACCTCCATACACACATAAATAAAATAAAATAAAATAAAAATACTTTAAAAATAATAATTACTCAACTGATCTTAAAGGTTATTAGGATGTCTTACTATAGTTCAGACTGGTCTGGAACTCACTGTGTAGCCAGGTTAACTTCAAATTTGAGGTGATCCTTCTGCCTCAGTCTCTCAAGGGCTAGAATTATAGATGTCAGTCACACATCAAGCCTGTTCTAACGTGTTTGCATGTTTGGTTGATTTGGTTTGGTTTTTGAGGCAGGGTTTCTTGTGGCCCAGACTAGCCTCAAATTCTGTATGTAACTAAAAATGGCCTTGAACTCCTGATCCTCCTAAGACAGACAAGTTTATAGGGCATAGTTTAACAATTTAGGGCTTCATTTGGTTTGAACTACACCATACCCCTGTTCTAACCATTCACGTGGCAGCTTTGCATCCCCACTTGCACGTATTATGCACACATGCCCCTTCCCTGACAGTATTTTTAACAACCTAGGACCTTTACCTGCTTCCGGCAGCACTCTGAACAATGACCTAAGTTTCTCCGCTCTTGAACTCTCCTCATGTTAATCCCAAAGATGCAAGGAGACAGACAAATCACCAACCCAAATCTTCTGACCAAATTAATTAAAGCAAGCTTTTTTATTCATGTGCACGGGCTGCCTCCCCCAAGACAAGGTTCAAGAGGTTAGCATTGGATGTAAGGAAGACAGGGTTTTTAAAGCTCGGGGGTAGCTCAAGATGGTCATAACAACTTTTTGAAACAAAGACATGTTTGCCGTTTCCTGGAACAGGCAGTACAGAACCATGTGTAGTTAAGGTTACAGGTGGGGCATAGTCCAATTCTTGAGAAACAGATTTAATCATAAACAGGAATGAACCTAGTTTCTTTACTATAAGATGGTTAAAAAAGAAAGAAAGAAAAGACAGCTTTCAAGCCTAAAATGGATCTATTGGTAGTTCAGGTAGATCCTGCCTGAACTAGTTTTGTGTACATTCAGAAGGCAAACTGTGACCATTTGGTGTACTGTGAGGGACAATATTCTGTTTACCATCTTACACCTATGCATAAGAGGTGTAAGATAATTTTTAAAATTAGGCATTCAGATGATTTTTTTTAAAAGATGCATCATGGGAACAGGCATATGCTGTCATTCAAAATAGAGACCTGCGCTACTATGATTCTTAGCAACTTAACCCCTCCTTCCCTAAGAACCCAGACAATAACTTCAAGCCCTACAGTGGTCTTTTACTCTAATGACCTAGAGACGGCCATAGCTTAGCTGCCTGTACTATCATTTTGCTTTGGAATAGTTTCCTTAATGCTTCGCAATCTGTGTTTGGCTTTATTTCATTCCGATTTTACTCGCCTTTATGTCAATTATTTGAACAAGATGCCAAGATACTGGAAATACCCAATCCAGACCCTACCAACCACCATTAACACTCCAGTCCCGGCCTCCCAAATTCTGGAATCACAGGCATGGGGGCCACCACTCCAATCTCCAATGTGCTTTGCATACAGCTAGCACCTAAAACATTGGTTGACTTGAACTACCCAGGGATGGATGTTTTCTTTAACTTCTGAGGTTAGAGACTTGATCTCACCAGCAAATGCCTCTGCTGGGAGCCACAAAAGGGTTAAATCCAGAGACGTTCTAAATTGCTTCCCTTAGTCAGGGCCAGTTTCCTGAGAGAGTGCTGAAACAGAAGCAAACAGAGGGACAGAAAAGGGAGGAAGAATGGGCTTTCTGTCTGGCTTGCCCTGCCTGTTTCCAGCCCTTTTCCGGTTCTCCTCTATGTGAAGTTTGGAGAGTGGCATCCTGTAGCTTGGGCTAGGTTGGGTAGCCCCACCCAATGGGGCTTAATTGATGATGATACCAGGTCTTACTACTAACCCAAAATGGGAGACAGGAGGCATAGGTATTCTGTTTTCTGTCTTCAAGGACTGAAACCACCACCACCCCTTGATGACTTGAGCCTGCGCTGGTGACCCTTTGACTTCTGGAGGCCAGGGTTTCTTTCTTTCTTTCTTTCTTTCGGTTTTTTGAGATGGGGTTTCTCTGTAGCTTTTTTTTTTTTTTTTTTTTTTTTTTTTTTTTTTTTTTTTTTTTTTTTTTTTTTTTTTTTTTTTTTTTTTTTTTTTTTTTTTTTTTTTTTGAGCCTGTCCTGGAACTAGCTCTTGTAGACCAGGCTGGTTTCGAACTCACAGAGATCCGCCTGTCTCTGCCTCCTGAGTGCTGGACGCCAAGGTTTCTAAGGACACCACTCCAGTCACGTCTCTTCATACCTCAGGCCACATAAATGCCCCAACACCTATCCCTGGGGAGACATATTTGCAACTTGGAAGCTCCTACTTTCTCATGTGGCTGCTCATGAATAAAGTAGTGATTGGTACATGTACGGTGGGCAAAATGGACCACATTGGGTAATACTTAGAATCTGAACCATATAAACTGGCTCTTGAGTGTCACTAATACCCTGAATCCTATCCTGGACCCTAGAAAAGCAAACAGCTCTCTGCTTTCCATGTGACAGTCAGCTCTTGGTCTTCCAACTGGAAGACCCAACCCATGCCACCCCCAACACAGATGGGTGAGCCTTGCACATGTGTGTGCACATGCCTTACACACACACACACACTTCTAAAATGCCTCTAATTTATCCCTCACATCTTAGTCACCATAGGAATGAGGAACTAAGGGTTGATCACTCTTACTGTAGGACCTGGCCTGTGCGTGTGTTTCTCTGTGTGTGTGTGTGTGTGTGTCTGTCTGTCTGTCTGTCTCTCTCTCTCTCTCTCTCATTATTCCCCTTCCCCAACTGTATACAATTTTTGTTTTTCAAGACAGGGTTTTTCTGTGTAGCCCTGGCTAACATGGAACTCACTCTGTAGACCAGGCTGGCCTCAAACTCACAGAGATCTGTTTACGTGTGCTGGGATTTAAAGGCATGTTTTGCCATGCCCCGCAACTATGTACAACTTTTTAAAAACATGAATTTATTGATTTGTATGAGTGTTTTGCCTGCATATGTATGGCCGGTGCCCACAGAGGGCAGAGAGGGTAGTGGATTCCCTGGAATTTATGAATGTTTGTGAGCATGAGTGCTGGGAATTGAACTTGGGTCCTCTGCAAGAGCAGTAAGCACTTTTAACCATTGTGCCCTTGTATCCAGATTTCATGCTCAGGTAATAATACACAGGCTGCATGTCTTTACTGCCCCACTTTAAAGGGCAGGCCACCTGCGTCTCAGAGGACACCACCACCGTCCACATGCACACACACAGTGCTGGGCTGCCTTTCTCCTGTGTCTCTCCCATCTCTTCCTACCCACCTGAAAGGGGGCAGGAAGATGGTGAAGAAAACCTTCCCCTCCCATAAGCCTGAGCATTGTAGGAAATGCTATCTCTGGCTGGGGGCCCTTCACTTCCACCCCAGCCAAGCTTAGAGCGCCCCACCCCCACCACCTAACTTTTTAAAACCCTCTTTCCTGTCTGGAGGAAACCTAGATCCCCATCCTGGGAGGGACTGGCAACAATTAACAAAGGCACCATGGAGTAAAGACAATTAACAATCCAGAAAAGAGGGGGGAAAAAAGAGGCTTTGTTCTGGTCTCCATGACAACGCGGGGGGGCTAGGGAGGAGGAGTAGGGGCCATTCAGAGAGGCTGGTCCTTTCACTTTCCTTTCATCCCTCCCTTCTCACACCACTTTGGGTTTCTGCCAGGGAGACTGGGAAGATCCTGGAGGGAACAGGGCTGGGACTGGCCAAGGCTCAAGAGAAGAGAAGAGATCTGAGGAGAGTCACTCTAAGACTTGATCCCTAAGAGCCCACCGGGGAATTAGGGGAAACCAAATCAAAGGCAACTGAACCCTTCCTCGGAAGGGCTCACTTTGTCCTGAGAATTGCATCCAAATCTTCCCTGGATAGACAGCGCCTGGTCAAAGCCAGCTTGACGGCCCTGACTTCCTTCTTGGTTCGAGGAGGGGCGGGAACGAACAACACAGAACTTACAGGGCACAGAGCAAAATGAAGGGTAGATAGAGTTCCCGGATCGGGAATTATGAGGGGGCTTTAAATGGCTACAGCAGAGTGTTAATCAAAGGCGCACTGGGATTTCCCAGATATAAAGCCAACTCCCGGGAGGCAACCTGAGACCTGAGCTCTCTTGGCCTACTTAGTCTGAGTGAGGAGCATAGACTAGACACTACTTTAGGGCAGGTCTCTTCTCCATTGATTGACTCAATGTGGAGTCTATCATGATCTCAAACTTGGGGTGAGCTTCCTGCTTCCATTTTTAGAGAGCCAGAAGAACAGGTGTGAGCTACCACTCCAAGTTGGTCCCCTGGGTTTATGTCTCCTCAACTACTGAGGAGATTGAACTGAGCGATCCTTGCCTTGGCTGACCTCCTTCACAAGACTCTGTGCTTCTTCTCCAAGGTGAAAAGTACTTTTACTTCCGCGCACGCGCTAATGTGCTTGCGGCCTGAATGTATGTGCCCCACCCCCACCTCTTGACAGGCAACTTCACGTGCTGAATGCTGCAAGCGGATCGCACGCAGAGGTCTGGGCTTCGAAAGCTAACTGTGTTGTGAGGGCTGAGCCTTCCTGAATAGGACGGTGCCCTTATAAAAGAGTCTTCAAACTGTCTCTGCCCCTTCCACTAAGTCAGGACACACTTGTGCTCTCTGCCATCTTTGAGGAAGAACCCTTACCTGATGATTCCTACTTTGCTGAGACCAAGATGATGGACTTCCACCTTCCCATCCTTTATTTAGAACTGCATACAATGAATTTTGTTGTTTGTTTGGTTGGTTGGTTTGGGTTTTCAAGACAGGGTTTCTCAAGAATTTTTGTTGTTTATAAATTACCTAGTCTGTGGAATTTTGTTCCAGCATCCCAGACAGACTGACACATCTGCTTTGGAACAAGAGAAAAAAATGCTAAGAGTGATACGTTCTATCCAGGTGGTGGTGACAGGGCATTTGTTTAATCCCAGCACGCGGGAGGCAGAGCTGGGTGAATCTCTGAATTCGAATTCAGGACAGCCAGAGTTACACAGAGAAACCCTATCTTGAAAAAACTTTATTTTTTAAAAAAATATTTTTATGGCTTATTTAACTTTATTTTATGTGCATTGGTGTGAAGGTGTCAGATCCCCTGCAACTGGATCTTCAGACAGTTGTGAGCTGCCATGTGGGTGCTGGGAATTGAACCCAGGTCCTCTGGAAGAGCAGTCAGTGCTCTTAACCACTGAGCCATCTCTCCAGCCCCTTGAAAAAAACTTTAAAAAGAAGAAGGAGGAGGATATGGTTGCTGGGAATTGAACTCAGGACCTCTGGAAGAACAGCAGTCAGTACTCTTAACCTCTGAGCCACCTCTCCAGCCCCAAAGAAGAGGAGTTTTAATGGGCAGTGGTGACCAGGCCATTGACAGAAGCAAACGACAAACCGTGGAGATCATATTTTCTCAGAAGGCGCCTTGGGCCTTGTGAGTGTTTCTGTTCAGAGAAGTTTCTTGACTTCAAGGTCATCAGTCCTGGCCCCATGGACACACTAAGAGAACTCTGGAAAGGACCTTCCCTACTGTGTGTAGTTTTAATATCATAAGGGAAGATGGGGTAGGATGCCATAGCCTTGTGCCTCTAAGGGCCTCGTCTCTGCCGTGTGGGCCCAAGTGAAATGAAGAATATGTGCATCAAAAATGAAAACCATGGACTCAAAATCAATTGCATCAGAGCCTCAAATCATACTAGGCACAGTGGTACATACCTTTAAATCCAAACCTCAGGCAGAGAGAGGCAGATCTCTGTGAGTTCAAGGCCAGCCTGCTCCACATAGTTCCATGCATCTAGACACCGACTTTCAAGTGCTGGGATTGAAGGCACGTGCCACCATGCCAGGCAAGGGTTTACAGGAGTGATGAAGTTAAAATGTGGTCACTAGAGCAAGTCCTAGGGTCTTTATGAAACCATGTAGGGGGCTCGACCAGTCTCTCTCTCCCCTTGACCATGACTTTCAGCCTCCAGAGCTGGTAGTCAACTAACTTGGGCGAGCTCCTCACTCTGTGGGGCCTGGCTCAGGGAGCCTTGGCAGATTGTTACAGTTGTTCAGAGCTAAGGTCTGTGTGAGTGGGATGCCTCCATCAGGCGTGTCGAAGGGAGCCTGGGTTTGTGTGCTTGCATTGCTGCATCATGTTAGCTTGAAAGGAAATCGATCTGTTGCCTTGTTACTCTCCCCATAACCAAGTCTTTTGATATATATATCAAAATATATATGGGGGGGCAGTGTCTCATGTGCCCAGTTTAGCCAGGAACTCAATTTGTTACTGAAGATGGCCATGAGTGCCTAATCTTCCTGCCTCTACCGCCCAAATGCTCAGACTGTAGATGCATGCTACCACACCTGCTGGAGACTTCATTGCTTTTGCTAACCTTACAATGCATTTTATTGTTTTCATCTCTTTAGTCCTTTATTGTTCGGGTTTTAATGATTTTACTTATCTCTGTCATTTTTAATCTGTTTTGTCTTCCTAGCTATTTCATATTGTTTCTTTTTATCTCATCTTATCTTCCAGATTTACTGTTATTATATTATCTCGTCTCTCACTGTCTTTTATTTCTAACCCTTGCCTTATCGTGTCTTTGTTCTATCTTTTAATTTCTTTTTTAGTCTATTTGGCGTATATTTAGTTTCTACTTTTTATTACCTGCTGTCCCCTCTCCCCTTTAACTGTTCTTAACAGTCTTTTTTATTTCTTTTTAGTTTATCTTTTTATTGTCTGCTGTATTATCTTCCATTCTTAACTGTTTTCAATTCTCTCAGCTTATTAAATGTGGAGGGTGGAAAGACAGCCCTCGGGAGAAGCATCAAGGCTAGCCCAGACGCACAGGGAGGAGGCTGCATGTCCTCTGCTTTCTGGGCCGCTTCTGAAGCAACCCTTAATGCCGCCTTGGCCTCAAGGCCGGCTTCTCCCACCTGTGAGACCAACACGGTGTAACACAGGGCACTGAGGGGATAAAATTCCCTCGGGGAGATACTAGGCTCGCCGACCCTGCAGCAGCAGAACTGCTTCGTGGATGCCGGGCATGATCCATGCCTGCAATCATGATACGTGCCTGCAATCTACTTAGGAGGTAGAGGCAGAAGGAGCAGGTGTTCAAGACCCACCAGACTCAGGCAACACATTGTCTCAAAAATACAAACGAAACCCTCTCAACAATGGGCGTGAGTCACACCTATAATCTCAGCATTTAAGAAGCCAAGGCAGGATGAAGATGCCGCAAATTGGAGGTCAGCCTGCTGTATATGGAGCAGATCAGCTCAGGCTACAGAGAAATCCTGTTCCTAAACAAACAAACATCCATCTTCAAAAGGCTCAGTAACTGAGGGGCTAGACTGTAGCTCAGTGGTAGGACATTTGCCTGGCAAGTGTGAGACTCTGGGTTCTGTCTCCAGTAATGCAAAATAATAAACAGTTACGATCTACTGAAAACTTATGTACCTGATTATGTTACCAATGCTTTGCCTTTCTTCCAGGAAAGATCTGGGGGAGGGGGGTGTTTGTATCAAATACTGCTGGTTGTGCCCTTCTAGTGATATTTTATTTGTATTTTAATAAATAAAGCTTGCCTGAAGTTCAGAGGGTAAACCGGCCTCGCTGATTAGCCTTACAGCCTTACAGACCAGGCCGTGGTGACACCTTTAATCTCAGTAGCCACACTAGTTCACCATAGAAACCAGGTGGTAGTGGTGCATGCCTTTAATTCCATTCCTAGAAAGGAATATAAAATGGGATGAGACAGTTCTCACACAGAGTCTCATTCTGAGGCCTCCTGGAGGCAGGATCGCCATTTTGTACTGAGGTAGAGAGAGGTAAAAGCCAGTGGCTGGATGTTTTGCTTTTCTGACCTTCAGGTTGCACCCAATTTCGGTCTCTGGGTTTTTATTAATCTTGCTACATGCCCTGGTATCAATTTTTCCCATTTTGGGTAACAGAAGTTTGGCTAGGAAAATGACCGCCAATTAGATGATTGCATTGCTCAGCCCCTCCTCGCTGCTGAGGCTGAGCAAGTGCCTGGAGTCCGCCCTGGGCTTCCTGATTCTGCCCAGTAAATCTGAAAGATGCGTACTTCCTGGCTCTGCCTCTGCAAGACAGAGCGACACACGCAACTTCCTGGTCGCATCTCACGAAGAAAGGGGGGTATTCTCCCTTCTCCTTTCGCAGTTGCTGGCTAGAATGCATGCATGCATGGTGGCATGAGCTCTGGCAGCTTCCAGGCAATGAGATAAAAGAACGGCATTGAAGTGAGGAGTCTGGCTGGGGCCCTGCAACGCTTGCTCCTCAACAACCACATGAGACAATAAACTGATGTTGCGTAAGCCTGTGTGACAGCAGCCTTTGCCCCAGCAGTGGAATCAATTCTCTCAGGCGTGTAGTTCTCCCCCTAAGAGCTCCCCAAATTTTAAGAGCCAAGGAGTGTCCAGCCTGGCATCATATCACTCTGAAAACTTTTTAGGAAATAATTAAATTTGTCCCTATTGGGTTACTGTAGGCAAGGAGAACCCCTCTGTTGTCATCAGGGCGCCCAACGGAGGATGATCTGAGCGCTGTGTGGTTGGGTCTCCGAATCCACACAAACCTGCCCTGCTGGTCACCCCTGTTCTCTGGAGTCTGGAAAAAGCAAGCAGGGTCTTAGCATTTGTTCATTTATCTATTCTGAGACAGGGTCTCACCACGTAGGCCTGGTTGACCTGGAACTCAATATATAGACCAGGCTGGCCTGGAATTTGCAAAGATCCACCTACTTCTGCCTCTGGAGTACAGGGATAAAAGATGTGAGCCACCATGCTTAGCCTAACTTCCAGATTCTTAAACTGTAGTCAGTACATGAGAATATTGTGATAGTAAATCTCCAAAATTGGCTCCAGTGATTCCCACCTCTTGGTGTTCATGCCAGTACCCAAGAATAATCCCTTCTCACTGAGTGTGTTGGCCTTGTGACTCATTTCTAATGCCTAGAACAAACAGAAGTTATGGTGTATGGTGAACCAAATCATAAAATAAAGAATGGTATTTGGGTCACTTGCTGTGTCAAACAGTTGTGTGGAAAGACCCTGCACGGGGAGTAACTGAAGCTACTTGCCATAGTGAGCTTGGAGTGTGATCCTCCAGTTCTAGTGAACTCTCAAGAGACTGCACCCCTGGGAAGAGATCTTACCAAGTCTCTAAGCCGGGGTCACTCTTCATGAAGGGACTTGTGTTCTGTACTGGGTTTGTTTTATTTATTCAGGGTCTCATGCTTTCTGGGCTGTCCTAACGCTCATTTTGCAGCCAAGGATGACCTTGAACATCTTATCCTCCAGCCTCCACCTCCCACTTGCTGGGATGCCAAGGGTGTACCAATAATACACATTTTATAGTGTTGGGGATGGAACCCAGGGCTTCTTGCATGTTAGACAAGCACCCTATCAACTGACTTCTGTCCCTAACTCCTATTTATTTATTTAGGTAGTCTCACTTAGCCCAGTCTAACATCAAACTCCTGATCCTCCTGCCTCTACCTCCCAAGGGCTAGGACTGCGGATGTATGCTGCCACAGTCAGCTGGTGGATCTACTCCAAATGTCTTCTCTGAAGTCTCTGGACCATCCATCACTCCCATCCTCATCTACATCAGCCACCGGAGTTTCCATAGTCCCCCGGGACTCTCATGTCACCCCAAGAAGACTCTACTTTGGCATTTGTCCGTGGGTTGGCTGAGAACATCCTGTCTTCCTCAGTAAGCTGAAAAGTGGTTTTGCTTTTGTTTGTTTGCTTTGTTTTGTTTTTACTGTGATGATTTTGAAAGCAAAGACAGTGATTTGTACATCTTTTTTGTTCCTTAGAACACAGCCTCTGGCGTACACTATAAACTCTCTAAATATATCTTGAATGTTTTCCTGCAAGAATATATAAGTGAAAGGAGGAATGAGGTAGCTAAGTGACCCGAACAAAACTGATTCCCACTCTAGATTTGCATTCCCTTGTAAATCAGAGAGGTTGCACAGAATTGCATCTGAGATGTCCTTTCACAAAGACCCTCTGTGGGCTATAACTGGAGATGGCGGTGCAAGCCTGTACCCTTCCATGTCCTCCCCACGGCTGGAAGAAAAGAATGGGAATCACTGAAATAAGAAACAGACCAAAAATAAAGGGAATCAATGAGCCCAAGGTTGATTCCTTGAGAAGATCAATACGATTGATACTCCTCTAGCCAGACTGATTGACAACAAAAGCAGACCCAAATTTCCAATATCAACAATGAAAAGATAGGGTGCTATGACTCCAGATCCTACAGGCGCAGAGAGGATGAGAAGGAAGTGTTGAGGCTGGAGGTGGAGCTCAGACTGTAGAGCGCTTGCCCAGAATTTGGGAAACTCTGGGTGTCGGGTACCAGCATGGTTCTGAATGCTGTAATTCCAGCACTTTGGGAAGTAGAGGCAGGAGGATTAGAAAGCCAAGGTCATCTTTGGCTACACAGCAAATTAGGACAGCCCGAGTTGCATAAGACCCAGTCTCAGAACCTCTAAAGCCCAAGCCAAACCAAGACAGTGAGAAAATATCATTAGCCATGTTGTGGAATAAGTCTGGCGACTTAGATGACATGGACAAACTACTTGGAACACATGTGTTATCAAAACTGGCCCCAGAAAATAGAAATTTTAATAGCTCTCTGCCTATGTAGATTTGTACTCACAAGAAGAATGTGTTATCAAAACTGGCCCCAGAAAGAAAGGAAATTTTAATAGCTCTCTGCCTATAAAGGCTTATTATACTCATAATAAGAATGTGGCCAGGCCTGGTGATGCATACTGAGGCATGCATCATGTTGAGGCATGACCACAACACTGAGGCAGAGGATTGCTATGAGTTTGAAGTCAGCCTGGGCTACATTGTGAGTTCCAGGCCAACCTGAACTACACACAGGATGAGACCCTGTCTCATTGTCCCTTCCCAAATAAACAACAACAAAACAATACAAAATTCTACCAGACGGTGGAAGTTGAAAATAACCTCAGTCACATAGCATTTCAGGACAGAGAGAAGAAACCTCCCCCTTCATTCTACTAGTGAGACAATATCCTGACGGGAAGCCACTGACGTAAGGAAATCATACCACAGACTAGTATCTCCCGTGAGCACAGACACAAAACCTTAACTATTTTTAACTTGAACTCAGAAATATATAAAAAGAATAATACATTAGGATCAAGTAGGGTAATGCAGGAAGGCAGGACTCACAAATAGTTACACTTGTTTGTTTGGCATGTGTGTGTTGCAAGTGTATGTATATGTATATGTGTGCACATGTGTGTGTTTGGGGGCATAAATACATCTATGTATATGTTCATGAAGGCCAGAGCAGGACGTTGTGATTTTACTCTACTGGTCTGTATTTTTCTTTTTGTTTGTTTTGTTTTTCGAGACAGGGCTTCTCTGTGTAGCCTTGGCTGTCCTGGAACTCTCTGTAGACCAGGCTGGCCTCAAACTCACAGAGATCCGCCTGCTTCTGTCTCCCAAACGCTGGGATTAAAGGCGTGCACCACCACACCTGGTTTACCAGTTCATTATATTTCTTTGAGATAGGATCTCTTACTGAACCTGTTGCTCAGCTTGTAGCCAGCAAACCCCAGTGATCAGGAAGCTCCAGTTCCCACAGGGGCTATAGGTGCAATCTGTAGCACCCTGATTCTTTTAATTCTTTTGGTTTCTCGAGACAGGGTTTCTCTGTAGCTTTGGAGCCTGTTCTGGAACTAGCTCTATAGACCAAGCTGGCCTCAAACATACAGAGCTCCACCTGCCTCTGCCTCCTGAGTGCTGGGATTAAAGGTGTGCACCACCACCGCCCAGCTGTAGCACCCTGATTCTTAGACTCACTGAGCCATCGCTCCAGTCTCTGTTGTATGTTTTGTTTTGTGCTAAAGATTGAGTCCTGTGTCTCCATGTTAATCAAGCTTTCTACAAGTTATAAATATGCTCAGTTAGGAATTAGAAAAACAAAGAAATTGATTCTTTTTATTTATTATTTTATTAAATTTATTTACAGTTAATAAAGTACACATGGCAAACTTTAAGAATTTATCAACAAATTACAACATACTTTGAGTCTAGTAAGTGACTCAAGTAGGTTATAGAATATAAGGTACAGCCGGGCGGTGGTGGCACACGCCTTTAATCCCAGCACTCGGGAGGCAGAGGCAGGCGGATCTCTGTGAGTTCAAGACCAGCCTGGTCTACAGAGCTAGTTCCAGGACAGGCTCCAAAGCCACAGAGAAACCCTGTCTCGAAAAAACAAACAAAAAAAAAGAATATAAGGTACAATAATCAATTGTAGAATATAATAATCAGTTATAGAATATAAGCTACAATAATCGGTTATAAGAGGATGAGGATGCAGTACTGCCTAGCATTCGTAAGTCCCCAGTTTTGACATCATACACACATGCACACACAGACAAGTTGTATGCATTGAAAAATGAAAATAAGGTACTATTTACAGTAGTACTTAAATGTGAAATATTTAGAGATCAACTTAATAAACAAATCGTAAGACATTTACACCGAAAACTTTAATACATTTCTAAGAGAAGAGTCTAAATGAGAGAAGAGATATCCTGTGTTCATGGATGAGAGTCTGTGGGGAGGGAGTGTATCCTGTATGAATGTGTATTGTTGTCATGAGCATGGCCATATCAAGGACCCCGATGTCTCAGACCCATGGGAATGGCAAGGTCTTCCCCAGGTCAGGCTCTGGGGAATGGCAAGGCCTTTCCCTGGTCCTAGTACTCCTGTTGACAGTGTGCAGGAAAAGGTACCAATCCCAGTTTCCTTCTCCCGAACTGCATTCAGGGACTGCTCCCCCACAGAGACCCCTCTACTAAGATTGGCCAGCTGGTCTCCTCATTCAGCTGTATTTAATAAACAAATGCCCTGAGTTTCCCGATGGCTGGTGCATCTCCTTCAGAGAGAGCAGCCCGCAAGATCCTGGCTTCTCTGTATTGTTTCTTCATTCCCTGATGTCCAGTCTGATCAAGTCCAAAGCCATGCAGGTAATGGCAAGAGCCAATTTTTTTTTAAGTTTGTTTTTTTTTTTAGACAAAAATCTCACTGTCACTCTGGCCTGGAACTTACTAAGTAGATCAGGCTAGCCTTAAACTCACAGAGATCTGCCTGCCTCTGCCTCCAGAGAGGCACCATGCTCAGCTTTGAAGATTTATTTTCATATCCAGGCATAGTGGCACACACCTTTAATCCCAGCACCTGGGAGGTAGGGGCAGGCAGATCTCTGTGAGCTCAAGGCCAGCCTGGTCTACAGAGTGAGTTCCATGACAGTTAGAGCTACAAAGACCCTGCCTCAGCGTAGGGGGGAGATTTATTTTTAAATTGTATTTTTTATGTTTATTTATGTGTCTCTCTGTATGTGGTATGTAAATATAGGCGGCAAAGGAGAAGAGAAGAGGCTACCTGGTATCCTGAGCTGAATTCCAAGGTGGTTGTGAGTGGCCTGACATGGGGTCTGAAAACAAGAGCAGCAAGTGCTCTTCACCAGTAGGGCCATCTTTCCAGCCACCCACCCCTCAGCTGGAGTTATTCTCAATCCTGAGCTGTTAGGAATCAAATGCTGGTTGTTTGCCAGAACGGAACATGCTCTTAACTACTGAGCCTTCTTTCCAACCCCAAGAGGAGTCGGTATCACCAAGATGTTTATTCTCAGGCAGGAGAGTGGAGAACACTTGTTGCTCTTGCAGAGGACTCAGGTTCAATTCCCAGCACCTACATGGAGGCTGACAACCCTCTGGAAATCCAGTTCCAGAGGGTCTGACACCCTCTTCTGAGCGTGACAGGCCCCAGGCATGTAAGCAAAACACTTATGTACATAAAATAATAAAATAAGTCTATTTTCTTTTTAAGATGTCAAAGTTCCTAAGCTGGAACTTTGGATCCAGTGCAACCATAATCACTCAGTAACTTTTGCAGAAGATGACAAGCTAATTTTAAAACTGGCAAACTAGAAACTCAAAGGACCTATCCAAAACTGTTGTCATCTGAGTTCAAACTTGCTATGAAGCTCTGTCGTCAACGCTGTAGCCGGAGGAGGGTACCTCTACACCAAGCAAAACAGAGTCTGGAAATACACCTCCATGATTGTTTGTCTGCTTGTTTTGCTTTGCTTTTGAGCTATGACCTTAGGTGGCTGCAGCTGCTGCCTTCAGATTCACTAAGTAGCCAGCGAGGACCTTGAGTTCCTAATCCTTTTGCAACGCATCCCAAGTGCTGGCGTTGCACCACCATACCCTCTTCAGCTGACCTCACAGTAAACACAAAAATAAAGGAGAAATGAACCATAGACCTAATCATATACAAAATGATAAAATTCTTCTCAGGTTTGGTTACATAAAACTGTAACCCCCACCCCCCCCCCCCCCCCCCCCCCCCCCCCCCCCCCCCCCCCTCAACAGGAGGAACAAGAGTTCAAGGTCATCCTTAGCTATTTATCCAGTTTGAAGCCAGCCTAGAGACAATGACACACTGTGTCAGGAGAGAGAGAGAGAGAGAGAGAGAGAGAGAGAGAGAGAGAGAGAGAAGACCCTTGCTGGGTCTATATCGAGGCAATACGAAAGCTGACTTGGATTCATCTTCGAACATGCACACACAACTATTCACATATTACCCCAGAGCCATCTATATTTGGATGAAAGGTTCTTTTGCCTGCACCTCTGTCCCCAGCCAAGAACTTTCTTCACCTGCCTCCGCAATCAGGAGACTCCAGTTCTGTAGCTGGATAAGTTGCTCAGGGCTCTGGGCCAAGCTGTGCACACATTGCATTGTGTTGGACAGATACACAGTTGGCCCTCAGTGAGACACAACAGCTTCCCCAGCTCCTTCAGGTCTTGGCAGAGGTGAGACTGCACACAGAGTCTCTGGCACCTTTGCCTCACACCTCAACACTTCCCTGTGGGCCTCTGGCATAGGCTTTCCTAGATGGCACACGAGTTTCCACCCTAACCTCACCCTTTTGAGACCCAAGCTCATGCTCTCCCAAGTTCTTTCATTTCATAAGGTAGCCCAAAAGATGCTGAAAAGAAAAAAGTCAGTCATGGTGATAGATGCTTATAATCCCAGCACTCAAGGATAGAGCAGCAGGATGGGATATTTAAGGCGAGTCTGAGCTACATGGGGAGAGACCCTGTCTCAAAAAGCAGTGGTTGTCAAGCACGGTGGTGTACGCCTTTGAGCCCAGCACTTGGGAGGCAGGTGCATTTCTGTGTGTTCAATGCCAGACTGTTCTGATCCAACATGGTTCAGAGTTCAGAGCTACCACGGTGAGCTCCATTTCAAGAAAGGTGGGGGGGGGGGAGACCAAAACCAAAATCCAACAGTTGTGGATGGGTCTCAGTGACAGAATGCATGCTCAGAATTTATAGGAACCTGGATTTAATCTCTAGTCAGAACAACAACAACAAAAAAAAAGGAAAGAACCCCAAGTTGGCTGTGATTCCAGCATAGTGGTCCTAACCTCAGTTCTGAGGATGACCAAGTGAATGCCCCTTAGAATCTTTTGAGAAAGAAAACTCTGAGTTTGCCAGTATGCCTCCTGTACCAGGCAGGTGGCTGCACACCTGAGTTGATTCTCTTGCTCTTTTACTAACAATCTTTGCCTCAGCCCTCACAGGTGTGTGTGTGTGTGTGCGTGTGTGTGCGCGCGCGAAGGGGATATACCCACAAATGTTCTGGAGACATAGAGCAAATCTAGCCAAGCCTAAGGAAAAGGGGGTGAGTCTGGAAGACAGAGAGAAGCAGTTCTCAATCTGTGGATTGCGAATGACCCTTTCACAAGGATCTCTTAAGATCATCAGGAAACGTGGATATTTACATTATGATTTATAATATTAGCAAAATTAAAGTTATGAAGTAGCAACAAAAATAATTTTAAATTTTACGGTTGGAGGTCAGCACAACATGAGGAACTGTATTAATGGGTCACAGCATTAAGAAGGTTGAGAACCACTCCTATGAGGCTTGGTCAGGACTCCTTTCCTGCATTTGTTTCTAGATTCTACTTTGCATCCATATTCCAGGGAGAGGCTGGGACATGAACCCTGCATTGCCAAGAGCTTCGAACTCCTGACCAGAAGCCTGGAGATTTGGCAATAACATTCACGGGGAGTGACAGCTCTTTGTCCCGCCACGGCCACTTGACCCCCGTCCTTTTGGACTGCAAAGAGGATGCAACTACCCTAGTCATGGGAATGGCTAGATCCATAGGACTCCAAGACAATGGCTTGGCCAGAGCACGTGGGCGAGCCCAGGAGGCTGGCTTGGGTCTGCAGCTTCCTGGGAGGAAGTGAGGCATTGTTTCAGGGGCTGTGTGGGCCCGCTGGAACTCAGCACAATGCAGGGAGCGTGGGTGCCAGGTCTAGCCCACCCGACAATCAGCGACTTGTTTATTGCTTTAATGACCCAGTGGTAGATCCACCTGGAAACAGACCCGCTAATGAGCGGAGAAAGAGCTGGCTCAGCCCCAAGGGAAGCCTGTCGGGCCAGCTCCCCTGGAGGCACTAAGGGTGTGTGGTCTGAGACTGGGAGAGCTGGGAAGTTGAGACCTGGGTTCTGTCTGGGAAAACCACAGGGAGCTCTCATGCTTCTTCATCCAGGCTTCCTTCTGCGGGTCATGAGCAGGTGGAGCGGGGGAAGGGAGCGGCGAGGCGTGCTAAGGTTCCCACAGTAGCCTCTGTTCCCTATTGCTAGTAGCCTTGAACCCAGCCGTCTGAGATTGCTGGGCCTCAGTGGCCCCAGCTTTCAGGGTATACTGAAATCATTCCTGCTGTCTCCCCCACCTCCCCAGGGTACCAGGAGGCTAAGGTAAGATCAGACGCAGAACTACTTTGAACTCCTTAGAAGAAAAAAACCTTTCAGACATCAAGGCTTCCCAGTGTTTGCTCCCTTCCCCTGTGGCTGGAACAGGGGTGCTTGGGGAGATGTACTGTCTGGGCTTGGTTTTCCCAGACTGCTCATCAGACACCTGCCAGGGACCAAGACAAAGCCACACTGCTCCTACATCAGAGACATGGGAGCTTTGACAGGTGCATGGGAAGGGACACTGGTGTGACACCGCACCAGCCCTCCCAAGTGTGATGAGCTCTGGAGGATTTAATTCCTGGTGACATGTCACTGGTGGTTGTAGAAGTCTTAATTCCATCGCTATCAATAAACTACAAATCAGGGAGTTTTATGTTACTAGAGAGCTGGTGTCCTAGCATACATAGCATGGGGACAGACTCATTGGGACTGCTGAGACCCCTAGGCTTTCCCCTTCTGGACCTCACTGAACCCAAGTGTGGTTGATTTGCGCTCTGGACACAGACTCCGGGAGACCAAAGGCCTGGGAAGTTAAGGAAATTTCTTAAACCAGTCAATAAGTGGGGGCACTGAAACAGCCTTGAGAGGGGGTGCTGGAACCCCCTTCTGGAGAAAGAACTACTCACTTCTGTACCATACTGAGTTCTAGACATTAAGAAATCAAGATGAAGGTGTATAGGAAGGGACACTTGTGTGACAGGCTTGGGAGGATGCTGTATGTTGGATACCACAATGGCTGTCTCTCTGGGGGATTCTTTATCTTGGTTCACACACAAAAGGAAGTGGGAGGGGTGTGACTGGAAGATGAGGGCAGCAGGGTGGGATGCCACCTGAGTTGACTATAACAGGGATACTATTTTTTCTTCCCTCCCTCCTTCCTCTGCCCCCCAACCCTATTCATTTATCTTGCTCTCCCCTCCTTTTTAAAAATTGTGGTTGGCGTGTGTGTGTTCATAAGTGTGGGTGCACATGTGTGCTGATGTATGTGTACACATAGAGGCAGAGGTCAGCATCTAGTGGCTTCAATCACTCTCTACTTTATTTTCTGAGACAAGTTTTCTCACTAAACCTGATCAGCTAGTGTGACTGAGCAGCAAGCTCCAGGGACCCTCTGGATCTCTGCCTCCACAGCTCTGGAATTACACCCTTGATGTTGCTTCTGGGGTTCTGGGGATCTCAACTAGGGTGCTCATGAATCAATCAGTGGCAAGAACTTTACTTTCTGAGCCATTTCTCCAGCTCCTCCTTCTTATCTCTTTACACATCTAGAGAGAGAGAGAGAGAGTCTGGTGATATAGCTGCCAACAAGTGGGTGCCACCACACCCACTGGTAGACTCCTAGAGGAACAGAGCTCAGAAGTCTTATAAGTATTTAAGGAATGTTTGCTTGATTCCAGAGTTTTGTTTTAATCCAAGAAATTTCTTTACAGGTAGAAAAAGTGTTCTTTCTCATCATTGATTCTGCTGACCTCTGGCATGGCAGGCAGTGTGTGTGTGTGTGCGTGTGTGTGTGTGTGTGCGCGCGCACACACGTGGGGATGGATGGGGAGGCATGTAAAATGGTGAAGTTAGTGGAGAAAGCATCTAGCACCCTGACCTGGGACTTCTCGGTCTCCCAAACTGTGATATACGCCTGTTGTTTCAGACAAATCCAGTCTCTGCCTTCTGTAACAGTAGCCCAAACTGGGGTGGGCTTCCTCCTTCCAGGAGGGTTTGCAGCCACAGCAGGTACACTGTTCACAGTTAAAGACATTTGCTTCAGAGTCTGGGCAGTCCTGGTCTCAAATTTTGTTTCCTGACTCTTACTCCTGTGCAACTCAGGACATATTAACACCTCTGAGTCTATTGTCTTATCAGAAAATAAGAGTAGCCAGAGGGCCCCCCACGTGGGGTTCTTGAGATGTTGAATTAGCTTACTCGTGCTGTCCAAAGCAAGGTGCAGCGATGGTAACTGTGAACATCCTTCGTTCTACATAGCCCACTGCTCTGCTCTGACTCAAGAAGGACCTGCAGCCTGCCAGGGGGCCAGAGACCCAGATCTCTCATGGTGTGAATTGGTGGTCTCATTAGGGGATTTCTAGAGAAGTGAAACTTTTATACCTGAACGAGACCACAGCGCTGTTTCAGTAAAGCTTCACGATCACTCTGTTGTGAGCCAGCGGACTCAGATGCTGGGTTTGGCGGATTTGTGTGTGTGTGTGAGTGTGGATGCACAGATGCGTTGGTCTGTGTGTGGAGTTGAGAGAACAGCTTCCAGGAGTCAGTTATTATCCGCTAATTAGCTGGGGCAGGATCTCTCTAGCATTTCCAGCCTATATCCTCCAGTCTGGGGGTGGGAGTGGGGCTGCGAACTTCTAGGCAATTTTCCTGTCTCCGCCTCCCATCTCATCATGGGAGTACTGGCATTACAGATGGGTACCGTGACATCCTGCTTTTTGCATGGGTTCTGGGCATTGAACTTGGGCCGCCAGGCTACTACTTTTACTTGCTCAGCCAACTGCCTGGTACACGTTCTGGTTTTGTCTTGGGAAAGTGACTTAGCTGCTTCTTGTTTTCGAAGGGGAGCTCCTATCTGTCTGCCTCGTTGCCTGGGACAGATGAGGTCATGCTTCTGAGCTAAATGACATCAGCATATGTCTTAGCACTATAAAAATAAAATGCATGGTTATCACAAATTGCTATGTAGTGGATCTCTATGGGTCAGGGCAGTCTAGGAGACACACGTGTGGCAGATCGACTCTTCTTTCCCTGAGGGTTTGCGGCTGCTGTAGCTTGCAGACCCGTTGTCTACTTCCCGCTTATCCAGCCACTGGGAAATAACAGTGTATTTTTAGGAATCCTCCTGCCTCTGACTATTTCCTTTACAGGGCAGGCCTGGGAAAGCAAGCGCCCAGGAGGTCAGGAAAGGAAAGCTGCCCTGGAGCCCTCGCTGTGACCCAGGAGAGCTGAACAAGGTCCAGAGCCCCAAGGCACAGAAGCCCAGAGGCAGGGAGAGTGAGAAACCCATGTGGAGGGGCAGCAAAGGGAGGCCTTCAAGGAGAAAGGGCGAGTAAACACCCAGCATGGCTCCCGTTCCACCTAGGTGCAGACTGGAGGCTCCAGGCAGCTGGCAGAGGAGCTTCAGGGAAGATGAAGGTGGGGCAGATGGTGACACCCGCTCCTCTGGGAAAGGAATAATCTTCAGCTGTACAATAGAGACCAATGATGACCTAATCACCCAACCCATTCCAAAGGCCCAGGGGTGGGCCCCTGCCTCTCCATGTCTCTGGGTTTAATCATTGAAGAGTCTTTGGACTTTGGGAGACTCCAAAGAGAAAGAAGATCTGCAAATAATTAAGCCAGGGAATGGCCTTCACGACAGAAGCGTGGAAGTGTCTGTGGGTGTCAGGGTGGAGGGGTGTGGCAGATTCCCCCACATCCCCAGTGCATCTTCATCAGGTGGGTGTGGGTGACAGAGAACCAGAACAAGGGAGGCCAGGTAGCTGGATGGCAAGGATTTCCATGAGGAAAAAGAACTGAGTGAGATCCAAGAGCCTCATTCCTCACTAGCTAAGCAAGACCGGGTTCTGGCCCATATAGAAATACTACAATCTTTGGACCACCCTTGACAGACTAAAAGAACATTAGACCACACTGGGTGGGCCAGCAGATCCCTTGTGTAACTGCTTCAGTCTTTGCTAGAGAGAGATCTCAGGACAGCTGCCTATCATCCCAAATGAAGCAGAGCGGTCACTATGGCGAGGTTGTTTCTCTCTGACATCATTCTGGGAAGTCTTCTTTCCTGGATGCCTTTTGCCTCTGCCTGGCAGCAGGTACCCCCAGTATTGTACTTCTCCACTCAGTACCCAGGGCTACATTTCCCCTGATGTGCAAAGCCTCACAACACCATGCTAAACATCCCTACTGGTATTAGGCTGAGCCTGTGGGTTTCTTATTTATTTATTTAATTTATTTTTATTTTATGTGCATTGGTGTTTTTGCCCGCATGTTTGTCTGTGTCAGGGTGTCGGCTCCCCTGGAACTGGAGTTACAGACAGTTGGGCGCTGCCATGTGGGTGCTAGGAATTGAACCTGGGTCCTCTGGAAGAGCAGTCTGTGCTCTTAACCACTGAGTCCTCCATCTCCCCAGTTCTGAGCCTGTGGGTTTCTTTAGGGCATTTGGCCAAGATTTTCTTCCCTGGGCTGTCCTTACCATGGGAGAGCCCATAAGCACGCAACGGAATTCCCATGTCTCTCCCATGGTCTTGAACCCTAGGTCCCTATGCTACCTCTGCAGAATTACAGTGCACTACAGCTTGAAGGAATAGTAGAGATGACTGAGTCCCTTTGATATGTGAGTGTGCTGGCTGGTCTTAGGTCAACTTGACACCCAACTAGAGTTATCTGAATGGGAACCTTAATTAAGAAAATACCTCAATAAGATCTGGCTGTAACACATTTTCTTAATTAATTTGTTTTGCTTGTTTTTGAGACAGGGTTTCTCTGTGTAACAGCTGGCTGGCCTTGAAATCACAGAGATCCTCCTGCCTCTGCCTCCCAAGAGCTGGGATTAAAGGTGTGCACCACCACTTGCCGGCTTAATTAGTTATTGATGGGGAGGGCCCAGCCCACTGTGGTTGATGCCATCCCTGGGCTGGTGGTCCTGGGTTCTATAAGAAAGCAGGGTAAGGAAACCATGGGAAGCAAGCCAGTAAGCAGCTCCCCTCCACGGTCTTTGCATCAGCTCCTGTCTCCAGGATCTTGCTCTGTTTGAGTTCCTGTCCTGACTCTTTTGATAAAGAACAGTGATGTGGCAGTGGAAGCCAAATAAATCCTATTCTCACCCTCCCCGATTTGCCTTTTGGTCTTGGTGTTTCATCACAGCAATAGAACCCTAACTAAGACAGTGTGGGCACTTAGGCAGCAGGGAGGAAAGTGGACTTCCGCTTTCTCTCCCTACCCCAAACTGGTTCACTGGAGTTCCACTGACTTCTAAATTATCTTTCCCTTCCTTTGTCCTTCTTGTTTTTCTTTTTACTTGAGATATTGTCTCATGTAGCAATGTAGCCCAAGTTGGCCTCAAACTCCATATATAGCTCAGGCTGACTTGGAACTTTCTGTTTTCTGAGACAGGGTTTCTCTATGTAGCCCAGGCTGTCCTGAAACTCACTCTGAGACCAAACTATCCTCAAACTCAGAGATTCACTTGCCCCAGCCTCCCAAGTTCTGGGTATAAAGTTGTATGCTACCACATCTGGCTGGTTTTGAACTTTCGATCCTCCATCTGCCAGCTCCTGAGTTCTAGGCTTACAAGAGTGTACCATGATACCTGACCCTTTACCACTGGGTTTTGCTAGTCATATATGTCTTTACTGATGATAATGTATCTTTTTTTGGCATTTTAGCTAAAATCAAGCATATTAATGATTAATTAACATTTGTCCCCATACCACCTTCCTTCCTTCCTTCCTTCCTTCCTTCCTTCCTTCCTTCCTTCCTTCCTTCCTTCCTTCCTTCCTTCCTTTCTTTTCCTGTGTATGAGTGTTTTGCCTGCATGTATGTATATGCACCATGCATGTCTGGTCCCTTTAGAGGTCAGAAGAAGACACTGGATCTCCTAGAATGGGAGGTAAAAGTGGTGGTGAACTCGTGTGGGTGCTGGGATCGAACGAAGCCTTGATCCTCTGCAAGAACACCAAATGCCCTTAACTGCTGTGCCAGCTCTCCAGCTACCAGCCGGACTACATGACATGGACCTTCACCTGGGCTAGGCTGGCTCCCCAAGCAGCCCATTAGCAAGACAGAACATAAGTTGCCTTTGGGCATGAGACCCATCCCCCACTGGAGGGCTGAGACAGCACTGTGCTTTAAAATTACCTTGGTATATTTATATATTACTGTTCTTTTCTATTTTAAAAATGCTTTTCCATTGTGCTTTGGCTCACTGGGGCAAAGCTGTTCTCCTGGTTGTAGCAATAGTCTTTTCAATCAAAACCAAGAAAAAAAATATCCATGTTTCTTTTTCTTTATATATCTCTGCTTTTTTTCAGTAAAATAAATATTTCTTGAATTGAATTGGAATTTTTTTGAGAAACATGTTTTTGTACCTTGTATGTTTGCTATTATTGTTGCTAAATAAATGCTTTTGGTGACAGGCCTTTTGTTCTGAGGAAGGCTTTTTGCTGGGGAAGAAGATGTGCCATACCCAGGGGGCTGTGCTAGGAGTCTCAATGTGGGAGAGCCTCAAGTCAAGTCACATGAACCAGCATGGTGCCTCTCTCCCATCTTCTTCTTTGCCCTGTGTCTTCTCCCTCATTGGGTTCTGCCCCTAAATTCATACTCTCTCCCCCACCACTAGTGCCGGTGCCCACCATGTACCCCCCTGATTCCATGGTAGGAAAGCATAGCACACGGCATCGTCCTGCTTAGTTCCCGCAGTGAAGGTGTGCAATCCACTAAGGGAGAATCGACCCCTGGAACCCACTGATCCAGTCTGAGGGTAGCATGAGCCTCCACGATCCACTTGAAGATGAAGAGGAAGCTACTTTGGTTCCGGTGTCCAGTCACAGCGGTTATTCCTTTCTCACCTTCTTCCTAACAGGTTACACTCAGCCCTCCACACACACAGCTTACACATTATGGATTCAATAGCCAAGGAGTGAAGGTTTTTAAAAAAATATCTTATGTACTCATATACGTAGATTTTATCATTTATTATTTTTTTCTTAAGTACATTTTCATGAAACATTTATTATTATTGTCATTGGATTTTTTTTGTTTGTTTGTCTGGTTTGGTTTTGGTTTTTTAAGACTGGATTTCACTGTGTACTCTTGGTTGGCCTGAAACTTGTATGTAGCCCAGGCTGGCTTAGAACCTGTTATCATCCTTCTGTTTCTGCCTCATGCTTGCTGGGAGTACAGGCATGCATTACCACACTCAATCCTTTTTTTTCTTTCAATTCTTTGAGAATTCCACCCCTTCCCCAACTCCTCCCAAGGCCACTCAATTTTATGTCCCCTGCCCAGAAACCCATCAAGTCCAATTTGTGCTGCTCCTATACTCTTAGATATGTGGGATTCTACTGGAGTGTGGTTGCCCTACCATGGGCCACAGCCTTAAAGAAAACTGCCTCTCCCTCTGCCACCGGAGCTACTCAGGGAGGAGTGGGACCTCATATTCACCTCCCCAGGCTGAGATTCTGTTTGACTTGAGCTCATGTGGATCTTATCGGTGCAGCCACAACTGGTGTGAGTTCACGCGTGCAACTGCCCTGTTGGGTCTGGAGAACATGCTCTCCGTGCGGTCATCTGCTGCCCTCGGCTCTTCCGATCTTTCTGCACCTTCTTTCACAACGATCCCTGAGCCCTGGGAGGAGGGGATTCCGTGTTACAGATGCCCCACTTAGGCCTGGGAATTCCAGGCTCTTACTCTCTGCATCTTGACCTGCTTCGTAATGGAGCTCTCTGATGAGGGTTGGGAGATGCACTAATCTATTCTTATAGCCACAGTTATTAGAGGTCTCTCTCTATTTAACTGAATGATGGTAGTAGATCTCCCCTGTCTAGTCTCAGGCTATTAGTCCCAATAATGGTGCCAGGCATGGGTTTCATCTTGTGGTATGGACTTTAAATCCAATCAGAAAGCGGTCGGTTGCTTCCATGATGTTCATGTCGCTGTTGGACCAGTGGGCATGTCTTTCCAGGTCGCTTGTTATTATAGCTCTTGAGGTTCACAGCTGGGTAAATGGATTACTTTTCTCTTCCAGGAGCCTACATAGCACCTTCCATCACTATGAAAGCTAAACAGTCATGATGAAGCTTCCAGATGGGGACCAGCCTGATTCTCCATGTTCTATAACTCAAGTATGTGGTGTCTTTAGCAAAAGGGGCTTGACATCAAGTTCTAGATGACAGCCATGAGCACTGACAATAGACTGTATTGTTGGGAGATCTAAGAACCTCACTGGCCAACAACTTCAAAACCTCCGAAAGAGGTAGCCCATTCCTGGTTCTGGGATTTTTGTTAGCTTGTGGTATCTAGTAGGGTA
The DNA here is from genome assembly GCA_004026605.1 of Ondatra zibethicus. Lineage (NCBI taxonomy): Eukaryota > Metazoa > Chordata > Mammalia > Rodentia > Cricetidae > Ondatra > Ondatra zibethicus. Next base: position 208,095 of record PVIU01000883.1, read on the forward strand.
TTGTCACCCCATTAGAGGGTAACCCCATTAAAGCTTCTTATATGTGTATGTAATATAAGAAGCTTCTATAGTTGTAGGCTTCCATAGCATTTTTTCCTACCAAACCCAGCCTTAAGATTTTTAAAAAATTGACATTCCCCCTGAACAACAAGCATCTCTCCTCTATTAGCTGGAGGTGAGGACATGGTGGTACCCAGCTCCAGCCCACTCAGTAAACCCTGGATGTGATGGCAAAGGAGAGATGGCCCAAGCCCTCCACAGCTTCACCCCTGACAGGACTTCTAGCAGACAGCACTGCACCAAAGCACAATGGGATGTGGAGTCCTGTGCAGAACTTCCACCCCAGATGGACATGGACCCAGGCCCTGGACCTTCTTCAGACATGGTGGGGTCTGTCCTCTGGGGAAGAAAGGGGAAAACGGGCTGGAGAGATGGCTCAGAGGTTAGGAGCACTGACTGCTCTTCCAGAGGACCTGAGTTCAATTCCCAGTAACCACATGGTGGCTCACATCCATCTATAATGAGATCTGGTGCCCTCTTCTGGCATGCAAGCATACATGGAAGGAATGTTGTATACATAATAAATAAATAAATAAATCTTTAAAAAAAAAGAAAGGGGAAAACATTCTAGAAGAAGGAACAACATGGGGAGCACAGAACAGCAAAAAACCTGCAAAGTGGCACAGGGATTATAGACTGTGGAGAGATGCTGGCAGATAAGACCTGGATGGCTTCACCTTTCACCCCAAGCTCTGTTCTAATTGCCCTGAAGTTCCAGACTGATCAAGAGGGACAGGCTCCTTTCTTTCATTGTGGTGGTTTGGATGAAAATGGCCCCTGGGGGCTCATATGTTTGAATTCTTGGTCCCCAGTTGGTAGAACTGTTTAGGAAGAATTAGGAGGTGTGGCTTTGTTAGAAGAGATGACGTGTCACTGGGTATGGACTTTGAAGTTTCGAATAAAGACTTGCAGCATTCCTAGTTAGCTCTCTCTGCCCTCTTTTTGTGAGATGTGAGCTCTCAAGCACTACTTCAGACACCTGCCACCACACCTTCACCCCACCATGCCTTCACCCTGCCATGCCTTCACCCTGCCATGCCTTCTCTCGGTCATCACAGGCTCCAAGTCTTTAAGAACATCAGCCCAGTTAAATGCTTTCTTTCATAAGTTGCCTTGGTTATGGCGTTTAGTCACAGCAGTGAAAAAGGAACTAAGGCCTTCTTGGACCCTCCATTCCAGCAGGGGAGGCAGCGAAGACAAAGCGATAGCCTCCGGGAGTGATGCACGCCACTGGAAACAACTTCCCAAGACAGCTGAAAGGAAGCCTGAATCAGGCTGAAGAAGCACCCTTGCGGAGGCACACAGTGAACACAGCTGCTTAAGGAAATTTCTTCAGAGAAACTGCTTCCAATGAGTCCCTCCTGCCTCTTTAGCTCTTAACGTAGTTATTGCCAAACAGAAGATCACAAGACTAGGCCAAGTAAAACAAAAATGATATTGTCTCTGGTTCTGGAAGCAGTTCTGATCCAGGGTCTTTCTTCCTTGGTAGGTGGGATACTCCCAACATGGCAGCTCGTCTTCCCCAGAATGAGTGATCTGTGGGTGGACGTGGGTTAGCATACCCAGTAGGCACCCACCATCCTTCTGACCCGATCTGAGTGGCATCCAAACGTGTTTTGTGCAGCGTGGAAGGGTCCACAAGAATGAGGCAGTGGAGAGGTGGTGACCACTGGGCCTGGCTATGTCTGCCTCCAGTTGTGTTGGTTCATAGGGTGTCCCTCACAGGCTCCCGTATGTTGGCCTAGTTCCCCATGAATGCCACTATTGACGACGATAATGGACATTTCAGGTGCTGGAGCCTAGTTAGAGAAAATAGGTCACTGCGAGTGTGCCTGGGAGAAATATAACTTGCCCCTGGTCTCTCTCTTTTGTTTCTTTTCATTTCCTCGTCACCGGGAGGTGTGGCCTACCATATGCTCTCCCATGATGAAGTTTCACTTCAGGTCTATGGCAATGGAGCCAACTACCCACAGACAGGAGAGAAAAGGAATTCTCCATCTCTAAATGGTCTTGCTCAGATTATTCAATCACAGCAATGAAAAACTTACACATGCCTAATATCCATTCCTGCAGGCAAAACGCACTCACCCTTCCCAAGGACCCCAGAGTCCTGCCCCATTGTGGCATCTACTGTATTGCAAATCCAGTCTAAATCCAGTCCTGTCCAAGTCCAGGCAGATGATGCTCCTCAGATGTAGCTGCTTAAGTGAGTGTCTCAGATTGTTTTTTAATGCCGTTGCAATAAAATACTCTGATAAAAGCAACTTAAGAAAGGAAAGGTTGACTTTAGTTCATTGTTCAAGGTACAGCCCAGCCCATCGTGACAGGGACTTCAAGTCAGCAGGAGCCTGAAGCAGCTGGTCACACCCGCCATGTCCCCAGTCAGAAGAGAACCATGAATGCATCCATGCTCTCTGTCTTATATAGTCCAGGATCCCCTGCTTAGGGAAAGGTCCTGCCCACAATTAAGATGAGTCTTATCACATCAGTTAATATAATCAAGCTAATCCCCCCTAGGCACGCCCAGATGCCGGATGTCCCTCTGTATGCTGTGGATATGTTTTATTACCACTGGTTAATAAAGAGGCTAATCTGGCCAATGGCCAGTCAGAATAGAGCCAGGCGAGAAATCCAAACAGAGACACAGGGAGAAAAAGGGCAGAGTCAGATAGACGCCAGAAGCCGCCAGGGAAGCAAGATGCGAGTTAACAAGCCACAAGCCCTGTGATAAAATATAGAATAATAGAAATGGCTTAATTTAAGTTGTAAGAGCCAATTAATAATAAGCCTGAGCCATATGCCAAATAGTTTGTAATTAATATTAAGCCTCAGAGTGGTTATTCAGGGACTGGCGGGCAGGAGAGAAACCTCCAGTTATACCCAGAGACCCATTTCAGGTGATTCCAGATTCTGACAAGCTCACTCCCCCTCCCAGAATGGTTTCCTCTTGACCAGCTACAAAGAAATGTTATCTGACCCCCAAACACTCAATATATGATGTGATGGGCTAACTGCCGTGCACATTCCTATTCAAAAGAGGGCAAGTGGCCCACAGTAATCCTGAACTCTAGCCAGGCAGAGAGTATAAATCTCCATGACTCTTGGCTTTCCCCTCTGACTACTAATTCATCCTTCTCTCCTGAAAGCCGGCCCATGTTTGCAGCTGAGCAGCGTCCGCTTGATTCCTGCCAGCAGGAACTGCAGAGTCCAAAGGCCACGTTTAATTTGGTATTTTTTTCTATACGGTCTGAAAAAACTCAGAGGGTGGCAAAGGACCATAGCGTATATGAGGTTTTGAGTTCGACCTCCAACGTTATGTTCAAAAAACCCACAGAAGGCGCTCAGTGATAGTAGTAATTACTTTGAAAGGGCAAAACCCAGGAGCAGGCAGAAAAATGACCCGTCCCATAGCTGTTCACACTGTAGCCCATGGAATATGTGACTGTATCTCCTGTTTCAAAGATGTGTAAGTAAGGATCCTAAGTCTAGGACATAATCTTGGATTATCCAGGTAGACCTGATGCAATCATGGGAATCATAAGTGGCTGACTTGGAGAATAGAAGGAAGCCATGGGCCAGGAATGCAGGCAAGTGGTAGGGAAAGGTCTTGGATTTAATACCCAACACAGAAAAAAAAAAAAAAAACAAAAACAAAAACAAAACCAGTGAGGTGTGGACAGGAGATAATGCAAGCAGTCTCAGGAGGCTGGAACGGTGAGGAACTGAATTTCTCCAGAGCTTCCAGAAGGGGCACAATGCTGCCTAGACCTTGATTCTCAACTAATGAGATGCACTTCAGACCTCTGGCCTTCAGAATTGTAAGACAGAACTCTGTGGGGTTACAACCAGTGAGTTTTCAAGGCATGGTGTTACGTGCCTGCCATCCCAGGATTCACAGAGGATGAGGCAGGAGGATCTGTAGTTTGACACCAGTCTGTACTACATAGCAAAACACTGTTTCCAAACAAATAAACCAGTAAGTTTATGGTGAATCTACTCCAGCAGAAATGGGAAATGAATATAGTGGATAATGGTGACATTAAGGCAGATGGGGGTCAAGTTATGATCTGAACTTGTTAGGTTTACAATGCCTTAGGGCAGATGTGCAAGGAATAGGTGGTGCTCAGGAAAGAGTCTTGCTGGGAGAAGAGACCCAGGGACCATGGAAACCGTAGAAATGAATTCTGGCAGAGGGAAAAGAAAAGGAGGATGGTAAAGGTGGGAGGAGACAGGGGAAGGGGAGGTGAGAGGAGAAAGAGGTGAAGTGGCGAGACCGTGAAGAGGTGGAGGGGGTGAGATGTGAGATGAGGAGAGCGAGATGGAGCAGAGGAGGCTGGAAAGGGATGGAGGAGAGGGCCAGAGTGGACAGGAAGCCAGAGGGAGGTGAGAACAATTACTGGTGAAGAACGTCACCCCTAGTTACTGCTCCGTGTGTAACAGCACAGCGATGGAGGTTAGTCCCCGGAGGCTGCTTTTTATTTTCCACACTGTCTGAATCTCTGGTTTGTCTAGAGAGTCTCTGGAGACAGGGTTGTGTGCTCCCAGAGTCCCAGGCTGAGAGAAGGGGGAGATGACAAACACACGCCTCAGTGTCAGGTGTACAGGGAGAGGGCCAACCCTGGCTCACAGCAGGCTGTACCCCACCACCCCAGCACCTGGGGGAAGGGGCAGAGGTACCATCAGGGTGAAGCTGTCTTTTTCACATCCTTGGCACTCAGCCCAGAGCCTAGATTCCTACAGAGGGAACAGTACAGGGCCCTTCATCTGGGGAGGCTGCAGAGCTATGGAGTCCAGAGCCCTTGGGGAAGGAAGCTCCTCAGCAGACTTTCGATTTTCCTTCCCAGATGGCAGGTGTTGGGGACATCGCTCATCTGGAAGGGTCAATGGCTCCACGAAGACCCATTCTTATGGGATCAGCCATAGCTACCTGATCTCTTAGAGGTGAGGTCCACCAGGGCTTAAACAAATTGGGATCTGTGTTCCTTTATGTAGCTTGAGGTCTGGGGATTAATGGTGGCCTGCACTAGTTGAGGGCATGATGATGTTGGGAAAAGCATGTTGTATTTTCCTGGTCTTTTTTTTTTTCCTTTCTTTCAAAGTCACAATAAGGATGTCATCACATCTGCACTCAAGGTGAGAAAAATTTTCCCACCAGTAGCAGGGGAAATGGTGTCAGATACATGTGTTCCGTTTATTAAAAGGGAGCATCTCCCCAAACTCAAGTACATTCCCCTGGACCATGAGTGCCCCTCAGCTACAGAAGATGAGGAAAGCCGGCTTGTGTTTTTACAGCTGCTAGGGTAGAAGTCAACAAGCTAAAGGAAGCTCTGAATGGTATGACATGCATCAGTCCATGGTTAGAGATGTTTGCTGGTTCAAATCCTCTCTCCTTAAAGGGGGAGTCTTCTCCCAGGAGTCAGCCGGGGCTCTCGCAGACCCCGGATGATTTCACTTCAAGCCTGGCATTAGGGCCGCAGCTGACAACACCATCTCTGGGAGATTCCTGCCTGACACAGCCACAGCATCTCAGTTTGGAAGATGATGTCTGCCTTGACGGTTTCTTTTTTCTCTCTTGCATATATTTTGTTTTATTCCTTTAAAAAAAGATTTATTTTGTTTAAATTTTGTGAATGTGTGTCTATGTGAGGGTGTGTGCGTGAGTGCAGGTGCCCTCAAGGTGAACTTGAGGACATCACCCTGCTTACGCTTCCTCTGTGAGGAGATGATAGACCCGTAACAATGCCCACCATGCACTTGCTTCGCTTAACTTTCAAGCCAAATTTCCTGGCTGCATTTCTGAGGCAAAGACAAGCATCTGGTTCAGCCAGAGGAGAGTCAGGCTGGTGTCTGGGATCGTAAGGGGTTCTCACGGTTCAGAGGGATGCCTGGCTTCAGAGAGATCGCAGTCACTCAGGCCCAGGGATCCAAGTTGCCTGTCTCCTCCCATTACCTCTGTTCCCCTCCCCTCCTGTCTATCCTCTCTCACCTGCAGATGGAGGCTCTAAGAAGCTGCCTGTGCCATGACCTCTCAGGGCCCTGCTGACCCTCTTCCATTCTTCCTCCCCCCCCCCCCACAGGATGCTAGAAGGGAGCCCAACTTTCCTAACTGCAGCACCCAGCCAGCGATGCAGGTCCTATTGCAAGTGGTCTCCAGATATAGACACGATGGAGCATGGCTACTGCCATTTTCTTTTGGAAGAGGGGCAGGATTGGGGGGGAACCCAATAAACTTCCAGGGCTGACTCATACTGATGCTTGGTGGGTATCTCTAAGCTTAGAGCCAGAGACAGGTGCCATCCATCTTCAGACAGACTGGTTGTGGGGAGTGGGTGTCCCTGCTTGACTAGATAACTGTCTGGGGGCTCTAGGCTCATTCTTACAGAGATAACAGTCACCTGATATAATGAAGCCTAGGCAGGAGCCTTGCCCAGCAAGGACTCTCCCTCTCCTGTGACTAATGGACCAGGCTCACTCATACAGACCCCCTGCTTGAATCCAGCTAGCCTGGGAGCTGACTGTTCCAAATGGGCTGTGCAGAGCTAAGCTGTTGATCCATCATATCTAGTCCCACACTGGCGTTTACTGGAAACGTTGCTCTGAGAAGAGAGTAGGAATGGGGAGGGGAAGGAACAGGGAAACGCAGGGTTTTTTTCATACTCTTCATTTGCCTTTTGTTGTTGCTGTTTAATATTATTACTTATTATTATTATTGTGTGTGTGCATGATGTGTGTGTATAAGCATGTGTACTACCATGTTTGCATGAGGATCAGAGGACAACTTAGTGAAAATGGTTTTCTCCTTCTACTTTTATATGGGCTCCAGGGACTAACTCAGGTTTCCAGGCTTCCACAACAACCACATTTGCCCACTGAGGCACCTAGACAGCCCCTCCCCCAACACTATTCCCTCCGAGTGCTGGGATTATGAAAGTACCTGGGTTTTGTTGTGGTTGTTTGTTGTTGGGGATTGAACCCAGGTTTCATATATGCTAAGCAAGCCTCACTGAGCTGTCCTCACAGCCCAGTGTCTGCACTTTTGTGTGTGTGTATTTTGTATATGCATTATCATTTCAATTATAATAGTGAAAGTGTCGCCATTCTTTGCCTAATTCAGGGCATTGTTAGTTTAGGTGAATGTGCTACTATCTCCCTTGGGGAGAACCGCTGCCCTGAGGCCTCACATTCCACAATAGAAGTTTATTTTTTAACAGACTAGAAGGGTCCTTGGGGGCATGAGCTGTCTGGCAAAGAGACTTGGGCCAGTTAGAGGGAGGAGACCCGAAGGCTTCCCTTTTGTGGAGTGAAGCCCACTGTTCTCTAAGGCCTGTGCTTCCAGCCATACTGTTTATTAAGGTGGGAAAAAAAAAAAGAAAAATGAAAAAAGAAAACAGGCAAAGAAAAAAAGTAGCCTAGCCAATAAAAATAGATGAAGCAAATTAGAATAAATGAAAAGATTATTAAAATAATATAAAAGGCAATATGCAGCAAAATGATTAAATGAACTAAAAATAACCCCTGTTCAGCCCCACAGCTCACCAGCTGGTCAACTCTGGGGTGGCCAGGCACAACCACTGGTCCCTATGAAGCCTGTCCCCTCTGCACTGATGGGGAGGAGGCTGGGGAAGAAGGGCTCTCTTGCCATGCAGTCCCCAGAGTGCTGCCCTTGCTCACCACAACAGAACTGGAATCTGAAGCCCAGTGAAGCTCAGACCTCTGAGGGGTTCTGGAGACAGGAGGAGACAGGCGTGGTAATGAGTCCTGACCAGACAGCTCTCTCCAGCCTGCTTCCCACCTCTCCCGTCAGGAAAGCAGACTTCAGTCCTTTGTCGGAGATCCCGAGCCCCAGGCACTGCTAGCCGCACGCAGGTCTCATTTCCCTGTGGAGACAGGAGCGCTGGGCCAGAAGGGTCTGCAAAGACCCAGCATTGAGCGCCCTCTGGGGCACCAACTTGATTCCTCCCCAAGCCAGGGCCCAATGAGGAGACCCCAGCATTCCTCTTGGGTTTAAGGTCACTGCGGTGCTAGAGGGCACCTCTTCTGGTAGCTTCTTTTCTGAGTTCCATAGGCAAGGGCTAGGAAGAAGCCGCAATTTACGCCTGCCTGAATATGTGGGAACACTCCCACACCAGGACGGGCAAGGAGAGCCTGGCACTAGGGGAAAGCCGGCAGCATCGCTTCAACCTCACCAGCACTGCGACCTCACCTTCTCCAATTCGTGAGAGAGGGCAAGACATGAACATTGTTCAGCGGACAGGAAAGGGTACTCGTGCTGGGTTGTCGAGGTCCGTGGTCTGGAACAAAGAAATATTTGCTTAGAATTAAATCCTCGCCACTTATAACAGCTTCCTGCTTGGAGACCAAGCGTTTCCCAAGTCTTCATAAGTCTCACCACCGATTAATAGTTAAGGTTTGAACTTAAATTTTGAGGCTCTCCACCATCCAGGAACCTCCCCGGGGGAGGAAACTTTCCCAGGCACAGAGCACACTGGCTCCAGGGAGGGGTGGGGAGGGAGCTAGCACAGCTTCTCCTCCAAGCCCCAGGGGTCTCTTCACAGTCAGGAAGAAATAACACAATAGCAATAAAAAAACAAAGAGATAAAGATGAGATAAAAGAATGCAATATAAAATTATAAAGGACAAAATGGAGATAAGGAACGATCAAGATAAGTGAAACAGAACCGCCGAAGTTAAGAACTAAAGGAAACAAGAAAGAAATGAGCTTTTTTAAAAATCATACAAAAAATATAATCAACAGTTCATAGGATTACAAGCTGAGGTCAGAGAAACAAAGAGGTTTACGATGTCCAAACAGCCACAGCAGGGGAGTGAGCTCAGCTGCGCCAGCCGGCTCCCTGTCTCCCACAGCGTCAGAACTTGAACCCTTGGCCAACAGCTCCGAATCCCGCCCCAAACTTCTTACTAGGGCTGTCCTTAACGTGGTGTCCTTCTGTCTCTCTGCCAGAGTTTCCAAAATAAGTGTCATTGAGAACGAATAAAATGGAGGGCCCTCAGTCTCAGTTCTAAAAAGCACTTGCCCCCTACCCCGCACGCAAAAAAACAAAAACAAAAAAAAAACAAAAACAAACAAACAAAAAAAAAACTCTTATTTGGAGGCATAACCGGATCCAGCCAGAGCTTATGTGATGACAACACCTGACCCCTGACCCCAAGCAAGGAGACACTATCTACAGGGAGAATTTTCACTCATATCCTTGAAGAAACGTGAATGTGTTTGATTAGGGAGCTGCAGCAGACACACAGCCATGTGTAATTTCCATTCTAAGCTTTGAAACACACTCGACCTAACGTTTCAGATGAGGGGTAGGGAGTCCAAACTAAAATCCTTCACCGGATAGGCAGATGGCTGAGAGCTCTGGAACAACCAGGCAGAGGACACTACACACCACGCAGGGGACACTACACACCGAGGACCATGACTTTGCAATACTACAAGCAACAGAAAGCTGACAGAAAGAAGACAAAGGTCTTCCTCCTTGTTTGAAAGCTGCTTGCTACCTTGTTTCTGTGTGTTTGTTGTTTAAATTCCATTTATGTAAAGTTCAAACCCAGGAGGCAGGTTTGAAGAAGAGGCCAGTCTCATGATGGCCTCTCCCAGCCATGCATGCTGGATGGAGGTCCTCATATTGACAGCCCTGTCACCAGCACAGGGCCACATGGCTCCCACACTCTCTCTGCCTTTGTCTCAGCTCCTCTTTGTCTTCCATGGTGGCTTTTGGGACAGTGGCAGCCTTTGTACCAACTCCATTTGGGGTCCCTCTCCACCCTCTTCTCTGACCATTCACATGGCTTTTTATCTGTCTTCATCCCCTCCTCCTTGGCTGGCAGGCTCCCACATGGCCTGGTTTCTTCTTGTCCGTGTGTCTCCACGTCTGATCCTTGGGATCTGCTGGCTTTAGTCTTTGTTTGGATTGCGGGGCTTTCTCTCCGCCTCTGCCTCTTGCTGCACCACCCTCCCTTCCTTCTCCCTCTTCTCAAAGTCCTCTGTGGGGCACCCACTTTTATCTCCCTTTGATTTGCTTGCTCTTCTTTGTAGAGAGGAATGAAAGGCTCAGCTAATTGTAGCAGTGGGGCAGTGGTGTCTGGCATGCCTTCCAGCATCTTCTCCACCAGGGCTGAGCACAGAGGGAAATGAGGGCCATTCAGCTCCCACCGCACGGCCTCTCTCCTCACATGGGGAAAGACAGACAAGGAGCCCCCCAGCTCAGCCCAGCAAGCATCCCTTGAGCTACCACTCAGTCACTCATGGCATACCAGCTAGCGTTGCCAAGTGCTAGGTGTGCTGTGCCGCCCACACAGACACGCAGTCTTTGACTTCACGAACGGGCTGTATGGTGTCACCTTCAACAGGATTGACTTCATAATGGCATCCAGAGGCCAGGGGCCGGCTCCCTATGGAAGTGACACTCAAACCAGAAACTGAAGGAGGCCTAAGAAGAATTATGAGAGAGAGAGAGAGAGAGAGAGAGAGAGAGAGAGAGAGAGAGAGAGAGAAGATATCCAGTTCACTGGGAAAGAGCGTGATATAAACTTCACCATGGTCAGGGCATTAACCGGGCTGATGGTGCTGTCTTGCAGGGAGCTTGCAGTTTGTACGAGGGGTGGAGGAGGAGTCACTGACATGTTCTCCATGGGGAGTGATAGGTCACATTTGTGTTTGGGGTGGTGTGGAACAAGCTGGGGAGGAAGGGTTGGGAGATACAGTCACTTCCTGTTGCTGCTGCAATGATTCACTGAAGATTCAGTGGCCTCAGACATCACAGCTGTTCTATCTACAGTTCCAGAGATTAGAAGCCCAAAGTCAGACTCAACAGGCTGGTCCTAAGGGACAGGCAGGGCTGGCTGCTTCCGCAGGTCCACGTGGACAGTCTGTCCCTCTTTTCCAGTTTCTGGATGTCTTTGGTATTCCTTGCCTCCATCTTCAGTGGCATCTCTCCAATCTCTGCTTCCTCGTCACTTTCTCTCTGATCCTTTGCGATTACACGGAGAAATCCAGAATAATCTTGCTGTGCTTAAATCCTTAACTCGGCTGCATGTGCACAGCCCCTTTGGCACATGAAGCAACATTCTCCCAGCCTCTGGGAAGTGGATGTGGACCTCGGCAGACTATTCATTCTTTCTTCCAGGCAGGAGATGGTGCAAGCTTAAACCCACTGGTAGCAGTGGAGCTGTGGCCAAGGGAACAGGCTTGAGATAACTAGGAAGTGCCCTAGTGGTAGATTGCATGTGAGGTGGGGAGGAGGGACAAACTGGGATCACACAAAGGTTTCCGGCTCTAGCAACCGACAAGCTGGGGCTGTCGCTTAGAAAAGAAAGAACAGAAGAGAAAGTCCAAGCATGGAGAGGAGAACTCTGCCCCTCAGAGACACCCAGGAGCACTATTCAGAGTGCAGTGGACAGGCATCGGGGTCCCGAGGAACTGGAGTCTAGAAGAGGGGTTGGGAGACTTGGATTTGTTAGACAGGGATCAACAAAACTATTCCCAGCAGGCTGGCAACCTGTTTTGTGAATAAAGTATTATTGGCACACAGTCAAGACTTTCATTGCCGTATTGTCCATGGCGCTTGCCCACAAGGCAGCAGAATTGATTATTTGTAAGAGACTTCATAGCCCCTGAAGCCATGGCTGTTTCATGAAGAGCTTGGGCGTGGGCTGGACATATAGCAAAATGGTAGAAAGCATGTTTGGAAATCTCAAGGCCCTGGGCTTGACTCCCAGCAACACACCACACACACACACACACACACACTCACACACACACGAAGGTTTGTATCAAAAATGGAAGGTAAGTTTTCAGGGTAGCTATGAGCAAACATGTAGAATGAGAAGGGAAGCCCCAGGAACCAAACAGTCCAGGGCTAGAGAGAACAAAATGACGCACAGAAGGATGCTCAGAGGAGCAACGGAGGTGGGAAGACAGAGGGACTGTTAAACATTGCTGTCAAGTGTGACAGTTTCAGAGTAAGCCAGCAGATGTTCTGCTGTTCCTCCCTTTAAAAATGGATGCATCAGCAGGGTGGCGGTGACACAAAATTTTAATGCCAGCACTCGAGAGGCCAAGGCAGGAAGATCACTGTGAGTTTGAACCTAGCCTGGTCTACAGAGCAACTTCCAGGACTGCTAAGGCTACAAGAGAAAAACCCTATCTCGAAAAAAGTCAACCAACCCAAAAACAAACAAGCAAACAAAATGGATACAACAGGAGTCCGAAGGAACTGGAGTCTAGAAGAGGAAGAGGGGTTAAGAGATTGGGATGAGTTAGCCCGGGGTCAGTAAACTACACCCAGCAGGACCAGCCATGCTGGGATGTGGTACACAGACACACACACACACACACACACACACACACACACACACACACACACACCCACACCTTTGATCCCAGCACACAGAAAGCAGAGGCAGGAAGCTGTCTGTGAGTTCAAGGCCAACCTAGTCTACCTAGTGAGTTCCAGGCCAACCAGGGCTATACAGTGAGACCCAGACACACACAGAGAGGAAAATACTATGGGTGTCTGACTGTTCCCCTGATGTGTGGGCTGCATACGGTAAGTGAGTCATTTCTGAGGAACAGCCCAAAGTGGAAGTGACACACGTGTGGATCCAGAGACTACGGACCTCTCCTCTCTGTTGGGGAAGTTGCTGTCACACCAAGAAGAAACTGGATAGTTCTAATGATGTCTGCAGGACCCAGGACCAGGGACTCAGTCTGCATCCAACAGTAACAGACTGTAGCCATCCCAGCAGCCTGTTGGTGAGACTGAAACCAGAATATATGTCGCTGTGGGACTCCTGCCCCTCAAACATCCAAGGTGTCTGTTGTCACAGGCCACTAAAGCTTGGAGTACTGTGTCACATGACAGAAGATAACCAACCAATTAGGAAGATCTATTGTTCAGAATCCTGCCTGAGTGTTTGCCCATTGCTGTCTTCTGTCTTGTAGCCTGCCGGACTGTTCCTACATTTAACTCGGTTTTTGCAGGAGTCCCCAACTGATGCATCCCTTTCCAAAGGGAGGAACAGCAGAACATCTGCGGGCTTACTCTGAAACTGCCACACGTGACAGCAATGTTTCACAGCCCCTCCGTCTTCCCACCTCCGTTTTTTCCCTGAATATCCTTCTGTGGGTCATTTTGTTCTCTTTAGTCCTGGACTGTTTGGTTGCTGTTGTCTGTCTTGTGTTTTGCTGGACTGTTCCTAAGTTTAACTCAGCTTTTGGAGAAAGCAATTATGTGTAAACCTCAAGTCGTTTGCTCTTCACTTAGGGGTAGGGGTAGGGATGTGAGCCTGGGAACCACATCAAGTCACCCACTCATCAGTCCTCAAGGACAGCGGTGCTGGCCACTGAACTAGGAATTTGGAAGGAGCTCCTTCCTTCCTTTCTTTTTCTTGATCTTCCTCTTTCTTTCTTTCTTTCTTTCTTTCTTTCTTTCTTTCTTTCTTCCTTCCTTCCTTCCTTCCTTCCTTCCTTCCTTTCTTTCTTTCTTTCTTTCTTTCTTTCTTTCTTTCTTTCTTTCTTTTGTTCCTTCTTTCATTCTTTCTTCCTTTTCTCCCCTTTCTTTCCCTCCCTTCCTTTCCCTTCTTTCTTTTCTTTCTCTTTCTCTTTTTTTTTGAGACAGGGTTTCTCTGTGTAGCTTTGGACCCTGTCTTGGAGCTTGTTCTGTAGACCAGCCTGGCCTTGAACTCACAGAGATCCGCCTTCCTCTGCCTCCTAGGTGCTGGGATTAAAGGTATGCACCACCACCACCCAGCTCCTTTATTCTTTCCTTTCTTCCTTTCTTTCCCTTCCTTCCTTCCTTCCTTCCTTCCTTCCTTCCTTCCTTCCTTCCTTCCTTCCTTCCTTCCTTCCTTCCTTCCTTCCTTCCTTCCTTCCTTCCTTCCTTCCTTCCTTCCTTATCTTTTAAAAGACACCAGTTCCCAAGTGTACTCTGCGATTCTGTGATTCTCAGACAGCCATTGGAACTGGTTTATGCTCTGTTACCTGTCGGAGCAGCTCTTAAGGGAGCTGTGCCACAGGAATCTGGCTTTCGTTTCCACCTCTCTCACCTAGAAGGTACCCAGAGCCATGAGAGACAAGTCTTTCAAAGTCAGAGCTGTGGTACCAGGCAATTTCTCTACCCTGCTCTGTGTTTTGACGTAGATCAGCCAGTTCAGTGAAAGGAGTTAGGCCAATCACTGTGGGCATACAGTGTACAGTAACATGACTCCTTTTTTGGTTTAAATGGTACTTCTTATGTATCATCTTTAGGGAAGGAGAAAAGAGTCACTTGAAAGCTTCCTGTGTGTCTCAGTTGGGACGGGGACCCTGTCTGAGGACACTCATGGAGGCATGTTGTATTTTAAGTCTGGGGCAACTTCAATGTCTGTAGTTGGCTTAGCCTAACATTATAAAGCTTTTCAATTTGTTGTTGCTTTGGATATAAGCACCATTACTATTATCCCTACCTCAGTTTCTTTTTCTTTCCTTTAGACAACACCTCACTTTGTCGCCCTGAAGCTCGCAGAGCTCTGCCTGTCTCTTCCTCCTGAGTGCGACACCACAACCAGCCTCAACGAGCCTCATGCCCAGGTGTTGCTTTTCTGTTTCTCAAATCAGATTTTTACTGCTATTATTTATGTTCTTCTGAGTTATGTGGTCCTTTTTAATACCTCCTTCAATTTGAACCGATTCAACAAAGTTTAGTTGTTTTTAGCGTGCCACAGTGAGTTCCTGTTATTTTATTTCTGTAGTGCTGGGAATCAAATCCAGGCATTGTCCAAGTCAGGCAGGCCTCTGGTATATAACCTCAGCCTCAATTTTAACTTTAGTAATTACCAACCCTATCCACAGTACGGATGGAACCCAGGGCCCCCCACATGCCAGGTAAGTGCTCTACCACTGAGATGCACCCCAGCTCTTGTACGTACAATTCTAACAGGCAATTGTAAACCAGCATAGTGGAGCACACCCATAATCCCAGCACTTGGGGAGGATGGCTAGCAGGACTGCTGCAGGCTAGAGGCCAACCTGACCTGTACAGCAAGTTCTAAGTCAGCCAGCAATGCACAACGAGGTTTTGTTTAAAACAAAACCACACAAAAAAACACACCATGCAATTGTGCTGAGCGGACCTCCCCTCCACACACAGACAGCTCTCCCCCCAGACATATGTGCCCCTTGAGCTGAGGAGGCCCAAGCAGACCACACACACACACACACACACACACACACACACACACACACACACAGAAACCCCCAACACAAGTGTCCCTAGAGCTGGAGAGGCCTGAGTGGACCCAAACACACACAGAGACTCTCCCAACACGTGTCGTGTCCATCCCATCCCCCATGCCTCCCCCCCCACTTCACTCTTCACCTTTATTGTTTTATTGGTTTCCAAATGAGACCATGCATCAACCCAATGTCCTTTGTTTTAATGCTTCTTGTTGGCAGCTGCCGACTGCCAGGCCATTCTGCCCAGGTCTCTCTGTCCCTGAGATGTGAGCTTGTGGCTCCCATCTTGGTCTTTTCGTACCATTTCAACCCCTCAAGGGCTGGAAGGATCTGGCAGGCCACACTCTTTGAGCCTCAACTGAAGTGGCAGGTCCTGGAATCATTTCTCTGAAGTCCTCCATAGGTCTTGGTCATGGTGCCAACCCCAACACTGCCCCTTGGTACCAAGTCCTGCTGTGGGAGCAGCTCCTGTGTAGTACCAGTTCTCTGTGGAATGTTCCTTTATACTTTGTGAATATATGTCACTGTGGTTGGTTTAATAAAGAAGCTGACTGGTCTATAGTAAGACAGGATAAAGTTAGGAAGGAGAGCCAAACTAAGAGAATGCTGGGAAGAAGAGTCCCGGGACTCAGGAGGAGATGCCATGAGATGCAGAGCTAGCAGGATGGGAAGTATGTAGATGAGGAAAATGAGCCTCAGGGCAGTTCATAGATGAGTAGAAACGGGTTAATTTAAGTTATAAGAGCTAGCTGAAAACAAGCCTAGCTATCGGCTCAGCATTTATGATTAATATTAAGTCTCTATGTGGTTATTTGGGAGCAGGATAAAAAACTCTGCCTGCACTTCTTGACACATGGCGTGAGCTCCACAAGTCTGGTAGGTTTGGTTGTATCCACCCTCTTGGGGACTTTCTGTTCCTGGAGTTTTCAAAACTTATTTTATTTTAATATTTTGGTTTTTTGGTTTTGTTTTGTTTTTTGTTTCTTTGAGAGAGGATTTTTCTGTGCAGCCCTGGCTGTTTTGGAACTCACTCTGTAGACCAGGCTGACCTCGAACTCAAGAGTTTCACCTGCCTCTGCTGGGATTAAAGATATGAGCCATCACCTCCCGGTTAAATTTTTAATTATGTGTATGTGTGTAGGTTTGTACAAATAAGAGTAGTACCTGTGGAAGTTGTAAGAGAGCATCATATTCTCTGGAACTGAAGTTACAGGCAGATGTTAGCTGTCTAATGTGGGTATTAGAAACCAAACTCTGGTCCTCTGCAGAAACAGCAAATTCACTCAATCATTAAGTCATCTCTCCAGTTCCCTGCTTCCTAAGACTCTTTTTTTGTTTTTGTTTTTCAAGACAGGGTTACTCTGTGAAACAGTTCTGGCTGTCCTGGAACTCACTTCATTGACCAGGCTGGCCTCAGACTCATAGAGATCCGCCTGCCTCTGCCCCCTTCCCCAGTGCTGGGGTTAAAGGCGTGCACCACCACTGCCTGGTGTTCTTAGGATTTTTTGAGGAAGGTTGCCAGAGCTCTCACAGATTTCTGCTAGTTGATGTATGTCTTAGTCAGTGTTCTATTACTGTGAAGAGACACCATGACCAAGGCAACTCTTATTTTAAAAAAAAAAAGCATTTAATTGGGGGCTGGCTTACAGTTTCAGAGGCTTAGTACATTTATCCTCTTGGCAGACCAGGTACAGGCTTTTGAAAATCAAATCCCACTCTCAGTGACACTTCCTTCAACAAGGCCACACCTCCTAATCCTTCTATCCTATCAGAGTTCCATTGGTGATTAAGCATCTTAATATATGAGTCTATGGGGGCCATTCTCATTCAAAACACCACAACTTAGCTGCCTTTAAGGAGCACCACAAGCCCTTTTCAGGTTAAAAGAAAAAGCCACAAAACCCTTGATCTTGGTTGATATGAACCCTGCAGAGCCTTCTTCCTCTGACTGAGGAATGAATATGGAAATAATTTGGGTAGCAACACCAGGATAGGTGATAAGACAAAGGTGGAAGGTCTCATGCTCGCAGCTGCTCAGCATAGAACCTAGGGCTTCACATTGGCTGAGCATGCCCTGTATCCCCGAGCTGCCCTCCAGGCCAAAAGTGAAAGGAAAGGAACCCTAACAATGTATGATGGGGTAAGGGTGGGGTGGGGTGGAATGGGGTGGGGACTTGCAAGGGGACCTTTCCTTCCAGAGGAAGACCTACCAACCAGCG
The DNA here is from genome assembly GCA_004026605.1 of Ondatra zibethicus. Classification (NCBI taxonomy): domain Eukaryota; kingdom Metazoa; phylum Chordata; class Mammalia; order Rodentia; family Cricetidae; genus Ondatra; species Ondatra zibethicus. The sequence goes on from PVIU01000883.1 coordinate 225,606, forward strand.
CTTACATTTCCATCGGGTAGAACCAAGAGCAAGATTCCTGACCATCCTGATCATAGAAACTATAGGAGATAATTTTTGTGTTGTGTAAGCCACTGAACCTGTGGTATTTCCTTACACAACCATAGAGCCAGTTTGATATATGACCACAGACTGATAACTGTTTGGAGTTGAAATGAGCTGTTTGTGCCAGAGAGCTGCAGTTTCTCTCTGAGGGTGCACAGTCTGCAGTCTCTGTAATATTGAGTTGGAAGTATCACCCCAGCTCCTGGCCTAGGAATTGCCCTGGTCCAGACTCCAATTCCTAGCTTGCCAAGACGCTGACCTCTCCTGGGGGAGGGTCAGAACCACTCCCACAAGGTATTTAAGCTTGCTCCGGAAAAAGGAACATGTGGTCTTCAGGGTTTGCGTGGCCTTCTCTCCCTGCCATGCTGTCCCTGTCCACCCGGGAATGTGGCATTTATTAAACATGGGCATTTTTGATTCGGTCTAATCTGTTTTGATTGGAGTTCTTTGTGCCTGCGGAGAGGCTCTTTTTCAGGATTTTTTTAACAGATGGAGGTCGCCCCACCTAGAAGGTCCGTCCCCCCTCACCCCCACCCCGCAGGCCCAGGGCCCAGGTCCATGCTGGAAAACACCCTTCCCATGTGCCCTCTCTGCCAGGCAAGGTCCGCTTCAGATGAGTTCCTCTTTTAAGGTGCATGGCCCGTAGGGTTTTGGGGTGACTTGCTGAAGTGGCGGTCTTCAGCGAAAGCCTTATCCAAGCGGCTGAGCTAGGCTTAGCTGAGGTGAGTTTTGATTGGCCAGGGATGCCTGCCATTCAATTTTCATAGCCCCATTTTCGGCTCAAGAATTGTCTTGCTGAACGTGCTGTGACAGACTTGAGTCACACAGGAATGTGCTTCTAATGGGTTCCTTGCAATTCCAAGCCGATTCCTAAAATGCCCTTACACAGCCTTTTACCAAAAAATCCTTTTAAATTGGAACTATCCAACCTAAATTAACAATGCTCCAAAAGCCCGCAGTTTCTAAATGCACACTCCCATCCTGTCCCCACTTCCGTTTCCCCTCTGCAACCCATGGTTTGTCCTGCCCCCACTTCTGTCTATTTCTTCGTAGACTGCGGGGCCTCCAATGCGGTGCCTATGGGGATCTAAACCTACTCCCTTCCCATCGGCTGAGGACAGTGGAGGCCATCTCCCATTCCTACAGAACAGCGCTTGCCCATTAGCTGTTTGCTACGCTTCGCTGGCCTCAGTATGTCTGTGTGAGTGTGTAAATGTGTTTTCGTGATGTGCTCAATTTAAGTTTCTGTATGCATGTGCGCTTATGTTAAGATCAGTAAAACTTATATCTCCAGATTACAGAAACTCTGGGAAAATAGAAACATGTGAGCAGCCACCATTTTAACCTCATCATCTTTGGCAAGGGTACCCACATGTGCTAGTCTGCCATCTTTGGTAAGGGCCCATGTGTGCTAGTACCACATATGCTAGAATTCTTTATTTATTAAAATATTCCTTTTCATCTTCTTATATCTATTAGCATTGATAAACTGGAACCAATTGGATAAAATACATGCCTAAATTTAACTTATATGCCCAGTTTAAAATAACAGGTAATGGTACCTAGTTCTCAAGTGCCTTTACAGATCTGAGGGTATGGCATTCTAACAAAAGAGCTTCTATCACAGACCTGCCAGCTTCTGCAGCATCCTTTAGCTCCTCCAAGAAGACAGAAGACCATCTGCCTCCAGGCCTTGCCTTTGGGTTTGGCAAACCCACCCACACAGCAAAAAAGCGGCCCTTCACCTCTTCAGTTTCCTGAATGCCTTTTGGGGAACTGATCTTCTCCTCCCGCCAAGACAGGAAAAATCTTTGGGCCTCTCGTACTCAGCAGCTAACAGCAAGCACTCCTTCTAAGACTAGTGTTCTAGGGCTGGAGAGATGGCTCAGAGGTTATGAGCTCAGAGGTCCTGAGTTCAATTCCCAGCAACCACATGGTGGCTCACAACCATCTGTAATGAGATCTGGTGCCCTCTACTGGTCTATAGGACATATGTAGGCAGAATACTGTATACATAATAAATAAATAAATCTTAAAAAAAAAAAAAGAAGACTGATGTTCTCCAAGGACCAAGGAGAGGATTTGGGATTGCCTGTGTAGCTAAAAAGCTGTCTCATTTTGCTCATTGAACCCTCCCAGATCTGTCTAATGGCATTTGATAATTTAAGGTACTATTAACTTATTACTTCATCCATGACATTTAATGAAGTTTCCTGCTAAAATACAGACAGGTATGCCTCTTTCACAGGCTTCATAGTTCAGGACTAACAGGCTTCAGGTATGTCTTCAGAAGTCCAGGGTCCCCAATTCCTTTAATTGCCTTAAGCTAATGTAACAGCCTTTTGCTATGACACCAAGATGGAAATCTTTTCCAGTTCTCTTACAGGTTCTGAGAAACACTAACCCCAGGCAGTTTTAAGCACATTTTACAGGTCATTCCTGCTGCCTGGGCCAAGACCAGCTCACAAAGCGCTCTCCAGACAATGCCAACACTTACACCAGCTCCTGAGACTTCATCATTGGTACCACCTCTTCTGGATTAAGGACACCAGCCAACTAAAATCTGGTTTTATCTGCTGTACAAGCATGAGAATTGGAGTTTAGATTCCAACACCCATGTAAAAATTGGGACGGTCCCATGCACACCTGTAAGCCAGCACTAGAGGTGAGGGTAGGCGTGGGAAGGATCACTGGGCCTTGCTAGTCCAGCTGGAAAATGAGTTCCATCCAGCTTCAACAGGAGACCTGCCTCGAAGTACCAAAGCATGAACAGAAGACATGCCCATGCACACATTCTACACACATGTACATTGCACAGCACACACACAAATAAACAAACAAATCAATAAATCAACAAGTCACACTGATAAATTCTGTCTAGAAACTTCAGTGACTCCATGTTGGCTCTAGGTTCAGTGAAAGGACATTTCATTTATTATCCAAACGAATATAGATTTGATAGCTAGGTTTGGTGGCATACAATTATAATGCTAGCACTTGGAGGTAGAGGTAGGAGGATTAGGAGTTCAAAGTCAGTTTTGGATATATAGCGGGACTCCCCTCTGTATGCTGTTCATACCATTGGTTAATAAAGAAGCTGTCTTAGGCCTGAGCAGGGCAGAACAGAGGTAGGCAGGGAAAACTAAACTGAATGCTGGGAGAAAGAAGGCAGAATCAGTGAGAAGCCATGTAGCCCTGCCAGAGACAGACGCTGGAACTTCACCCGGTAAGCCACAGCCTCGTGGTGATACACAGATTAATGGAGATGGGTTAATTTAAGATATGAGCAACTGGAAATGAACAAGCGGCCTCCTACAACATAGCAAGTTGGATGTTAATCAGGTCTACATGAGACCCTGTTTCAGAGAGGAAAGAGAGACCAAGATATTTGAGAGTGAAGGGGGGATTATTAATAATCATTATAGAGAAACAAGCATACGGTAGGTCTATACCAACCACCCGCAGCGGTCCTCAGAGCCATGAGCATGAGTAAGAAGAACCTGGTGAAACCCATGCTTTGCCCACACCCATCTCTCTGCATCTGTTCTGGTCAGCCGAGTATGCCAGGCTTGGCTGCTCCTGGGACCCATCATTGGCATGTGGCCGTGGCACCCACTCTCTCCACAGGGCCTTCAACTCTCTTCTCCCTACCTCAAAGCCCCAGCACTCCTCCTTCCTCCTCACTCCAAGCTGAAGACATCCACACCCTGGCTGTGCCCTGCCTGTGAACGTTGCCTCCCCTGCCCCTGTGCTCCTTAAGGAGGGCATCCGCTCCCTGACACCAGGCCCACTGTACCCTCGCTCACCCAGAGTTCACACAGCGAGTCCACACTCTGTCTCTTGTTTCATTGTTTCCTCTTGTCACCTATTGAGCATGCAATCTACAATGTGTGTACAGTTGTACATACAATGTTCTGTCTCATGCCTTTGAAAACCGCTTACAGCTGTACCTGGGAAGCTGAAACAGAAAGCTCATGACTGTGAAGGTAGCCTGGGCTACAGAATCTCTGAACTCTACTTTCCTCTTCAATTACAAACCCTATTTTCTTCTTTCTTCCTCACAAAATCTTTTAAAAGAACATTCAGCCCCCAACTTTTCTCACTTTAGCCTATTACCCACCCATTGCCACAGGCTCTGCATGGTAGGGAATACTCCCCCATGCAGCTTCTGGCTCCTTTTCCTCCAGCAGCCCTGGCAAAGGTGAAGATCTCAAGTCTTCCTGGAAAGACTTTCCCACCTGGCTTTAGGACATTAGCCTCACCTGTTTTGACTCCTGCTGAAGCCAGGGTTTTTAGGGTACTCTGAACAGGCTAGGTCCAGACACCTGCTCCTAACACATTGATTAAGGAGGTGAATAAAAGTGAAAGTGGGGAAGAGAGTTGTTCGATGTGACTGCTTAAGCTTCAGATTTAAATAAAGGAAGAACTGGGATGAGGGACAAAAGGTACGCATAATGACACCATCCTGTCAAGCTGTGGTCTCAATCCTGGTACTATAAGATGGTCCAAAAGGGGCATGAGTGAACATGTTGGTTCTTAGGATATGATTCATTCAGCTCTGGGTAGAGCCTCATCCTGGTAGATAACTACTGTCTTTGTTAGGGTGTTTATTGCTGTGAAGAGACATCATGACCATGGCAACTCTTATAAAGGAAAACCTTTAACTGGAGCTGGCCTACAGTTTCAGAGGTTTAGTCTACTATCATGGTGGCATGCAGGCAGACATGGTGCTGGAGAGGTAGCTGAGATTCTTCATCTTGATCTGCAGGCAGCAGGAGGAGACTGTGTATCACACGGAGCATAGCTTGAGCATAGGAGCCCTCAAAGCCGGCACCCACAGTGACACACTTCCTCCAACGAGACCACACTCTTAACAGTGCCACTCCCTATGACCAAGCATTCAAACACAAGAGTTTATGGGGGCCATTCCTATTCAAACCTCCACAGTTACCCTCTGTAGTAAGGGTGATGGGTATGCTGCCCTCCAAGGTTTTGTTGTTCCTGGAATCCAAGGTGACTTAGGAAAGGTTAAAGTGTCTTTAGTCAAAATGAAGGAGTCAGAGAGACATGCAATGAAGACATGGATATGAGGTTTCTATTCTGCCCTTTGTTATTTGTGGGTCCAAGTGAGGAGCTGACGCTGCTCAGAAAAAGTGGCTACTAAGAGTGAGTTCTGCTCTTCTGGCCACTCTTGCTCTTCCTTGTCTATCCTTTCTTGGGTTGTCTCTCTGGATTCTGGGGTAGCCTAGGGACCAGGTCTTGTGTAGCATCTATTTTTGTAAATGTATTATTTGTGTGTGTGTGTGTGTGTGTGTGTGTGTGTGTGTATGTGTGCTGTAGGAGGTCCTTCTGTTTGTGTGTTGCTTGTATTGGTTAATGAATAAAGAAACTGCCTTGGCCTGATAGGCCAGAACTTAGGTAGGCAGAGAAGACAGAACTGAATTCTGGGAGGAAGAAAGCAAAGTAAGAGAGAAGTCATGGATCCTCCACCTGAGGCAGACACTGGTTAGAATCTTCGGTAAGCCACTGCCACGTGGCAATACACAGATTAATGGAGATGGGTTAAACTAATATGCAAGAGTTAGCTAATAAGAAGTTAGAGCTAATGGACAAGCAGTAATTTAACTAATACAGTTTCTGTGTGGTTATTTTGGGGCTAAGCAAGCCGGGCAGCCAGGACAAACAGGCAGGCCCCCAACACCCCTACAACAATTGGTGCTCCAATGTGGTCAACTAAATCTGTGTAAAACCTGAGTGGGCCTGAAAAAAGAATTTTAGAAGAAAAAAAATATAGAGAGAGTTTAACACAGCTTTTTGCTATTTGCTGGCAGCATGCTGTAGCTCCTTTAAGAGAGATTTTCCTGACTCAGCAACTGTAGCAGGAAAAAAGTGGTGCTTTTAAAATGCCGGTTTTCTGGGCTATGCTGCTAGCATGACCTCTGGCTCTTTCGAGAGACCAAGCATTTGGATGGGGTTTCTGAGTAAAGGGCGATGGCTTGCTTGGTGGCAACATGGACTCGCTGTGTGCATGGAAGTGCGGTGGTGCACATGGCTCAGCATGGCTCAGAGGCGCCAGTGGCTCCGCCATGCTGGAATGGGTGGGGCAAGCAGGCACTGACGTATTACCCAAGCAATGATGCAGTTTAAGTTTTTAAGAAGCGCTTAGCATTTTAAGAAGTGTTCCTGGACAGTAAAAATTACAGATTTACAATAGGACAGATTCAGACATAAACAACCTCTAAATGGGTCACAGTGTTGGATAAATGTACATAGGCTTGGGAGAGAGAAGAAAAAGAGTATAGAGAGTCATAAAATAAAGTTAATGCTTAAAAAAGGGTAAAGACTTTAAAGAGACAGAGTACAGATAGTCATAAATTAAAAAGAAGTAAAGAAAAATAAGCCATGTAAAAATGGAAAATTCACAGAGAGTTGGATTATGTGTATTATTGTGTTTTCTTTGAATATTTTGACTGTGAAGGAGCTAAGTACAGAGAAATATTTCATTGTATGGGATGCTAAGCTAAACCAGCATATATGTTCTAAGGGTATCATGACTTCCAAATTTGAGTCTAAGGATATGTTGCTTTGGAAAAGAGGTTTTTCTTTTGTTTTCACAGAAGATGAGAACCTGTGGATTGCTTATAGACCAATATGGTTTGATAGACTACAACCCCCTGAAAGGTTGCTGTGAATACCCTCGAAAAATTATTTTGCCCAACTGCTGACTTAGATTAACTTAGCCTACAGGATATACCATGAAAGGCCTGATTAACAGTGCCCCAGTCAGCAGGAAGCAGTATGGACAGAACTGCACCCATATTCCCAAATATTGTCTATAAATGTTTATTTACATTTAAAGGGGGATATGATATAGATATGAATAATTTGCATTGGTATGGATCTTGCTTTATTGATACAAATTTAAGGTCAGTTTTGTTATATGTATATTTCTGCTCTTGATTAAGGTATTGTGATTGTGTAGTTCATTTAAAAAATGTAATGTATAATTAAGAAATATAGGTTAATCATCAAGCTTGTAATCATGTTAGTGTTAGATTTTCTAGATATATTTCAATTAGTTAGGGATATTAGGTATTCTTCAAATCTTTTGGAGATGGCATTTAAATCCTTCAGAATATGGCATTTAAAATGTTTAAGAATTTAGGACTTTTCATGACAATGAGACACGTCTGCTCCTGACAGCACCAATTACTTTGAGAGGAAGATGGGCATCAAAGAGACTCCTTATGGAGTTTGTTACCCATTTGCCAAGAAACTACTCTTGCCTGGACTGCTTCACTGGACATGAAGAACCCGCAGAGAAAAGACTGCTAAACTTGCCTAAAGGTGAGATGATCCTTCGGGGTTTCTGCTTCATGAAAGAGTCTGTGAGACATTCTGCAGGATACAGAAGAAAGTGACTAAACTGTCTTTGAAATCTCCTGCTTCGTGAAAAAGTCTGCTGGATACTATGGGCCTGAAGGCCAAAGATGGATGCCCCAACAGTACAGAGGAACTTGGATGACTGTCCAGGCAGTGAGACATCTCTGTCAACTCTAGAGTTTTGCAAGATGCTCACACTGCACTTCCTGTTTACTTAGGTAATATTATATCCTTCTGGAGTCTTTGATGGAGCTGAAGAATTTATAGTTATAGTTTTCCTTAGTTATGATAAAAGATTAAGTAAATAGAAATATTGTAACTGTAATTCTTGCTAGATACCTGTTATATGTAATTTTACTATGTTAAAGTCAAAGCCTTTCTTTTTGTTTAAATAGAAAAGGGGAAATGGTGTAGGAGGTCCTTCTTTCTATGTGTTGCTTGTATTGGTTAATGAATAAAGAAACTGCCTTGGCCTGATAGGCCAGAACTTAGGTAGGTGGAGAAGACAGAACTGAATTTTGAGAGGAAGAAAGCAGAGTAAGAGAGAAGTCATGGATCCTCCACCTGAGATGGACACCAGTTAGAATCTCTGGTAAGCCACTGCCACGTGGTGATACACAGATTAATGGAGATGGGTTAAACTAATATGTAAGAGTTAGCCAATAAAAAGTTAGAGCTAATGGACAAGCAGTAGTTTAATTAATACAGTTTCTGTGTGGTTATTTTGGGGCTAAGCAAGCTGGGTGGCCAGGATGAACAGGCGGGCCCCCAACACCTTACAACATGCGTGTGTGTGTGTGTGTGTGTGTGTGTATGGAAAAAAAAGAGGAATATTTGGATGAGGGGATAAAAGATTGTATTTATGAGTTATTGTTTTTAGACCATTATATTGCTATAGATTTCTGTAGATTGATAAAAAGTTAAATTATATTGAATATTGTATGCATGTATGCTTCTACCTCTGTTTAAAACATTACGTATTGATATATATATATTTACCATACTGCAATGTACATTACTACCTCCCATTAAGATACTTATACATTGTTTATATTTAAAAGTCATTGTCCTCATTTATTGCACAGTTGTTTATTGTCTTAGTCTTTAAGTTAGATAGGTATTAAAAATTATAGATCAATAGTCATCTATGTTTGTTATATTTATGATTAGACTAATCAGGTTCTTTAGATACATAGAGATTATATTCAGTATAGATAGATAATCTTCAATCTCTTCAAAGAATTGTAAAAAAGGCCTTTAATCTAATTTAGAGTTTCATAGTTTTGCGACAATGAGATGCAGTCACTCCTGGCAACACCAATCTATTCCCAAGAGAATGTTGAGCACCAGAGACACTCCACCTGGAGCCCCTCTTCTTGGCAGAACTGGCCTCTGGGCAAAGAAATGCCCATACCTCAACCACTGACAGAGATACAGAGTATCCATAAATGAATAAAACAAAACTGTCATATCCTGCCAAAACAGGGTAAGATAGTTTTAAAAAGTTTCTTGCCTTTAAAAATGGTATGTCAGTTACTTTAGGCCTTAGCCAAAGTTGGTCGCTTCAACATTGCAAATGAATCTTTGGGTGATTGCCCAGGTAGTCAGTTGTCTCTGTCATTTGTTACACATTTTGAAAGTTTCCCAATTACACTTCCTGTCCACTCAAGTAATATTGTTTCCCTTCTCAGATCTTTGATAGAGTTAAAGATTAAATAATTATAGTTACCCTCCTCACAGTTTAGCCAAACTTAATTTCAATACAATAGTTAGACTCCTTAAAATGAAATGTTTATTAAAACTTTTGTTATGCATTCCTTGCTTAATATTGTTTATTGTTTGTAATTTTGTATTTGGTGTCTGTTCCTATTGTATATAGCTATGTTGGGTTTGGATTGATCTTGTTTAGACAAAAGGGGGAGATGATGGGGGAAAAGCCACTAACCAATCACATCAGGTTGGGGTGTGGCCAGTTGGGCCCCAGGTAGAAAATCGAGAGAACGCAGGTGTGCTCTCTTTCCATGCGGTGTCCGCCGGACAGATAGGACTTCAGCGTGAGTAGCGTGAGTTTTCCCCTTTTTTCATTAATTAAAAATACCCATTCCTATTGAGCTGGCTTGGTTATTGATTTGTGCCGACTTACTACTTCTTCATGTGTATGCATGTGTAGGTGTGCAGAATGGTGGTTAGCAGACAAATTTTAGGTGTCAATTTTCTTCTTCAACTATGGATTCAGGGGTCAGGTTTGCACTGTCATTGAGCCATCTTGCAGTCCAAATATCATCTCATTTTGAATCTATACCCATTTCTCAGGTGATTTTATCCAATCACATATACTAAATATTGTCTATGTCAGATAATTCTCACATTTGTGTATCTAATCTGACCCTCTTTCCAGAACCCCAGCATTGATACAATTGTTTATTCAGGGGAGTGTCTCCATGGTAGAATACTTTTATGAGGGTTAAAGTTGTGTTTAAAATTTTAATTACTGCACTTAAGAGATGTATAAAACAAAAATACCTCTAACCTGCAAGCCCCTCTCGTCCAATGGCAGATAACTTCCTGGGATGCTGGGAGCTGTTCCCAGAAGGTAACAAGCCCTGTGTCTTCACTTCTGGAAACAAGGTTGGTTGCCCCAACTGCACAGGATGCCCTTGATCATACCTGGCTGAAGGTACATAGGCAGGAAGTATGTCAGGATGTATGCTTGCCCCCTATTGGATGAAGGCGGGAAGTCTGTAGCCTTGTGGGTTTCACCTTTATAAACTAACATAATCTGTGTCCTTTCTCTAGGAGTCCTAGTGTACACAAGGCCTTGGTTTGTCCCAACACCCCCCCACCCACACGCACACGCACACACACTCACACACAGAGCACAGTATTTGCTTAGTTTTCCACTTGGAAATCTCACAGACCTTTCAAACTTAATGTGTTCTAAATTGAACACCTGCTGCTAACACAAACTCTGTGAGCCCATAAATGTGAGCTGCCTCCAGCCAATAAGTTTTAGGATCATTTGTTATATAGCAATAAGGAATGAGGAGCCATCTCCAAGCCTCTCCCCGACAGGCACAACAGCTCCTCGGCTCTGTGTTTTCCTTCTTAGCATTGATTACTATCTAACACAACATATATTTTAATGATTTATCTTGTTTTGGTCTGTCTCCCCAAGGAGGATACACGCTCCAGGTTTGGATTTTTGTCTTTTTTTTTCCAATGCCAGGCCCCCAGGGCTTAGAGCATTTTGGTGTACAGCAGGCACTCAGAAAGAAAACACTGGTCAGATGATAGCGGAATAGATGCACTGGATTCCAGTCTGTTTCTGAAAGTTCTCCACACACCAGGGACAATTCCAACCATGTACTCACACTTCTCTACGCATTATTTTTGCTTTAAAACCTGTGTGGTGAGTTCAGCTACAACTCAATGCGTGCACTTAAAAACTACCATGCTATACAAAATCACACAAACTGTGAGGCTTGCATAGAAAATGGAGATATAAATACATCACTTAAAAGTGCTGTGGGGAAGCTGGGCATGGTACAGAATGCCTGTGCCCATTGCCTCTGGGAGGCAGAAACAGGAAGAGTATGGATTCAAGACCAGCCCAGGTTACATAGCAAAACTCCATTTCAAGAAAGAGGGAGGAAGAAAAGAGGGAAGAAATGAAAGAAGGCAGGCAGGCAGGCAGGAAGGAAGGAAGGAACTCCATCCACGCCTTGGTTAGTTTTCTGTTGCTGAGATAAACATCCTGAAAAGCTACTTGGGGAAGGAAAGGGTTTTTTGCACCTTGCAAGTCCCACCTCTGAATTAGGTCTCCAGTCCCTGAGGCCTGGGCTTAGAAGGTCACCAGTGAGCGTGGGTGGGGTTGGGCAGGCTCATCTGCATCTTCCTCACTGCCTGGCTCATCTGGGTGTTTTTCTCCCTCTACTCAGTGCTTCTCCAGGCAAGAAGAAGCCCAGGCCGACCTGTATTCCGTTCAGTCTTCCCAGTTGGAACAAATTTGGAATGAGCCTCCAGGCGGGACTGCCACCGCTTCCCAAGGCTAGGCTGCTCTCCCTTTCTTGCCAGACCAGTTCCACCTTGCCTTCAAGGACTACTTCCCTTTGTCTCCTTTATCACCTTATCTTCTCTGAGTATTCCTTGCCTTCTTCCTAGTTTTATAAGATAGATTTTATCTTTTAGAGCAGTTTCAAGGTTTATATGAAAATTGAATGGAAAGTAGAGTTCTCATATACTCCAGCTCCCACAGACATCCCACTCCCCTCCCATCTTCCTCCATCAGGGCAGTTACACATGTTACATTTATATACTTATTTTTTTAAATATTTCTTATGGTTTATTTAACTTTATTTTATGTGCATTGGTGTGAGGGTGTCAGATCCCCTGGAACTGGATTTTCAGACAGTTGTGAGCTGCCATGTGGGTGCTGGGAATTGAACCCGGGTCCTCTGGAAGAGCAGTCAGTGCTCTTAACCGCTGAGCCATCTCTCCAGCCCCTATATACTTATTTGTTAATATTTAAGCTTTCTTTCTGTTTCTAAGACCAGGTCTTTCTTGCTTCTGTCCCTTTGCTACCGACTCAAGACAAGCTGGCTCCAGAGCTTCAGGAAGGGACAGAAAGGGGTGGTGGATTCTTCTGTCTCCGCCTCCGACCTTGCTTCAAGAGCTCTGGTGCTAGAGATGTGCTCTTTTCCCCTGGACTTGGGGAGAGAACGCAGATCATCAAGCTCGTGCAAGAAGTGCTTTCACCCATTCAGCCATCTTGCCAGTTCTCTTTATTATTAATTCTTTTTTTTGATTTTTTAAAAATATTTATTTGTTTATTTATTATGTATACAACATTCTGTCTTTTGGTTCACCCCCCCCATCAGTGCTCACTAAAATCCACACACAGTGAACCCTCACCCCCACAGCAGATGATAGTATGAGAAGGAGGGACTTTGGAAGCATGATTAGATCATAAGAGCAGAGCCCCTTAGTGGATCAGCACCCTTATAAGAGGCTTCAGAGAAGCCCTCCATCCTCCATATGAGCTTACAGCAGAAGGTCAGTCATCTGGGAGCCAAGAAAGGGATTCACTAGATGCTGGGCCTGTTGCTGGCAGTGCAGGAGATGATGAGCGGTGTGGAAGACACCTTATCTTTCGGAGCATGAGAGAATGAGGAAGGCTTCTAAGTTCACGTTCTTCTAATGTGCCCAGCATTGTCTGGTAGCTCCTGTTCCCCATGCCAAGCCATCCCTTCCGTCACTCTCCTTCCTTTTTGTTGAGCGTCTGTAGGACTCTGAGCACAGCACTTGGCAAGCTGCTGCTGTCCCCTGTGCCTACTCCCTGCACGCGTTGGCCAAATGTCCTTCTCTCAGACGAGGTCAGCTCGTCTGGACACTTGGCACCTGGGCCTGCAGGAGGGGTGCTGGAGCACATTTGATTCTTAGCATCCCTGACCTGCCAAGTGGCTGTGTTAAGCGGTCAGGGATGTGATCAGCTGCAGAGGCTGCCTCCGCTTACTAAGTGCACGGGAGGACGAAGCCGCAACCTCACCTCTGATGGCCACTTTTCCAGAATGAACTGTGAGTGGGCCCAGTGATGGTAGATTCCAAACCTTAAGATTTTCCCTCTCTCAACCCTCCCTCTGTGTAGAGAAGGTAATGGGAGGAGTCGGGAGCTCATCTTCCAGTTTGGCTGGCTGTAGACCCTAGGCTGCCTCCATCCATTTGAGACTTAACCTCCACAGATAATGCTGTCCCTTTTCTGGACGGAAATGACTTCCTGGGCAGAGGAAGGCAACCACATAGACATTCTGCGGTGCTTCATAAATCTGGATGGGCTGAGCACACAGGAATGACATTCTTTACAGAACATGAAAAGATTTAACACATTACGTGGAAAAACAACCACACGAGAATGTGCATTAATAAAGTAGACACTGACATTTAACAAAGGTTTTCATTTGGATATAATTAATGTGGAGACTGTTTTGTTTTGTTTTGTGGCTTTGTCTGTGTGTTTTTAGTGATGTTGGGGGACCAAACCCAGGGTTTCATGAAACCCAAGCAAACACTCTACCAGTGGAGCTGAATCCCTCCCTCCACCACCTCTAACCTTACTTTCACATTTCTGTGTAAAACTCTGTGTGGGTGTGGGTGTTTTACCTGCATCTGTCAGTGTACCATGTGCATGCAGTGACCTCAGAGGGCAGAAAAGGGTCTCAGAGCCTCTGGAACTAAAGCTACAGATGGCTATGGGCCACCATGTGGGTTCTGAGACTCAAAGCATGGTCTTTGGGTAGAGCAACCAATGCTCTGAACCACTGAGCCACCTCTTAAGCCCCCTAAGAAGTCCTGAAGCAGAGTGCTCCTAGCCCCACCTGGGAATCTATTTGAGTTTGGGGTGCACAGCAGTACCCTACAGGTCATCCTACTCTTATCTTGTTTGTGCCCAGGATATCAGAGGTCAGAAGAAGGTGTTGCCATCTCTACTTTGGAAGTGAGTGGGGTTCCATGTAGCCTCTGCTGTGAGGATCCACAGAGCCCCACAGTCCTGTGTAGGCCTCATGGCCATCACCACAGATTATATTAGCATGCTGGGGCCACAAAACTAAGTGTAATGACTCAGAAACTAATAAACTGAAGTTTATTTTCCCCTACTTCTAAAGATTAAAAGTCCTAGACCAAAGTTCCTGGTCAAGGCGCTCGCTCATCTTGGCTTCTAATCAGCCCTTCACTGCGTCATCTCAAGGCAGGAAGGAAAGCACGAACTCCTGATCACGCTCCTTATCAGGACATCAATCCTGTGGGGCCCATACTTGTAGCCTCATTTAATCTTGAGTACTTCCTTGCTCAAAATACAGTCATATTGGGGGTTATGACTTCAACATACAAGTGGGAGGGAGTGTGATTCAGCCCCTCGCGCCCTGTCCCGGGTCCATGTCCTTATTGCACACAAAACACATTTATTTCATCCAACAGCCCCCAACGTGGGGCCCCATTTAAGTTCAACCCTAGAGTCCAAAGGCTCACATCAGTCAGAGACAAGTGAGAATGGGGTGTGAGCACACTGCCGTCAGTGTAAATCCACTTATATGGAGGAAAGTTTGACTTTGCCTGTTTTCAGTCCTCGCTCAACTGGCCTCCTGCATTGGAGCCTGTGGTAGGGCAGGAGCATGTGGCAGAACTTCCTTACCCTAGAATGGCCCCTAAGGGGGAGGGTAGAGAAGAAGATAGGGTAGGGTTGTGGTAATAAGTGAGCAATATCCCATAATTCTTTCAATGACACCCTCTTACCCATGATTTAACTCTCTTCCACTAGGCCTGAGTTCAAGATTCCACTACTCCTGTCCCCATGAACAAGGGATCAGCCCCCGAAGAGGGGGGTGGGTAATGTTGGGAGAAGGACAAGGACATTTTGGAACTAACGCAACCTGGAGCAAAATCACCCTCCAGCTGTGAATCTGTAAAGTTAGAGAAGTTATTTATGAGAGACATTTTGCATTCTTTTTTTTTTTTTCTTTTTTTCCAAGACAGGATTTCTCTGTGTAGCTTTGGAGCCTGTACTGGAACTCGCTCTGTAGACCAGGCTGTCCTCGAACTCACAGAGATCCTCATGCCTCTGCCTTTAATCCCAAGTGCTGGGATTAAAGGCGTGCGCCACCACCACCCACCCAGGTAAACACTTTTATCATCACATAGGCCTTGAACTCATGATTCTCCTGTCTCTGCTCCTAAACTGGGATTATGGTCATGTGTCACTGTTCCCACCTTTTTGAATCACTTTTAATCAGTCCACCCTTTGTCTAAAGGAGACCTTTAATCCCAGCACTTGGGCAGGCAGAGACTGACAGATCTTCATAACCTCAAAGTCAGCCCAGCCCACAGCCTGGTCCCAGGATAGCCAAGGCTACACAGTGAGACCCTGTCTCAAGAAACTAAAACAAAATAAAAAACCAATAACTACAAGAAAACATATTCAAATATCCATACAGTAGCATCCCATTTCACTGAAACTATATTATCCAGGGTTCTCTAGAGAAATAGAGCTGTGGGGGTTGGAGTGTGGGTGGGGGTGTGCATGAAAGAGATTAATGGGTTTGATCTAATGGGTTTGATGACCACAGAGGCTGGGAGAGGGATCTAAAATCTCTGTTGGCAAACTAGAGATCTAGAAAAGCAATGTGTAGTTCTAGTTTGAGTCCCGAAGCTTGAGACGCAAGAGAGCCAAGTATATTGGTCAGAAAGCTGGAGAACAAGGAACCAGCGTGCAAAGGCAGTGAGAGCAGAACCAGCAGGGGGGGGGGCGGGGGGGGTACCTTCCCTCTCGGGCTTTTGTTCTCTTCAAGTCTTTAGGGTGAGGTCTACTCTCCACAGTCAGCTTCATTCAGTCTTTTGGATTTTGTTTTTTTGTTTTCTGGTATTAGGGTGGAACCCTGGGCCTCTGTGTGCTAGGCAGGTGCTCCATCACCCAGCCGCATGCCCAGATCCTTCTCAGCCTTCTAAATTATGTGTTAATCTCTTTTAACAACACAGCCAGAATGTTTGACCAAGTGTTTGGGCACTTCCTGTCCCAGTTAAGTTGACACATTACACGTGTGTGTGTGTGTGTGTGTGTGTGTGTGCGTGTGTGTGTGTGTATGTGCGAGAGAGAGAGAGAGAGAGAGAGAGAGAGAGAGAGAGAGAGAGAGAGAGAGAGAGAGAGAGCTGCTAGCAGGTTGGCACCAAGAGCGCAGGAATTATGGCACAGGGGCATCTTGTTAAAATGTAAATCCTGGCTGGGAGTGGTACTATGAACCCTCTACAGTCAGCACTCAGGAGGAGGCAGGAAAATTGCAAGTCCAGCTGGGCTTCACGGTGAGATTTTGTCTTAGAGGTTGGTGTGGGAATAGATTCAGGGTGGGCAGTTCAAAGCAGCCTGTGGCTCCATGTTTCTCGCCTGCTCCAGGAAGAGGCTAGATCTGCCGCTCCACATTCAAGCTGCCAGCTGAGCGGAAGGCCCGCAAGTTTCCTAACTCTCACCAATCCCACATCTTCACGAGAACTCACTGTTTAACACAAAGTCAGGCACTGGCCAACAGAGGCACAGTCAGTGCTGTCCTCCTTGAGAGCTACTGCATTGACCAAGCCAGACCAGCAAAGTCCCCAGACTCTGACCCTGTGATGGCATAGTTTTCTTGGCTGCCTTTGGGCAGTTGGTTTTTTTAGGGTTTATCAGTGACTTTCTTTTCTTCCTTCTTTCCTTTCTTTCTTATTTTTCTTTTCTTTTCTTTTTCTTTGTTTCTTTTTTTTTTTTTTTTAAGACAGGGTTTTTCTGTGTAGCCCTGGCTGTCCTACAGTTTGCTCTACAAACACCAGGCCAGTCTCAAACTCACAGACATCTGACTGCCTCTGCCTCCCAAGTGCTGGGATTAAAGGCGCACCACCACGCCCAGCTATCAGTAATGCCTTCCTAACTAGTTTGGTTGCAATTTGTTGAAGGAAGTTAAATACCTCAAAGTAGTTGAACCACTTAGAAAAACAGCCTGGTGGTGGTAGCGCACACCTTTAATTCCAGCACTCAGGAGGCAGAGGCAGGCGGATCTCTGTGAGTTCGAGGCCAGCCTGGTCTACAAGAGCTAGTGCCAGGACAGGCTCTAAAGCTACAGAGAAACCCTGTCTCGAAGAAAAGAAAAAAGAAAAAAGGCATGAACATGGTACTACTGATACCAGTTAGATGAAAGAATGTGAAGCTCACAGGGAAGCTATGAGCCACAAGCACAAGAAACGAGTGAGTCTCTTCATTGACAGGGTAGCCTTGGGAGAGGGCCCTCTGGCCCATCCTTCCAGGTCAGAGTCTCCAAGTGCAGAGAGGCTGACTAAGTGGGACTCAGCCTTGAGCACTGTCTGGTCTAGGAGGTGGTCAAGAAACATGTTTTCCTAGAACTAGGTTTGCTGTGGTAGAGGCAGGAGGGAAAGTTGGAAGCTGGCATGGCTGAGAGACAGGAGGGAAGGAAGCAGAGGGGTGGGGGAGTCAAAGGGGGAGGCAGCAGAGTGGCAGGGTGGGACCCCTTTTGACTGAAAAACCAGCAGCGTGAGGCCAAGCATGCAAAGTAGGGCTCTTTAGGGTTCACTACTTTGGTAACTTGGGGTGAAGGCAGACTCCGCCCCCCCCGAACAATGCAGCTCACATACTTGGTTTCCCAAGCTCTACATGCCCAGCCCTAACCTCCGTTTTCCATTGTCTTCCCTTCACTGAGGCCCTGGTCAGGTGGAGGGCAGGCAGAAGTACTGCAGGAGACCCTCTTGGCTTGGTGCCTGGGTCTTCTCCAGCACACACACACACTCACACACACACACACACACACAACAAAACAAACAAAAAAAAACCCTGACCGGACCAGTGCTGCTATGAGCTTGCAATGCCTTGGAGCTGGTGAGGCTGGAACTGGGGGAGGAGGAGGGAAGGAAGGAGAGAATCAAACAGAAACCTTCTCATCTTTCTATCAACAGCCATGCAAGGAATATTGTTCAGCGTGGCACAAAAGCGGCACTGAAAATAGCTGCAGCCAGAGCGGGGCTGCCAGCCACTGCCTGAGATAACGTCTACTTGGAGACACTGGTGTCTTTGTGGGGCTGTCAGTGTCCCTATTGTTCCCCGAGCCTATTGCCTGGGGAATATTGTTCCCAGCTTTTGTCTCCCTGGTTCACTTTTGTTTGCCTTTACTTACCGTTTCATTCCGCGCCCCTTTGTGCCTCCCATCCCCTCCTTTGTCTGCCCTCTCTAAGCTGCCTGGGGCTGTGGATTGGTGCCCAGGGAGACAATAGGCCCGGCCCCCTCCCAGCCTGCAGCCCCACCCCAGTCCCACTCCTTTCTGCCTCTGCCTCTCCCTAGGGCACCCGAGACGTTCCAAAGGCGAGGCCTCCGGGGAGGGTGGGGTCCAGGCAGTCCACCCCCTACCGGGAACAGAAAGAACCACTCACGGGGTGTTCGGTTCCAGTCAAAGTCTGAAATGCCTGGCGGGGGCCCTCTCCCAGGATCGCCTGTTTTCTTTTTCAAACAAAATAGGTTTTCAGAGCAGGGAAAGGAATAGAATTCCCCCGCAGTCTTCCCCAGCCCGCTTTCAAGCGCCCCTTTCTGGTAACCAGGGCGTTTGGTTTTCTCGTGCTAATCGCCCCGGATCAAAGCCACTTGTGTTTATTTGCACATTAGAATTCTCCAGCCTCCGGCGACCCGACCCCGAAAGGCGAGCCAAGGGGAAGAGGCCGGGTTTCCCAGGGTCAGAGCTGGGCTGGACGCTGAGTTAGGAGTGAGCAATTGCAGAAAGGCCCGTGGGACGAAAGTGATTTGGCCGGCGGGCGGCGCGGCAGGTGTCCAGCACCCGCTCCCGGACTCTGCGGTTCAACTCAGAGAAGAATGGCCGCAGGCTGCGCCAAAGACCACGGGGCTTTCACCGGACACTGGCCGGGCAGGAGTAGGGCCAGGGCCTGCAGCCGGAGGGCGGCTCCGCCCTTTCATTGTTCCTGTCTCAAGGACAATGGGCACAGTCTCCAGAGAGCCTTTGTTTCAGGAGGTGGAAATTGGGTAGGGGATTTCCGGAAAGATTGAATGGAAGCTCAGCTTGGCTGTGGGGAGCTGGAGAAGGAAGAGGAACGGGAAGGGAACGGGGCAGTCTGAGGTTAGGGGAAGCCACCAGGAGGCCCAGAAGACAGCAGAGTCCTCTCAGTCCCAGACTGCCCCTGATTCCCTACTTGTTTGTACCTACCTCACTCCTCCAACCATGACAGGCAGGCTTCTTAGACTCAGGCAAAAAGAAGGCCGGAGTGCCCAGGCACCACTTTGAAGGCAAGGGTCGGGTAAGATCCAGTTTCTAAGCCGTGGGCAGTAAGAGAACCCAGTACCCTGGACGAACTAGGGAAGGCACAGCGGCTGTCCAGCCAACCTGCCATTCTGCCTGGGAACTTCCAAGAGGGTTTGCATCCAACTAAAAGTTTATACCAGAAATCCTAAGTTGGGGGACAGTGGCTAAGGATGTTGGCACCCAACAGAGGTCCATTTCTAGCACATCCACCAACACCACCCCCACCCCTTGCCCCAGCATCTGTACATATGTGAAGATACTTTGATGGTTGTGGGTGTGACCCCATCTGGCCTGAGTGTGAAACCATTAGGGTATTCCCTCTGTCTCCAAACCACACAGCACTGAAACTCCTCAAGGACAGGGCCATCTCAGTTGTCCCCAGGGCCCACTACAGATGGCCGGTGCTAGGCCTCTACAGCCCAGGAAATGTAGAGTTGAGGTAACCCACAAGCAATTCGCTCTTGCCATTCGAAAATGTTCCGGATGGCACTTCAAGTTTGATATAGTCAATGATTTTGATGTTTAGTATCTTATCCGTTTTACAGTTACTGATTTGATCTTTGAAAATAGCCAAGGGCCATGAGAATCAAAGCATCTAATAAGAACAAAGTTGAGACTTGGCAAGTGAGCTAATGTAGGCTGCCGTTATAAGGCAATGTTCTGGGGCAGGGAGTGTGGCTAAATAGTGGAAAGCTAGCCCAGTGTGTATAAATAAAGCTCTGAGTTTGCTCTCCAGCACCACATAAAACCTGGGGGCACACACCTGTAATCCCAGCACAAGGTCATCCTTGGCTACACACCAAAGCCAGCCTGGGCTATGGGCAAGACCTTGCCTCAAAGGGGTAAGGGAAGGCAATATACTGGTTAGGCATAGTGGCACTCAAGTGTGTGTGTGTGTGTGTGTGTGTGTGTGTGTGTGTGTGTGTGTGAATTCAAGACTAGCCTTGTCTACATGGAGAGTTTGAGGTCAGTTTGTGCTATCTAGTGAGACCTTCCCGTCTCAATGACCACCAAAACCAAAACAACCTAGGAAAAAAAATAAAGGCAATATATAAAATTTATTTAGAAGAAAAAAGAAAAAAGATTTTCCTTACAGCTACAGGAGGCCAATGAAATATAAGTGAAAGAGGCAAAGTGTCTTTTCCCCCACGAGAAAAAGGTCATGGTGGCTAGAGTGCTGGGAGTCACCATGTGACCAGAGGGACATGGAGTTGGAAAGTCCTGTATAAGAAGTGCCAAACAAAAATAAGTGTATGAGTCCCTGATTATTAATATGCCATTATCTAAGGTCCAATTGCCCGACTCTAAAGTTTACTCTTCCATTTATTTATTTCAGAGATCCACCTGCCTCTGCCTCCCCAGTGCTAGGATTAAAGGTGTGTGTCAACATAGCCTAGTATGTGTAATTATTCAGCCACAGATAAGGCTGCACTTCCGGGTTCTAAAGACAGGCACATGCGGTCAGGCCCTTGGGCACAAAAGGCCCCGCGTGACCCACGTGCGCGCATGCGTGGTTACATCCAAGTATGACTCAGCTAAACCCTTGCGCGCATGCGTGAGTCACCCGTCATCTACGTCATCAGTGTGACATAGTCACGTCAACCCCCTGTGCGGGGACGGCCTTTAAAAGCTAGACGCGCCATTTTTCTCTCTCTGCACCTCGATTTCCAGGCCTGTGCATACTCTCCTCTAATAAACTCCTAAGCAAGTTTGTTGGCCTTCCGTGTCTCCTTCTCACTCGCGCCAGGTAATTTTAGTATGTTGTTTTCTTTTTTTGGTTTGTTGTTTGTTTGTTTTTTTCGAGACAGGGTTTCTCTGTGGATTTGCAGCAAGTCCTGGAACTAGCTCTTGTAGACCAGGCTGGCCTCGAACTCACAGAGATCCACCTGCCTCTGCCTCCCGAGTGCTGGGATTAAAGGCGTGAGCCACCACCGCCCAGCTTCGTGTATGTTTATTGATAGGGAAACACAGCTCTAGACTATTTCTTTCTGTTTACTAAATTAGTAAGAACAAGGAAAGGAAGTCCTAAGAGAGGTCCCATTATTTCCCAGAGTGAGAAGATAATCCTGTGGACTGTGAAAATGAGTCACAGCTGGACTTAGAGACAGAGATGAGAGAGAATGGAATGATTGTGTGCTACCCCATCTTCTGAGGTGGCAGGAGAGCAAGGGAGAGGCCCAGAAGGGCACACAGTGCTACTTTTCCAGCTGCTTTGACAAAAAAACCCTGGCAAGAGCACTTCATGGAGGGTTTTTTCTGGTTCGCAGCTGGAGGTCCAGCGTAGCGAGGAAGGCTTGGTGGCAAGCATTTGAGGAGGCTGATCACATTGCTCGGCACAGTCAGGAAGCCGAGAGATGAGGAATGCTAGAGGGCAGCTTCCTTCCTCCTTTTCAGGTTCAAGACTACTTACAGCCTGGGGAATGATGCCGCCCAATTCAGGGTGGGACTTCCCACAGCTGTCTAGCCTGGAAACTCTCTTACAGACATACCCAAGGGTTTGTTTCCCTGGCGACTCTAAATTCCATCAAACTGAGATTCCAGATTGACCATCACAGCAGATGGACATTAGGTAATGTGGGAGCTAATAGCCTGAGGCTACGGGAGGGGAGAAAAACCATACAAGAAGACACAAGGACTGGAAACAAATGGACAAAACCTCAGGAGCTTTTTAATATCAGTGGCAGTTAGCCCAAAGATCCCATCAGGATCTAATATGTGTCTGAGTCTGGCAACATGATCTAAAATGGGAGATTCCAACACTATGGGTCATCCACACAGGTCCACCTGATTCACATCACTGAGCTGAGATGCTAACACTGTTGTTGAGTGCACAAAGGGAAAGGAATAACAGATTTGAAAATTTATAGCCACGCTCGAAAGCAAGAAAAAAAAGCCTTGAAAACTTCAAAGGAGGAAGGCAGATTATTTACCCAGAAACCACAATCACATCAAAACCAAACTACTTATGAAATGGCAGGTGCCCAAACCAATGGAATACAGTACCAAAGTGCAGAAAGAAAGAAGGTTTAATGGAAGATTCTATGCCCAAAAGGGTCCAAAACTGACATGTGAAGGCAGACAAGAACCCAGGAACTTTACTCTCTCGACATCCACTAGAAGGACTGACTCCCAAAGGAGAAAATGCGGCCGCAGAACGGGACAGGGTCATATCCATGCGCACTGTTGTAGAGACAGTGCTGGGCTGGAAGATGCTCAGCCTGTGAAGTGCTTGGTGTGTAAGCACAAGGAGTCGAGTTTGATCCCCAGCACCCATGCGAAAAGCCAAGCATAGTGACACGTGTTTGTAATCCAGGCACTGGGGATGCAGACACAGGTAGATTCCCGAGGCTCACTGGCTAACTATTCTAATCTAATAAGTAAGCTTCAGGTTCCTGGAAGAGAGAATCTTTCTCAAATGAATGAATAAGTGAATATGGCTGGGAGAGGTGGCACATGCCTTTAATCACAGCACTCAGGAGACAGAGACTGGCAGATCTCTGAGTTCTGGGTCAATCAGGATTCTATAGTGAGACCCTGACTCAAAACAAAACAAACAAAAAAATCTAGGGAGAGGACTCTTGAAGACTAGCACCCAGGGCTGAGCTCTAGCCTCCACCTGTGCATATATGTACCTATACATATACACAAATGTACCTGTGCATATGAGCGCGCGCACATACACACGAGACAGTGAGAGAGGGGGAATGGGCTAGGGTGTGTTGCTCAGTGGTAGAGTTCTTGCTTAGCATGCCCAAGGTCTAGGGATGCATCACCAACATTCAATAAATATATCAATGAATTATCAATGAAGTAAGAAGGTTATAGTTCCAAACAGACTTTCTCTCTGGGCTTCAGGATGCTCAGGACTCTGTCCTGTAGCTCCTCTCGATTTAAAACCTTAAACAGAAGCAGAATCCTCTATTGGCAGAGGTTGTTTCCCAGCAAAGCCAAACATCTGGTAAGGGGCTACAAGCGCCTTTCACTCTCCAAACAAGGCAGGGAGAAGCCTGCCATTAGGGGACTTGTCTTCCAAGCCAGGGGCAATAGGAGGGCTGATGTAATTCTCTGAGGAGGGGACAGGAATCACTCTGGACAGTAATCTGACCTGCCCCAATAGGCGGTGACTAGAAAGAATGACTACTAATAGCTGCTAATTCTGGGGAGGAGAAATGTATGGCAGTCTGTTCTCAAAGCAAAGAAAGAAGGGAAAATGGCAGGCTTACTTGATCCTGCTATTTGAAGTTGAGCATAAATTTTGTGAGCATGTGCTCCCAAGGGCTAATAATCCATCTCATTACTTCTTATAGGAGGCATCAATCTGATAAGAGACCAGTGCATGAGAGGATAAAATTGGGGGCCTACAGGGATGAAACAAAGGCACATTTACTTCTGAACATGGCTGGCTGGTGCCTCACAGTGTGTGATTATGGTAGAATGTCATGCAGTTTGGTGAAAAACTTCACCTTTCAACTGAAAAACTGAAAGCATGAAGGTAAGTGTGCCCTGGAACTCACTCTGTAGATCAGGCTGGCCTCAGACTCACAGAGATCTGCCTGCTTCTGCCTCCTCAGTGCTGTCATTAAAAAAATGTTTTTACATTTATTTTATTGTGTATGTTCACATGTATGCATATATATCTGAGTGTGCATGGCACAGTGTGCTTGTGAGGGTCAGAAGATAACTTGTAGGATTAATTTTCTCCTTCCACAATATGAGTTCCTGGGATCAAATTCTGATTGTCAGACTCAGCAGTAAGCATCTTTACTTACTCAGCCAGGTTTTTGTTGTGGAATATTCCTTTACATTGTGTGAAGATGCGTCACTATGATTGGTTTAATAAACAGCTGAATGAGCCGGGCGGTGGTGGCGCATGCCTTTAATCCCAGCATTCGGGAGGCAGAGGCAGGCAGATCTCTGTGAGTTCGAGACCAGCCTGGTCTACAAGAGCTAGTTCCAGGACAGGCTCCAAAGCTATAGAGAAACCCTATCTCGAAAGAAAGAAAGAAAGAAAGAAAGGAAGAAAGAAAGAAAGAAAGAAAGAAAGAAAGAAAGAAAGAAAGAAAGAAAGATGGGACTGGAGAGATGGCTCAGAGGTTAAAAGCACTGACTGCTCTCCCAGAGGTCCTGAGCTCAGTTCCCAGCAACCATGTGGTGGCTCACAACCATCTGTAATGAGATCTGGTGCCCTCTTCTGGTGTGCATGCATACATGCAGGCAGAACACTATATACATAATAATATAAATAATAAATAAAATAAAAAAATAAACAGCTGAATGGCCAATAGCTAGGCAGGAAGAGGCTAGGCACAACTTCTGAGGTCTCAGGGAAGAAGAAAGGCAGAGTTTCCAGTAGGACGGAGAAGAAGCAAAATATGCAAAGGCGAGGGAAAAGCCATGAGCCGCATGACAGCATGTGGATTGATAGAAATGAGTTAATTTGGGCCGGGCAGTGGTGGCGTATGCCTTTAATTCCAGCACTCGGGAGGCAGAGGCAGGTGAATCTCTGTGAGTTCGAGGCCAGCCTGGTCTACAGAGTAAGTTCCAGGACAGGCCCCAAAGCTACAGGGAAACCCTGTCTTGAACCCCCCCCCAAAAAAAGAAAGAAATGAGTTAATTTAATTTATAAGAGCTAGTTAGAAACAAGCCTAAGCTAAGGCCAAGCCTGCAAAATTAATAATAAGTCTCTATGTCATGATTTGGGAGCTGGTGGTTCAAAAAAGCCTCTCTTTTTAAAAACTACGCTTTATAAACAGAATTGTGGTTTATGCCTATGATCCCAGCATTTGAGATGTTGAGTCAGGAAGACTGTGACTTTTAGGCTAGCCTGGGCTACTTACATAGTGATAATTATTTGTTGTGTAGTAATTCCCCAGAACTTAAACATTCCATTCTAGAGGGAGGTTCTTTAAGTCTCAAACAGAGATTCTATAATACTCAGGAAGTTACAAGGCTCAGTCAGGAAGCAAATTCACAAATCCTAGTAAATCCCTGAAACTTAAAAGATCCCCATGCACCCAATGCCCAAATCCTGCCACAAGATTATGTAAGTATTAAAGACAGCTCAGGGGAGGTGGCTCTGACCAGCCAAGCTGCCCGTAAGACCTGCAGGGGAGCTCTGGGAGTACAGTTTTCATAAGACACCACCCATGCTCAGAAAGGCTTTTTAGTGATGCAACTATCTTTGAGGCATCCATGATCCTGTAGGTAATTCTTTACCCATCCTCCTATAAAAGTTACCTGGATCAATAAATCGGTTCACCAAGTTAGACTTGGGTGGAATTGTTTTTTAGTTTGATCTTGGGTGAGGCCGATGTTTGTTCACATTTGCCCCGGGAAAAGTCAAACAAACCTAGCAGGAATGGTGGAGCCACCCTCTGCAGGAAAAGGACAGCCTGCTGCAAGAGCTCCTGCAATCGGCAGCTCCCTGCCTCTCTGGGCCGCCTGAGTTCCAGCAATGTTCCAGAAGTCTTCTAAGGAATTCCCCTTTAGATGTGCTTACTGCGAACTGATTTCTTATTTACAGTCACAAGAACTAACCAGAACAAATAGCATCAAGAAATAAGGCATAGATCTACTCCTCTGTTGAGATCTAAGTCCTCAGCCAGAACAGGGTCACAACTCTGAGCTCTTGACTGTTGGTTGGTGGTGTAGTGGGGGGGGGTGGAGTGCTTGCCTGGTATGTGCCAGGCTCTGTGTTCAAACACCTGTAGTTCCCCACTCTATCTCTCTTCCTTACTCTCCTATTCCACACCTCCCCTTTGGTGTCCTGAGCACCTCCCACACCCTCACGCTGTGCAGAATCCTTGTTTGCTTCTTCACTGGTGAGACTAGAAAGGGCAATAAAAAGAACCACTACCTCCCCTCCCCAGTTTGTTTGCTTTGCCACAGCAGCTCACAGAGTCAGGCAGGCCTTGAACTCATTACGTAGCAAAAGGCTGGCCTTGACCTCTTGATCCTTGTGCTGGGATCCCAGGTGAGCACCACCAGCCACTGTGCCTGGATTCAGTAAATAACTTCTTCAGAGAGCACCATCTGTACCTGCTGGCTTGCAGAACACACTGTGTCTCGTATCTTGTGCTAGCTGGCCCTTGTCTCCTTAGTTCTTATGAGGTGCATCAAAAGAATTCAGACAGGACACACAGAACACAGTGTAGAAGATAGGTAAGAGCCATTATGGATAGCAAGAAGCACTCAAGGATGAGGGGACAATGGCCAGAGGAGCCATTGTCTGATCATACATGTTCAGGCAGGCTCTATTCCATTTTCTAAAGTCTCTGGGACAGACAGCTTTCCTGGGGGGTGTTTCCCTGCTCCAGTGATTGACAAGCCCATTTGGATTTACTCCGGGGAGGGGACAATAGTATGTCTTTGTTCTTTACCAGAAAGCTTCCTGCTAGAAATTCATCTTACCATTTTCTTGGCAGTTCTGAGAGTCCTATCTCAACCCAGGGCCAGAGATACATCTCATACCCTCTTCTTTTGACCCACCACCCAAAATATCATGTAACAAGATTAAAAGAATTAAAGAGATTTAAAATTCAATCTTTAAAAACAACTGGGTTTTCCCAGAAGGAAACAGCCTTTTCCTAATGGGGCTCAGCAGAGTCGGGCCACTCCTGCCCTTCATCTAAGTGGTAGCCATCCCTGCGCAGAGCATTTCAAAACTTGAGCAGCAGCCGGGCGGTGGTGGCGCACTCCTTTAATCCCAGCACTCGGGAGGCAGAGGCAGGTAGATCTCTGTGAGTTTGAGGCCAGCATGGTCTACAAGAGCTGGTTCCAGGACAGGTTCCAAAGCTACAGTGAAACCCCGTCTCGAAAAACCAAAAAAAAATAAAAATAAAATAAAACCCAAACAATTGCAATTCTTTCTCCTTTCTTCAGATTACTGTTCAGCGGAGACACAATAGGTGGAGCCCCAAACTGAGGATGACAGAGGAGGTTAACCTAGACAACAATCTAGACTGCTAATCTGACTAGCCACCCCAGCACGTCTTTCTTCTCCTTCCTCAGATGATGCCTCCTTGGCCTCCTTGGCTGTCCCTCCCTCTCAATCTGTACATGAGTGCCCCAATATGCCAGTGCCTCATGGGCTGCACAGAACTCAGGTTGCAGTAACATAGATTGCCATGCTCCTGTCTCGGCCTCTTGATTGCTTGCATTATATACATTATATTGTTTTTATTTCTTAAGCTTTTTAAAATTATTTTGTGACGGCTGGTATTTTTATGGTAGTGAGTCACTTTTTAGAATGAACATTGAACCCAGGGCCTCTAGAAGAGCAGCTGGTGCCCTTAACCTCTGAGCCATCTCTGTAGGCCTTTTGTTTTTATTTTAAATTAAAATTTTGTTTTATTTATTTATTTATTTTTTGTGTGTATGTACACATGGGATGGTCAGAGAACAATGTGTAGAGTTCGTTCTCTCCTTCTACTCTATGTATTCCAGGGACTGAACTCAGGTCATTAGGCTTGATGGCAAGCACCTTTATCTGCTGAGCCACACATCTGGCCCTCAACAGAGTTTTTAGTCTTGAAGTGCCTTAGGACCCAGGTTTAGATACTGACTCTTTCTCTATTCTCAGTCTCTCCTTCACTGTTTGTTTTGAATTGGTATGGGTGGTCCTACTTTGTTTTCTGGAGCTGAGATAAAGACCATGACCAGTAGCAACTTGGGGAGGAAAGGGTTTATTTTACCTCAAAGGTACAATTCAGCACTGAGGGAGGTCAAGGCAGGAAGTAAAGGCAGGAACCTGGAGGCAGGAACTGAAGCCGAGACCATGGAGGGGTGCTGCTCACTGACTTGCTCTCTATGGCTTGCTCAGCCTGCTTGCCTTATAGCATACAGGATCACCTGTCAGACTGGCAGAACCTGGAAAAAGACTGAGGAAGCAGCTGAGATTGGTTAGTTCTCTGGGCTATCATAGGCCCAACCAATGGGAGGCCCCACACTTTTATCTTTGTCTCCTGGCTCAACCAGCGAGGAGCTTGTACACTACCCACCCAGTGGGGTGAGTGGCCAAAGCCCTCTCCTTCCGTCTCTGACTCTGGCTTTGTTCATTATTGACTTTGTCTCTAGCTGTTACTCACTTGATTACATCACCTTCCTCAAGTCTCAAGTGCTCCTAATTACACTGAGTTCTCTTTGTTCTTACACTAAGAAGAGGCTGCTGTTGTTCTTAGCTCCTCATCTAGAGGGTAGCTTGGGGTCTGTCCTCTTTGCAGAAATAGGTGGAGGCTTTCTTAGCGTCTGCCTTACTTGGTCTGTTAGTGTCCAGTATTAGAAGTGAGGATGGATAAAAGGATGATAGTGTCTCACATTTATTCCTCAAGGGCTTCGGGGACCAGCCAGCCTGCTGACACTTGCTCAGAGCCTGTCCTTTTTCTTATCTGTGAGTATGGCTGTCTCCTACCCAGCTGCAAGCTCTTGGCTTCCCATCCCTACTGGTCCTGATTTGACTGATGTTTTTGTTGTTTTCAGACAGGGTCTCACTGTGTAGCTGACCTCAAACTCATAGACACCTACAGGGCCACCATGCTTGGTCATTTAGCTGATGAAAAAAATATATCTAACATTTATTCTTCATAACTTCATACATATTGTCTTAGGTTACTATTGTTATGATAAAACACCATAGCCAAAAACAATTTGGAGAGAAAAGGGTTTATTTGACTTATGCTTCCACATCCATGGGTCATCACTGAGGAAGTCAGGACAGGAACTCAAACAGAGCAGGAACCTGGAGGCAGGAGCTGATGCAAAGATAATGGAGGGGTGCTGCTTACTAGCCTGCTCACCATGGCTTGTTCAGCCTGCTTTCTTATAGAATCTATGACCACCTACCCAGGGGTTACACCACACACAATGGGCTGACCCCCCTCCCAATCTATTGCTATTTAAGAAAACCCCTAGAGGCTTGTCAGTTTACAGCCTGGTGGTCTTCTGGTCAATTGAGGCTACCTCCTCTCAGATGACCATAGCTTGGGTCAAGTTCACATAAAACTAGTCAACACACACGCATACAATGTAATTCAATCATAGTCACCTTTCCCCTACAAGACCCCTCCTGGGTCCTCACTAATGTTCCTCTCCTAATCTTTTTTTTTTCTTCCGGCTTCTTTTTTTTAAAATTTTTTTATTAATTATTTTTTTTTTATTTTTCTCTGCTCCCCTCCCTGCCACTCCCCTCCCTCCCTTAACCCTCCCCCAAGGTCCCCATGCTCCCAAATTATTCAGGAGATCTTGTCTTTTTTATACTTTCTACTTCCCACGTAGATTATATCTATGTAGGTCTCTCTTAGTGTCCGTATTGTTGTCTAAATTCTCTGGGATTGTGGTTTGTAAGATGGTTTTCTTTGCCTTATGTTTAAAAACCACCTATGAGTGAATACATGTGATAATTGTCTTTCTGTGTCTCGGTTACCTCACTCAAAATAATG
The DNA here is from genome assembly GCA_004026605.1 of Ondatra zibethicus. Taxonomy (NCBI): domain Eukaryota; kingdom Metazoa; phylum Chordata; class Mammalia; order Rodentia; family Cricetidae; genus Ondatra; species Ondatra zibethicus. The sequence continues at coordinate 255,319 of PVIU01000883.1, forward strand.
CTTTCTAGTTCCATCCATTTTCCTGCAAAATTTAGGCTGTCGTTATTTTTTTCTGCTATGTAGTACTCCATTGTGTAAATGAACCACATTTTTCTTATCCATTCTTCGATCGAGGGGCATTTAGGTTGTTTCCAGTTTCAGGCTATGACAAATAAAGCTGCTATGAACATAGTTGAGCACATGTCCTTGTGGCACGATTGAGCATCTTTTGGGTATATACCCAAAAGTGGTATTACTGGGTCTTGAGGAAGGTTGTTTCCTAATTTTCTGAGAAATCGCCACACTGACATCCAAAGGGTTTGTACCAGCTTGTATTCCCACCAGCTATGCAGAAGTGTTCCCTTTTCTCCACAGCCTCTCCAGCATAAGTTGTCATCAGTGTTTTTGACCTTGGCCATTCTTACAGGTGTAAGATGGAATCTCAGAGTTGTTTTGATTTGCATTTCTCTGATGACTAAGGATGTTGAACATTTCCTTAAGTGTCTTTCAGCCATTTTAGATTCCTCTGTTGAGAGTTCTCTGTTTAGGTCTGTACTCCATTTTTTTATTGGATTATGTGTTCTTTTGTTGTCTAATTTCTTGAGTTCTTTGTATATTTTGGAGATCAGACCTCTGTCTGATGTGGGGTTGGTGAAGATCTTTTCCCATTCTGTAGGCTGGCGTTTTATCTTGTTGAATGTGTCCTTTGCTTTGCAGAAGCTTTTCAGTTTCAGGAGGTCCCATTTATTAATTGTTTCTCTCAGTGTCTGTGTTGCTGGGGTTCTTTTTAGGAAGTGGTTCCCTGTACCAATGCATTCAAGCGTACTTCCCACTTTCTCTTTTATAAGGTTCAGTGTGGCTGGCTTTATGTTGAGGTCTTTGATCCATTTGGACTTGAGTTTTGTACATGGTGATAGATAGGGGTCTACTTTCATTTGTCTACATGTTGATATCCAGTTATGCCAGCACCACTTGTTGAATATGCTTTCTTTTTTTCCATTTGATTTTTTTTTTGCTTCTTTATCAAATATCAGGTGTTCGAAGATGTGCGGATTGATATCCGGGTCTTTTATTCGGTTCCACTGGTCCTCCTGTCTGTTCTTATGCCAGTACCAGGCTGTTTTCAGTACTGTGGCTCTGTAGTGTAGTTTGAAGTCAGGGATTGTGATGCCTCCAGATGTTCTTTTGTTGCCAAGGATTGTTTTGGCTATCCTGGGTTTTTTGCTTTTCCAAATGAAGTTGAGTACCGTTCTTTCAAGGTCTTTGAAGAATTTTGTTGGGATTTTGATGGGCATTGCATTGAATCTGTAGATTGCTTTCGGTAGATTGCCATTTTTACTATATTGATTCTGCCTACCCAAGAGCATGGGAGGTCTTTCCATTTTCTGGTGTCTTCTTCAATTTCTTTCTTCAGAGATTTAAAGTTCTTGTCATACAAGTCTTCCACTTGTTTGGTTGGAGTTACTCTGAGGTATTTTATGCCATTTGTGGCTATTGTGAAGGGTGTTGATTCTCTGATTTCTTCCTCAGTCCTTTTATCATTTGTGTACAGGAGGGCTACTGATTTTTTTTGAGTTAATCTTGTATCCTGCTACCTTGCTAAATGTGTTTATGAGTTGTAGAAGTTCCTTGGTAGAATTTTTGGGATCACTTATGT